>CM053783.1:690814185-691401685 GCA_028749045.1 Cupressus sempervirens
AAAATATAAAGCATGATAAATTATAATTCGTTAAAATAATTTTATTTAATCACGTGTTAAAGCAACAATTTCATAAAATGATATACTTAGCCTAGGGACAAGGACTAATAAAATAAATTTAATAAGTATAGATGTCAATGACGTGTAGAAAAAATATGTTTTATATGCAATTTTAATTTTGACTTTAAGATATAGTATTGTACTTGAAAGTTGTAGAATACTATGTAGTACACAATATTGTTATTAGATAAACATCATTACATCTGATTAAACACACACACACACACACACACACACACACACACACACACACACATATGTATATGTATGTATGTATGTATGTGTGTGTGTGTATGTATATATATGTGTGTACATACATACATACATATACATATATATATATATGTGTGTGTGTGTGTGTGTGTGTGTGTGTGTGTGTGTATGTATGTATATACATATATATATATGTATGCATATATGTGTGTGTATGTATATATATGTGTGTGTACACACACACACACACACACACACACACACACACACATAAGACCTTAACACATTTAACCAAGTAAAAACTAGAAAAGTAATTTTTGGAAATCATATAATTAAAAAAAATGTATTTAAACTTTCAAAAGTAAAAGAACTTATGATAAAATATAAAGCATGATAAATTATAATTCGTTAAAATAATTTTATTTAATCACGTGTTAAAGCAACAATTTCATAAAATGATATACTTAGCCTAGGGACAAGGACTAATAAAATAAATTTAATAAGTATAGATGTCAATGACATGTGTAGAAAAAATATGTTTTATATGCAATTTTAATTTTGACTTTAAGGTATAGTATTGCACTAGAAAGTTGTAGAGTACTATGTAGTACACAATATTGTTATTAGATAAACATCATTACATCTGATTAAACACACACACACACACACACACGTATATGTACATGTACATGTGTGTGTGTGTGTGTATACACGTGTATACATATATACATGCATACACACACACATACATATACATATATATGTGTGTGTGTGTGTGTGTGTATGTATATACATACATACATACATACATATATATATGTACGTATGTATGTATATGTATATGCATATGTATATGTATATGTATATGTACACACACACACACATGTGTGTGTGTATGTGTTAAAGATCATTAACCTGCAATTATCATGTTGATCAACATTAATCAATCTAAATAAATTAAGCAATATAAATTATGTAGTATGTATATGATAAATACCAATTATCGTCGTAATACATATTGCATGGGTTAATAGTAATTATCATTATGCAAACCACAAGTATTAATTAGAGCAATTCATATTGAAACAACATAATTAATTTATGATTTGTAAAGAAATTCCCCATGTAGGGACATGCCCTATGTGGCATAAGCCACAAAGAGACATGTTCCTACTCATCCATCATATATTTATATAGGAGTTTGTTATCTTGGAAAGCACAGAAATTACAGGAAGTGCCATTACATGATGACTATCTTCTTTTCTTACATTCAATCATATTGTGTATCTTGCATTGGAAGCAAGCATGGTATCACAACAACATTCTTTTTTTGTGCCTTCTCTTTAGTGAAAGAATGACTTCTTCTGAATATTTTCATATTTCTTGTCACAAATTTGAACAAACCCACAATTGCATTGGTTGCAGATAATCATGTGTATTGGGTATCAAATGAGAAGTGATGGATATGTTGGAGGATAGGAATGCTCACTACCAAGTTCAAATTAGTTAGGTGAGAAAGTGTGACCATTTTAGGAGAAACCCAAACAAAAATACATAGGGATCAACATGTAAGGAAGGTATTTTAATAAATTTAAGTTTTTGCAAATCTTTGTACTAGTCTTGACACTTTACTATATTTATTATGCAATATTTAATTCATAAATGGATGAAAAAAAATTGAGTATATCATTGCATATGTAAGTTGATGTTTCCACGATGTCATTATTCTTATAATGGAGAACAACCAATGAATGTGAGGGGGAAATCAATGTTTGTGAAAGGTACTCGATGAATGTAATGGTTTCAATGTTAATAAAAAAATGTTTTGGAATTTCTCATTGTTTGAATTTTTACTCAAATTGTGCACTCCTCACATCTTAAATCTTTGAAACTTTGATTCCTACTAAAGATAGCACACTAAATCAAAGAAAGTGTCACCTTGTAGTATTATTGTTGATTAATGAATTTGTAGAAACTCTTATTCTTATTATCAATCTAGTCATGGGTAGGATATTCTAAGAACATCAAAACAATAGGACTTTTCAAATTGACAGTGTCTAGTAGTGACACAGAGATGGAGCATGAGGAAAATTATGTGTTCTTGTATCCGCATGAAGGCTCTGGAAGATCACATAGAATCAAGCATGGGTTATGGCATTATGCGTTGCTTCAAGGGGTGGACCCAATGATATCAAAGTGGAGGTGAAGGTGAACTCACATTGAGGGTTGAGAAGGTATCAAGAGTAGTTAGGGGTTGTGGCCTTATTTGGAGGGCTTAATGATGCAAATGAAGTAGGAGTGTGATTGTCCCAATATTGGATGGTGAAATTTTTGGGCTGAATAGAGTTGTGAGAGAAGTTAAAAACTAGAGTTTTTGAAGAATTAAGGGTATGAGACAAATTATGGAATGAAATTGAAATGAAAATGATGCCTGCTGTTGTCATAACATGAATTTATTAGACAAAGATATGGAGTTTGTATATGAACAATGAAATTTTAAGAAGAATTCATAGTCACTATGTGATAGGAAAATATGTTGAGTTTCCTCAAGATTTAGAATCTATTATGTTAGTTGTAATTCTGGAAATTATTTCATCTAGACCATTGACAAGTTGGATTGGTTAGGAAAATATGTTGAGTTTCCTCAAGATTTAGAATCTATTATGTTAGTTGTAATTTTCTAAATTATCTCATCTAGACCATTGACAAGTTGTATTGGTTAATGAAATAACACAACATTTGTAAGTCATCATATAATTAACAAACTTTGGGATCCTTCATTGTATTAAAGGATATTAATATTAAGAAGGAAGAAAGAATAGATAACATCTAAAAAGATGTTGGTGAGTGTTTGCTTTAGAATAGTGTGATAAGTATTCTTTCTTGAGTACCATTTTTACCTTGTTGTTAGTATCTTATTTGTATCCTCTTAAGTATTATAAGAAACATTTATTTTGGTATGCTCTTGTTCTCTTCCTTTCTGTAAGAGGATGTTCTTGCAGGAAACAAAGAATGTTGTATTAGCAATGATTCTTAATTGTATGTGAATCATATTAGATGATAAGAGTCTCTTGAAGAAATATATCTTCCATGATCGAGACCATGTGAACAAGGTATGCTTATGTAATAGAGGGAGAAACTAGAGGACTTTCTTAAATTAAATGTTCATGATCTTGATCTTATTGGTTTTGATGGGTTAGACCATCTCGAGTTGGTTTCTTTAGTGACTAGGAAACTAGAGCAGTTAGAGGACTATGATTCATAGGATGAAGTTTCATGTAAGGAAGGTCCTTATGTGGATATTTAGACTATAATATTCTAGATAGATGAATACTTGTTGAACTAAGGAGCATGTCATGACTTGTTTCTAGGAGATGAAAAGGTTGATATCATATTAAGAGCGAATTTGACAATTTATTAGAGATTACCTTAGACAAGGCGATTAGAAGATTGATATCATATTTAGAGGGACTTTGACAATATATCATAAGTAATCTTGGACAAAAAGCTCAACAAATTATTATCTTCTTCATGAGTTATTTTCTATGAGGGAGAAGTTTGAGGTGAAATTCCTTTTAATGATTTCTTCTCCGTGAGAGAGAAGTTGAGGTCAAAACCTTTATTCTACCCTATGGGAATATCCATGGTGGATTCACCCTCTATTATGGTTCATGTTGGATATCATGTAAGTTAGTACATGATTATGTAGAAACATCATAACAGGCGACAATCTTTCATTGATATTTTGATTGTGTTTGCACTATTGTAAGGTGGTAATCTTAACAAAAGTTTAATTTGCTATCATGATGGATATCATTTGGTTGATGTCCCTAGAAATCATGCTAGTGGATATCTCACAAATAATTTTAAGTTATCATTGTGAGATATGGCATGGTGTATACTATGAGACATATTATTGGAGATACCATGTATATATATTTTCTTAGTAGGCATCATGAGACTTGATGTCAATGCACGTTCTAAAAAATTATAAGTATGATGAATATCATGTGGTTGATATTCCTTGTTGAATCATACTTTAGATGATATCAAAAGATAACATTTAATTGGTGTATATATGTTGATATCCTCAAAGATGTCATTCTTGATATCCTTAAAGATGTCATTCTTGATAATATCATATTGAGATGATATCTGTTTCTCCCTTGTTCGAGAGTACAATGTGTTCACATAATAGCCAATTCTCCCTAGCTAAGAGAGAGTCTTAATGTTTTAGTGATAGTCAGATTGGATTGATTAAAGAGTTAAATCTCTTTATGATTGTTGGATGAACATCATCACATTTTATTAATCATCATTAATATTTTCTAAAGATCACTAGCCTGTAATTACCAATATTGATCAACATTAATCAATCTGAATAAATTGGACAATATAAATTATGTGTTATGTATATGATAAATTTATCAAGTATCCTTGTATATATCACATAAATTAATAGTAATCATCATTAAATACCTATCCCATTTATTAATTATAGCAATTCATGTTGAAATGACATTATTAGTCAATGATTTATGAGGACATGCGCCATGTAGGGACATGTCCCTGTGTAGCATAAGCCATGAAGAGACACATCCTTACATGGGACATGTCTCATCCACCATATATTTATACAAGAGATTTTTGCCTTTGGAAAGCACACAAATTACAAGCAATGCCATTGCATGACAATGATCTTCTTCTCTTACATTCAACCATATGCTTATCTTGTACATTTGAAGCAATCATTTCCTAATAGGTAGAGTGAGTCAATTTAGGTATTATTTTATAGAATACAATTACTAAAAAAATATTTAGATATCATTCTAATAATTTATTTATTTTTTATAAAAATAAAAATAATACAAAGATGAACCTTTTTAGAAGAAATCACTATCGGCATGGTTATAATTTAAATTAAAAAAATTATTAAATGAAATTCTTTTATTCTAACAAATATACCTTGAATTTTATTTTAATGTATAATATTACTCTTGTGTGTGATGCTTTGATGAATGCATGTACCATGTTCCAAAGTTTACACACTGGCAAAATCAACAGGGATATTATACAAGCTTCATAAGTCATTTCAAAAAATCCATTTTGTGCATGTCCAAGCTATATGATACTTCCAAATCCATGAGATTCCCTCAATCTTGATCTAGTATTGTAACAATTAGTTGCTAGTTTGATCAGTATATAGTCAACTCTATATACTTGTTCAAAGGCATTACTCATTAGGTGTAATCTCAAAACAAAGGCCTAAAAATGTTTATATATATTTTAAAGTAGAAATTTCAATGGAAAAAATTAAAAGTCACAAATGGCAATCATCCAACTTACCATAATCAAACATCAAGATGAAACAATTGTACTAGATGACCAAACTCACTAATTTTTTTTTTTTAAAATTATTTTAAAAAAATCTAATCATTCTATGCTAACTATTTTTTGTTTTACATTAGCTTCATTATTAAAATATTTATTGCAATTTATCCACAACTAGAGTAAGATTGGAGCTTTAACAAAATTTTGAAGAAAACAAATTATTGTCCCAAACTCCAAAGAGAGTTGTAAGGGAAAAATTAATAATATTGTATAAATGTTTGAGTAAAAAAATACTTCAAATGAACACTAGAGGAGGAGATCAGAGAACAAGATAAATTGATAGAAGAATGAACTGATTACCTCAAATTTTCCAAGAACATAAAACTCAGAAGAACTTCTTTGCAATTTTGGTGGGAAATGGTATAGGAAATAATGAATATATAGAAGTGACAAATCTTCCAAATTGCAGGAAATCTTCTTTCTAACTCATTCATTGCTTGTTAATAAATAAATAATTCCTAACTCTTTAACTCCATACACTCGGCGTAGATTTTTTTGAAACAAAAGATTAATTGTGTAGAGTAAATCATGGCCTAGGAAGAAAATAAATAACATCAATAGCAGTGTTGATTGAACTAAAGTTAATTGAGCAATTGTTTTGACATATAATCACATCAATCTCTAACAATTTGCACAATTATTAACAATACATTTAATTATACAAATTAAATTCATCCAACCATTTAAATTTTTTTTTTGGCTATTCAAAACTGAGCATTGATAACTTGTCCACTGATGCCTCCTCAAATTACGATGCATAAAAATGATGTAGATTAGAATATAAATAATATTTTTGAGTGATACAAACTTTATATATAAATACATATTTTTTCCAAAAATTTATTGGCTACAAAAAAGTGAACACAATTTTGAAAGTCTGTTTCATAAATTTGAAAAGTTTGTTAATATTCACTCATCCAACCAATCAAAATAGACATGGTTATTTTTATATCAAATTATTCAAATAAATATATACATAAAAACTATAGTGAAAAATAAAGTCATCTAGAAAATAATTGTTTCAAATGAAATACTTTACAAGGTGGAGAAAGGAATGTCCATCTATCGTATAAAGATAAGGACAAATTAATTTTGAGAGGTTGGATTATTTTGTGCTTTAAGCATATGAAATGAGAAAGTCAAAAGTAATTATGAGATTTATTTTTTCACGGGCCAACTAACATTAGTTGGTAGATTTGTTATCATCAAATGACAATTGTGAATTTCAAATAAGACTTGCTATTAAGGTTGTCAATTTTTAAATTTTTTAAAAAATATCAAATGAGTTTTTTTCACAATATTTGTTCTGATCCAAAGAAAGTAGAAATGTAAATAACTAATGTGCCAAAATTTGAACAATATGTACAAAAAATTCCCAATTATAAACTTTTTAGCCAAACTTTAAAATTCATTGCTATGATTGGTTAAACTAATGAAAAAAAAAGAATCTTCATGGATGCATAGTTATTAATAATAGTTCATACACTTTCATTTATGGGCTTCCCAAAACTTGTTTCACATTATAAAATTGTCTCAAAAAATCACAAATTACAAAATTTCAAACCCTCAAAGCTCCTTTTTATAAGAGTTTACAAATCTCAAACCTCCTTTTTATAAGAGTTCACAAATCTTTTTTTCAACAAACCTGTTCATTGGTCATTTTTATTTGTGTTTTATTTTTAGTTTGATTACTCATAATAATTCATACACTGTTTTACTCCCATTTTATTTTTTCTTTAAAAGAAAAAATCACCAAGATATATTTTTTTCTTCATGTTTTTGAAAGTGAAAAGAAAAAATATCCAAAACAAAATTTTATTTTTCTTCTTCTTTCTTTTAAATGATAAGAGGCTCACAACTTACTATTGTATTGTAGACTCTTGTCTTTTATTATTTATTATTATTTTTTATCGGTAAATGACCAAAGCCTTTTCTTTTTATTAATAAAAGATAATGTACAAATATCTTCGTTCAAACAAGCACTGGTAGGAAAGAATAAAGAAGAAAACCTCGAGCCTTGCCAAGGATCGTAGTCCTTTATGAATACATAATTAAAAGGGGCATTCCCTAGTTTAATACAAATGATTTATTTAATCACTTTGATCATTCGTTTACATGGATGTATCATAGAGATACACAAAAATATTGGAGTAGATAGAGGTTTATAAATTTGAATAGCTTTTTGGTTGTCATAGGCTTGAGATCTGATCTTGAATAACGACAATGTAAACATCACTTATAGGCTTTGGAAAAGCATTAGTAGTAAGATCTTAGGATTAAAATCTTGCAACTTAGGCACCTTAGATCAACTTGCTTATGTTATATTCAAAACTTAAATATACTTTCAAAGGACAACTTAATTGTCATGGAGTAAATTACTTGTAACTGTAATTTTGATATGTTGAGATATAACATAGATTAGATACTATTCTATCTTTCTTCAATTCTATATATAAAATAATAAGGTTAATCTATTTTAATTAATAAATATGCAGAAATAGAGACAAAATTCTTAATCGACGCTCATTACTTTTAGCTCAACATTCAAATTTAACTAAAAGAATACATAAATTGAATAGAAAATAGTTGCAAATTAAAGAAGCCCGAGGGTAGGGAGAAAATCTAAAATAGAAAGACAATAAAGCTTATGGAGTGGGGTTTTTAGATTCATTCATTTCTACCTCTCTTGGTAGGATAGGTAACTCAAGAGAATTGGTATCCAAAACTGAATTACTATCCCAATCTTCAATTTCCTCTTATGCCAAGTAAATTCCCATCCATTTGCAATGAGCAGGTCGAATATGAAAGAAAATACAAAGAAAGGCAAGATTCCTTTTAACAATAGGAAGCCATAGGATCAACCTGTTAGATTCTAGGGAAGACACTAATGGGTAAAGAGGAATGAGTTTCCTTTGGTCAATGGGAGAGTAATAGTGACAGGGTGTGTATATGAAAATATGGATTTTGACATTTGCTACAAGCTTATCAATATTATCAATTAATTTAGGTTTGAAAATCCATTTACAAAGGGAGACGATATGGGATTTTCTTGCTTCTATTAAACAAGAAAAAGCCAAGAACATAGCAAGAATGTCACTAAGGACATGATACCAATCTATGTTGTTAATGAATTCTTTCCCTAAAATTCTAAAAATTGCCCTCTTAATCAAGAAATGGGAATGAAGAAGGATAGCCGAAAGATGCCAATCCAAGATGGGTTCATCAAAAGTGGTTTGGGCTGCTGGTCCCTTTAGTTTGATGAGAGAATTCATAGTGGGAGACTGTGGCTCAAAGAGATATCAAAGCAATTATATAGAGGAACGATGAACAAGCGCATGAGTAGGGGAGGAAGGGAAAAGGAGGGGATGCAATAGGGAGACCAACAACATGAGTGAAGATAAAAAGATGGATGCACGCTCATAAAATAGAACATCGAGTGGAGAAGGGAACGAACCAAACAAGGGGTGAGAGAGCAAAAAAAGGCAAAGGACCCCATAGGGAGAAGGAGTGAAGAGGAAAAAACCTAGAAAGAAAATGAAACAAGGGAAAGAGCCAACCCAACCGTAGACAAAAAAACCTGACCTGGAAGGCCATAAAATGCAAAACCCAAAAGTTTAATTCAATAAAAGATGTACACATATAAAAATAAACTACAATAACCTCTTAATAATTTGAAGAATCGTAGTTGAAAAGAATCATAGTCCATAAAAGTAAGTTTTATAAACTACACTCATTCTACTAAATAAGCTACATGAAACCATCAGTAAAAGGCCAAAGGAATCATAGTTCATAAAAGTAAGATTTATAAACTAAATTCATT
Source organism: Cupressus sempervirens (assembly GCA_028749045.1). Lineage (NCBI taxonomy): Eukaryota > Viridiplantae > Streptophyta > Pinopsida > Cupressales > Cupressaceae > Cupressus > Cupressus sempervirens. The sequence continues at coordinate 690,823,670 of CM053783.1, forward strand.
CTACCAAATAAGATACATAAACCCATCAACACTAAGTATTCTTTAGAGTATTAACATTAAAATACTTGAATATAGAAATCGACTATAACATAATAGAATTTATGAAAACAAAACAAAACATATGCTAAATTAAGAAGGACAAACTAGGGATCAACACTAGCCCATAATGCTAAGGTTGTTCTTCAATCTTGCAAAAGACCATAATACAAATACTCTATCTTGAGGGGACAATACAAAGGTCATTTTCTCCCTGCTAGATTTGATGAAGTTTGGAAGAGATAATTCAAGCCTATCCAAATCTGAGAATTCGATACCCAATTCGATTTAGGAATCAAATTTTTTGAGATAATTAAGAAGCCCATCACGATTTTGGCTTTCCACAATGCCTCTCCAGCCAAGTAGAAAATGGATACTTGCTAACCTTTTTGGCCATTCTTTATTGAAAAGTGTATGATCCCTGATATGTAAAGTAGGAAACCTAGGAACAATGGTAAGGTGAAGCCACTAGGTGGGTGAGCCATGTAGATTTTAGGATAGGGAATCATCAGATGAGAATCAATGCTTAAGGACTGCATTTTCTAGCCCTTCTAGCCAATTAGGGTCGAACAAGTATTATTTATTATTCTTATTTAAATATAAATTAAAAAAAAAAATTAGACCTATTTTGTATTGATACTTTAATTATTATAAAATAAAATTCTATATATATATATATATCTCTCTTTAACAAAAATGAGACATATTTTATGGCATGTCTCTGTACAGTGCATTATAAAAATATGGCACTTGATTCTACAATTATCTCCTTGCATAGCTGGTTGTTATTAATTGCTTGTAGCTTATCAATTATACAAATTTACATTGTATTATACAATTAGGTATACAATATAAAATATATTTAAATTCTACACATAATTTCCTATCAGCTTATCTCTTGAACCTCCTCTAGGTGCAAGTGTGAGTGAAATTTTATTTGAGAGTTAAATTTTGAGTGTGCATCTTTTTTTATCAATGTTTTGGATCATATTTTGACCCATTAGGTGGTAGGATTTGTTTCTAGCTCACTCTATTGATGATGATACCAAAATATATACAAAGTTAAATTAAAAAGTTCTCAAATTCAATCAATTGAACTATATAATCTAACATCTTTGAATAATAAACATTCTATGGTTTCCAATTATGGGTATTATGGTTTAAAATAAGGATTTTGTTGTTTTTATGAAAGGTTGGTGGTCTTGGTTTGATTTATTTTCACAAGGAATGATTTTGTGTGTTGAGTAGATATTTAGGACACTTACTAGTAAGAAGCTTGTAAAACTCTTATTCACTATTGCATTGGCATTAGTGTTCCTTATGGACAACCAATCTAGAAAGGCCTAGATATTAGTAATATGTGCATGCATGAACTATTTCACATATAGGGAACTTTTGTTATCAAGGGCATTTGAAGATTCTACAAAGCCATCAAAGCTTGGCTTCATTGGGTTGGCAATGATTTTCCTAATGATTTATATGTTAAGTGCACCAAGATAGTATACAAAAGTATAAGTGGACAAATTTTTTTTGAAATCAAGTAAACCTAAATTTGGATGAGACATTTGAGGGTCATCCACACAAAATGACAAGATACTTAAAAATATTAATTGTAGTACTCTAAATCTACTTTCTAAACTACAAGAGTTTTTACAAAAGGGATAAGATTAGGTGGGTCAAACCCTATGCACATGAAAAATAGTTCCTAATTTTTTAAGAAAACATAACATAGATGTTTTCTATGTGCAACGCAAAAGACCTAGTTATATCCATGTTGCCAAGTTTTTGTCTTACCCTTTAAAATATTGAAGTCATTGATAGAGATGAATGTGTTTCCAAGAAAGATGTGTCTAAGTATGTTTTAGGTCACTTACTTCTCATCTTTCTTAAGTGCTCCACTTTCTTTATTTTTTGGGTCTCCCTTGCATTACCTTTATATGGTCTTTTAAAGCAGGTTTCCTATTTTTCTAGTGCACATGGGATTTAGGTGATATAGACAAAGTTGGGGTATGTTTTGGCATCCTCTTGATGAGAAGTAAGTGTCCCACATTTTATTCTCTACTATCTTGCACTAACATTTCATATCTCATAGTTTTTGGGCTTTTGAGTTGTTTTTCCTTTTGGGTGAACTCTATCAAGTGTGTGTCTGAAGCATGAAGTTGTGACAGTGATTAATAGGTTGTGAATATGATTTTGTCATGCCCAAAGGCCTACGAAGCTATGGATAGAAGCCCAAGTGAGTCTCGTTAAAATTTGTGGGGATAATATCAAGTACTTCAAGGGAATACAAATCTATGGTTTTTCTGTTGCATATTCATGGAAATGAAGTTGTTTTGTTTTGTTTTTGAAGTTGTCAACTTGAGCCAAATCTCAGTTCCGATGATCAACTAGGGTGAGCATGATGTTGAAAGAATCATTTAAAGGCTCATTACCAGTAAGGCATGCTCAAGTTTTAACATTAGGGCCATAATATTGAAGTGGAAGGTTGAATGTTGTTTGTTGTGCTTCAGTCCAAAAATCATTGTTGAGAGGGGGTTTATGTCCCAAGGCAATGAAAAAGGTCACTATCGGGATGCTTCAAGAATAGAAAGTCAAGTCACTCTAAAATGCAAATATTCTTCAAAGATGCCTGAAAGATACTTCCAAAAAAGTTAGTGATGAAAGTGTGACCCTGATATAATGGAAGTGTAGTACTGAAAGCCTTAGGAAAAAAGTGGAAGAACAGAGTGCGCAAGCTAGCAAAAGGATTACTCCTTGTCCTGTGATCTCAAATAAAAGGAAAATTGGTTTGCGAAAATGCTAAGTGTTTCTTTCTCTCCCACATATGCTAACATTATTAAGTATATTTGCATTCCAAATTTTGAAGCAAAGTATGAGACTTCCTGTAAAGCTAAGCATTCATGTTGTTTAGTGATTTTTAGTCATAACACTTCACTTTTAGTAAAATAAGAGTGCTTTCAGGAACTTAGTATTTTATGTGCAAATAAACAGAAAGTTTAAATAGTTGTTACTCATGGAATTAAATGCAAATCCTACCATTATAATCATTGGCCAAACTTAATTCTATTCGTGTGGTGCCAATGTTCTAATTCCTTAAGTTATTTCCCCAGAATTGCATGCAATTGATTTCTTCAAGTATATTAAAATGACTATTTATTGAGAACTACATCCTATGAAATCATAGCGAATGACAATCAAAGTTGGTAGTTACAATAAACTGATTGGCTTGGAGAGTTAGTTAAAAGAGCTTATAGATACATCCTTCAAATTCTACAATTTGGGTGGCCTTCATAGAAGACTTAACTCTCAACCCATTCATCCAATCACTTAGAAACTGAAAGAAAGTGGACTAGTTGAAGCAGTTGGGTTTCTAATGGCAGTTCATGCACCAGAATTAGTGAAGGAATGCATCGAGAGATATAGCCCAGAAACAAAGTAGATTTTGTTTCCTGACCAGTCTATTCTCATATCAATTAATAAGGCACCGATGTAGTCCACATTTGGCATTCCCATCAAGGAGTAGTATTGTGATGTAGATTTTGGGTTTTCCAAATCCATGTTCAATGAAAAGAAGACCCTGAGATGGGAAGACATACAGAGGACCTAGTTATAGATTTCCTGCTCAAAGAAGAGAAAAATCAAAGACTCTAATTGGCACAAATATGAAGTGAGAGATTGTGGACATCCTTGCACTCCTCCTCAAACGAAAAGGAAAAGAGGAGATTTTGGAGTTCATCAAGCACCACTTTTTCCTAGTACAAGCAATCTGTCCTAAGGATATGTAGATCAATTGGGCACATATCATTTGTGATGAACTCGCCTCATGGTTGAATTTGGCAAGGGAATTTAAGTAATTCTACATGTCCTCTTATTTGATCTATGCTTTGGAAACTCACCACTTGCAGCCTGACCTCCCTAGCATCCCAAATTATGATGAGGGCACCAAAGTCTATGAATTCTATGAATTCTACTTGCATCTACAGTTGCAAAGAAGCTATGATGAGTACATAGCTATCAATAATGCCTTCACAATGAGGCTATGCCAAGAATTGCAAGGATGTCCTGAAAGGAGATTCTCACTAGAGGCAATTTCAACCATAAGCTATTTTAGATACTCATTCATCCAGTTTGTGAATTCTATTTGAAAAGAGGAGTTTATGATGGATTTCCCAAGAGGTTACCCAGATATCCAGAGGACAAGGTGGTTCTAGTTGAGCTATGTTGATAGATACTTGAAGTGAACACCCTGTGTTCCAATGTAAAGAAGATTGTTAAGATTCCATTCCATATAGTGGTTGGCTTGTATTCATATGCCTACAGATCATATGCTCAAAATTTGGTGAAGAGCTTGGAGAGAAAGATTAAGTTGTTAGACTATGAGGTGCTCAAGCCTCAATATGATCTAGTTAACTTTGTAAGGGATCATTTGAACTTGGGATATGCTTATAAGCATGTCCTAGATTTTGAAGACTTCTGGTCTGGGTGTCTTAATGAGTACCAAACTCGGGAGAGATTTTGGTCATGGCTAACCATTGATGAAATTAAATTATATAACCATTCTATTGATGTTTCTAACCTTGCAGATGATGGAGCCTACATGCATCCCACATCTTATGAGAAGATCAAGGGTACACCACTTTTGTCCACCCCAACTATAGATCTAGTGATTGACACTATGAAGGTTCTCATGCATGGAATAATCAAGAGAATGAATAAATAGGTGGAGTGGACCTGAGTGAGGAAAAAGAGGATTGGGAGTACTGGTTCTACGGGTGGAGTGTTAGCTGGAGGCACCCAGTCAACCGCAACAACAACCACAATGGCCACTGCATCAACATCTATAGGGTCATCACAATTCATTGGCCAAGGTGGAGACTAGCCTCTAAAAAAGAATGTGCCACCCACCCCTATCTGTGGACCTAGCCTTCTTCCAAATGTCGAGAAGACTAGAGAGAAGGAAGATGACAAGGATAAATGGAAGGAACAAGAAAAATCAGCTATCTTCCCCTATTCAAGTCATCAATTTGGATGACGATACTAACCCCATGGATGGCCAGGAATAGGAAGCATCTTAGCAAGGGAATACTTCATCCCTTCTAGTAACCATGGTAGTCGCCTTCCCTGTTGCCATCCAGAGCAAGCTAGCTCCATTAATCCCGAGGAAGCTATTTGACCCCACTACATTACAATCCACTATCAAAGTGCTCTCTACAAAGTCATGGTTTGAGGAAACCATTAATGGAAGAAGAGGAGATGCAAAGACGTAGCCCCATCAAAGGACTTGATCATACAAATCACCTCCTGTTACCCATACAAGAAGACAAAGAAGTAGAAGATAATTGTTGCACTGGCAACAAATTCAACAATTATCCATTTGCTAGTTAAGATTGTTGAGCCATAGAAAGAGGGCATATTTCATGAGCTCTCAAAGGATGATTTCCAAATTAGGACAATTGATCTTGACATCCTAGTTCATGACTCCATGGTAAACATGTGGAAGTCAACTAATGTGAAAATCAAGGATAAGCTAGAAGATCTTAGAGCAAACAAGGAAATACTAAAAGCCTTGAACAAAGAGTTAGTGGAATAAATAAAGTCTACACTCAAAAGAACTTCTTCGAGTCAATTTGACATGAATGTAGAGAACAAGAACTTACTCCTAAAGCTATAACAAGAAAGGAAATTTAGGCAAGTAGGTTAGGCATGGGTAGATCAAATCAAGGCTCAATGTCCCCCACTAGTTGAAAACTTGGGAAGCCTAGTACTAGATGCTCACAAGCTCATAGAAGCAACCTTGAACCATAAAACAACCATATAGAAGGCAAAAGACAAGCTGACAGAGCAATTGGCTCTTCTACAAAAAGTGATAGACATGAAGACAAATATAGCCATTACTCACTAGATTTTGAAGACTGTCAAGGAATCACTATTTCACTGGAAGAAATCCTTAGAGTTTTCATTGAAAGCTCCGTGAGATTTGCAAATGAACTCAAGGATATGCATGACTTGGTGCAAAAGATCATTGAAAAGTTATTTCAGTATTTAAAGATCTTGCACACAGTGTCCTTCGTGTCTACTAATGGCAAGCTTGTGGACATTGAGAGGATGAAATCAAAATTATTGACATTTGTCGATGAGGTCGTTGACCTGCTCAACTTCCAAGTGTCCAAGATGCAGGAACTCTCAGTAGTGGATGCAATCAAAAAGAGGAAAGTGGAGAAATTCCAATCAAGGATGGCCAAAATTGATGAAATGATGGAAATGCATGACTACTAGATGGTTCGAGCTAGCAATATCATCATTCCATATGTCAAAGAGCTGGAAAACTTAATCGAATCTATGAAAGCATACATAACCAAATAAATTACTTCTTAGAAGGCATGATGATTATGATGATTTTCTAGACATTTTCCATTCTCCTTCTTCTCTTTTCTCATTTTAGCCATTCTTGGCATTTTTCTAGTCTATGTAACGGACAATGATTCATGCTTGTCCTCTTTTTAGATTATTCTATTTAGAGATGCTTTGCGAAGCAATCATCCAATATAACCAACCATTTTGAAAAGGCCTATAAATGTAATTTTTGATGAAGTTAATAAGGTTGACAAAATTTACTTTGGGCAAACCACTGTAGTTGGGACTTCTGTGTGAGACTCTGAGTTCATTTTAGTTTAGAGTATAGTATTTGGAATGAATGAGCTAATGTTGAAAGTTGAATGGATATGAATGAACTTGGTTTTGTTTCCTTCATTCAATGGAATGCATGTCTTACTTTCTTTAGCATAAGCATCTCATTTTTTCTTGTGTAGTGCCTACCCCTAGTTCACATTTCCATTATCATTACCAAACTCTTTTAGGCTAGTTTTATGCTTATGATTAGTAGCATTGTTTTAAGATTATTAGATATTGTTTTACACTCAGTTGATTATATGATGAGATTACTTGGTACTCTATACTTCATGTGTGCATGATGATTATTACAGTGTTTTTAGCTATTGATGATGATTAGTTAGATGGTTATTGTACGTGTTTTCTTATGGATACTTACCTCATACTTGCATGTGTATGGTGTACGTGTTTTTTTTCTTTATGTATGGCATTTCTAATGTGGTTAAGGAAGGGAGTCGTAGTCACCTGCTAATCAGGATCTACACAATGCACCACTTCCTGCCATTGCTTGTTTAGCTTAGAATATTGTGTCTGTACATGTGTGGATTTTATGTATGTTGTAGGTATCAGGTATCGACTTCCCTGAATTGCCAGGATGAGCGTACCCTATCGCATTATCTCAATGGTAAGAGAGGGGAGATAAGTTCTTAAGTCCAAATCCTAAACCTTTAAGCCATTTGTCCTAATTGAAAATTAGGACAAGTATCTGAGTTGAGTACCCTTCCAAATGCATTGAATGACATTAATTCATGATTATTAACCCTTTAGTTTGATTTTGAATGTGTTTTTCTATGATGGGTTTTCGTATTTTATTTCATGAGTCTTTGGTGGATTTTCCATTAATTAAGTCTAATTAAAAGATTAAATTAATGATTTAATTTATTGGAAAATTATTATGATATTTTAATATTTAATTATATTTAATTAATTGAGAAATTAATTAAATAAAAGAATTAAATTTGAAGATAAAAGTTGTAAGCTTAAATCTAGAACGTGATAATATTTATTTAATTTAATAATAATATATTTAGAGTTCATTTTTAAATAAATGCTAAAATAATATTATTATTCAAGTTAATAAATATTTTATCAGTTAAGTTTCAAAAATAAATTAAAAGTGAAAAAAGATATTAAATTATGAAAAAGTTTTAAGTTCGCATGGTTTATGCATGAGATTAAAATATTAGAAATTAATTAAAAGATAAAACATGTGGACTTAATAAAGATATTTTATAAAGTGCGCATGAGTTTTAAAAGTTATTAAATTAAATAAAAATGAAGTCAAGTGGAAAATTAAATAAATAAATTTAATAATTCATTTGACATGCATGAAAAGATAAAAGAAAAGATAAAGAAAGATTAAGAAAAGTTAATAAGAGTTAGAGTCTTGTGAGCAAGGAGCCCTCTCAAGTTTCACCCACAATTAGTGTCCTGATTTGAGGATAGAACTCCTTATCACTAATTGAGGGTTCATTTTTGAGGGAGACGAATTTGGATACAAATTTTGGAAGCAAATTTGGAAGTGAATTTTGGAAAGGAAAGTTTGGGAAAATTGTTAGAGAGAAGATCTTGGATAGAAGCGAATTCTCTCATGAAACTTCTGGACATTGCAATTTTAGCATCAGAACCAGGTAGGTTCTTGAGTTTTATGTACCTAGTTAAAATTATGTTATTTAGATAATCTTGTCTTCTCTGTGCTTGTTGAGATCAAATTCTCTAGATTTTGTTGTATGATTCATTCATTTTTTTATCTGAATCTATCAAACTGTATTGTTTTGTTTGTAATGTCTATGCTTTGGGGTGTTTGGGGGTTGTTTTAGCATTGACTAGTTCTAGATTTTTACCAGAGGCTTGAGGGTTGTGTGAGTGTGGTTTTATGATGTTTTGTTCTCGATCTTTCTAAACCCAACCATGGTAATGCGATGACATGCTCTATGATGTGTGTGTATTATTGATTGTTATTGCTTTCCAGTTTCCTTGTGTGAAGCTGAGGTGTATATTTATGAGATACTTGAGTTAACCATTTTATGAGTCCTCGATCAGTTATACTTGGGTTACTTTCCAGTCACCTTAATGGGACTGCAGTGTTTGATTTGTTCTTGATGATGTCATGTTGTGACACATTTGACTTGACCATTTTGGAGTCTTTGATCAATATTATTGGGATACTTTCTAGTTGCTCATTGAGAACTGATGGATATTGTGATTTATCATTTGATGTCTTTCAGTTGCTCATTGAGAACTGTTGTGATTATTATGATTATCACTTGATTCTTTTCAGTTGCTTATGAAGAACTGATGTGAATATTGTGGATTATCTTTTGATGTTGTTCAGTCGCTTGTATAGGACTAAGGTGATTTTATATGATTCCTTGATTTGTGGTTTCATGAGCTTAGGGTAGGTTATCTATATGTAGTGTTGGGAAGTGGCTTGCAATGGGGAACAGGGGCCCTAAGTGGCTCTAGGGATAACCCATTGTAAGTTGTTTTAATAAGTAAAAATAGTACACTATATACTAACTTAAATGAACCTAATAAGAGTTAATTGTATGTTCTCACCCATGCCTCAAGTGCTAGTACAAACTAGGATGGGAGTAGAGAGAACGCTTGGTTATGACCTTGCATTCCGTAGTATGCCTTATCAATATGAGAGGATACTAGTGGCTGCATAGGGATCACTAGGGACCTTGGAGTCCTAAGCTAATTGCCAGGGTAACTTCTACGTGATTCGTGCGATGACACTTGCCCGCTTACATAGTAGGTTTCCTATGTGTCTCGTGTGCCTTTGGGTCTAGAAGATGATCTATGTTGGAACCTTTGAGTTAGTATACTTTTAGGATTTCCTAGACTTAGAGAGTATTTGTGTTTATTTGATATCCTGTTTGGGACTTGAGACTATCTCCTCAGCGTAGTGGGAGTAAGTCATTTAGGTTCCACGCAGTTGGGTGGTAGTGCTTTTTACTCTTACCATTAAGATCCATCTGTAGTAACCGTGGTTAGAGCTGCTTGGGATGTTATTTATCATGTTTAGGTGATGTTACTTACTGATGCATTTCTTTATATTGATGATTAGCATGTTAGATTTCTTTATGTGTATGTTGTAGCATGTTTTAGGAGTGACATCCCTATTATGATAGTACCGATGATCTGATCGGTGGCTTGGGATGTTACACGTAGGGGATGGCTAGGGCCCACGATGGTCTAATGATGCTATTGATGGTTGGGAGGAACTGTGCACTTAGCTAGTTATATTTCATGTTGGATGTATATATATTTTGTGATGGATGAATGTATCATGTATGTTATTAGTTTCACTTATTGTATTGCATTTGTATCATGGATCCAAAGAGGATGATGTAGTTCTATTTTTATGTATGTATATTCTTTTAGCCTTTTATACCCTGTGACATGTACAGTGGATGATTGAGCATTTCAAATTTCATTTGCCAAGATGCATTCAGAACAAATGTATATCATGGACATTGGACTTTCTAATTACTCTTTCATGTGGATGTGGTAGTTGTTAGAGTTAGTATTAATTAAATTTAAATGTGACTCAACGTCTTGGGATCCTTAAGGAATGTAACTGTTATGTATGCTTTGAGTTGATTATATGTTATTGCTTCTGCTACTATGTGTTGATGTGTATGATTTATCTTTCTTGTTTAAAAAAAAATGTTTGGCAAACTTAGTAAAACTTTAGGTTAATTCCTTTGTATCCCTTGGCAGGGCATTACATCTTGTAATACCCCTAAATTAGCACATTGTTATGTTGAACCAATTTCGATTTATCAATCTTACTTAAAGTCCTATTATACTAGGCAATTCTAATTTTGATAATCTCTACTCGACCTAAGTGACAAATGCAAAAAATCATTAATCTACATTAATCACTTGCTTTACTTAATTCTTGATTATTAATTGTATTAGCTAAATTAAACCTATTAATTTAATTATAAATCCTAGTGCTTTCATTAAATTAAATTCACCCCTCTAGCTAATACACATGAGGAATTAAATATGTTTGATTTAATTAATACACCCTCATTCTAATTATTGAATTTAATTATTCAATTAATTAGACTATTCAATTATGAGGTCATATTTAACTTTTTTTAATCAAATATCTTCTCCAAAATTCTCTCTTCATTTCAGAAAGGGAAACATTGAGTTGACTGAAATTAGAAAAAGAATTAAATCGGAACTCATTCCACTCAAAAGAAATCAATTGACTTCCTTTTCGTAAGGAAAATTTATATTCTGATTCAATCTTCTTCAAATCTCAACCATTCATTTAATTTAATCTCAACTGTTGATCAAATTTTAAGATTCTATATAAGAAACCTTCAACTTATCATTTAGGGAGATACACATGAATAGTATCAAATTAATGCCAATTTGATTACTCAATTGTCTTGCATTTGAATTTGTTCTTGCTTTCATATGCTCATATGTTATCTTAACATGCATTCATCTAGTTCTATTTTCAATTGTTCTTAGATAGGTTTCCATTTCATTTAGGATTAGATTGCATTTGTATTGCTTTCAAACCCTTCGTACTAGTTGATCTGGTTGCTAATCTCTTAATTTTGAGAGTGAATAGTAAAACCCCATCTAGTTAGAAGGAAACAGGTCATTTTGAAAGGTCATACTAGATGGACAATCCCATGTTCATTTCAGGATGTTTCTAATATGTAAAGATCATGTTGAAGTGTGTGTGGATTTAGAGGCCCATAATTAGCACAAACATTTCTGGTTCCCACCATGGGGCAAAAAAATCAATTTTCTAGCCTCATCTTTTAATCATTTTTCAACATTCTAACATTTCTATCTGTACAATTCAGCAAATTCATGCGTGATAAGATCAATCCTCGTGTAAAGAAACTGGATTTTTGCCTATATTCTATACTTTCTCATGCGAAAAAGTGTATCCTTGCATGCAAAATACAATTTCTTGCATGGTTCACAATACATTCTTGCATGAAACTGTGTGGAAGATCATGTAAAACTCAACACCAGTAAAGGAAAATTGCAATTTTCAAATTTTGTTTTTCATAATGTTGATTGATCTGACACTTATTTTTGAAACATTTATTTTTTATTTCTAATTTTTGAGACAACATAACAATGGTGTTCAAATCATTTGTTGAAGATACCTTATCATGAACATACAAATAATACTAATAGTTTGATTGCAAGATGTTTAGTCAAAGATTCACTTGTCAAAGAATATATTCAAACCTACTCAAACAATGTGTCTATTTTAATGGTTTCTTATACACATAGTTTAATAGGGCTTGTGAACTTCGTAGGGCTCTAGACAAAGGAATAGGGGAGTATTTTATTTACTACTTGGAAGTGATGCCCAAGAGTAAATCAAAAACCTAGATGCCTTTGGAAGATGGTACCCAAGGGAGGCAAGAAAGATATCAGTTCTCCCAAACAAATCTTTTTATGAAGAGATGATGACTTCCTTTTATGAAAATCAAAATCTTACAAAAAGACATGTTGGGATTGATAAACTAACTTGGTTATGAACATGTTTTGTGTGTTTGGGTAAGGTGATGAGGTAGAGAAGTATGCTCTTTTCCCTTTGGGAAAATTAGGAACTTTGACCCTTGAATCTAAGCTATAGTCCGAGTCAACCTTTAGAGGGCTTGCCATAGTGATCCAACCTCTGAGAATGACCCAAGTGAGCACACAATTTTTTTCAGTAATTCCAACTCACTCTAGTAAAGAATTTTTGTAGAGTGAAAGACTCTAAAGCCATGTTAATTTTCTCTTCTTCATTCTAATATCACATATCAAGAAGAGGCTTTGTTTGTTGCATTGGGCGGGGCTGCCCCCAGCCTTGCTAGTCAAGTGTGTGCATTTACAAATGTTGGTGTGGGCTACTAACCTCAACTTCATTCATGGAGCTACTAGGGATTAATGTGAATGGAATCCAAGTAAAATTTTTTTAGACAATTGCTACCCAGTTCACCTCTGGAAGGGGGCATAGTCTTTGTGCACGGAGGGGGAAGAATCTCTCCTATAGATCCTCACCATAGGCATGTACCTAGATGTTGGAAGGTGGTATATGCCCTTGACCCTTGCCATAAGGGTGCTCATTAAGCGTATATGTTATTGAGTCCTTGGAATACACCAAAAACATAGGCATCCTCTAGTGAGGTGACATGGCTGTGTGAGGCGAACACATGCACATAATTTGTGAGACAAAGATTTTGCTGTCTCTACCATTTTTGGTTATAGGGATAAAAAGTGTCTTTTTCAAGTCTACAAACTGTCCAAATCATCTAAACAACAAAAGGTCAAGACTCCCTCGTCCTTCTGAGTTGCTTTGTCCTCAGTCAGATTATTTACAATTATTGCTTGCATCCCTTGTCTGAAAAATAATTGTTTACTTACAAACCAACATGATGTTCAAAATTTGAAAAAAATGTCCATATCTTCCTAAAACTTGCCAATACTATTAGCTCATTATTCAAAAATTATCAAAATCATCATAAATCTCTTCAAGTACAGTCCAAACATGTTAGCTTCGTCCTTTTTTCACTTATAGTTTTGTAAAACTTCACATGAGAAAACACCTTTACCATTGTCAGTTTGCATTTCCTCGAATGGTTCTCTATATTTCCTCGCATGGGAAGCTGAGAATCCTCATGTGAAAGTTTACCAAAACATTGAAATTTTGAGTCAAAACCCGTCTTTGCTCTCAGTTTGACCTTTCCTTAGGTGACTCTGTCCATAGTTTTGTGTGAGAAAACAATTACAAAATTGTTGTTCTGAATTCTCTCCTGGTTCATTATACTTTTGTGCATAGATCTATGTGAATCTTTGTTCGAGCTTTGGACTTAACACTGTTAAAATTGCTTCACCAAAGGTGTTTCCTCACCTGGTTGTCTATATTTCCTCACCTGGAAGTCATTTCTTCACATGAGTCTATCCAAATTTGTCCAAAAATAGTGAGCTATTCTAAGCTCCCTTGTCAAAACTTGATCCAAATATGATCTCTATCTGAAAAAATTTAGTCATTCCTCTATCTGCAATAGCATCAAACTCTGATTTCTTGCTTAGATGATCACTTGTGATTTTCATACGAATTAGTCTCCTTACTTGGTTGTCCTATTTTGTTCTCTTGTGTTCGTTATACCTTGCATCATGATAGTCAAAACTCTTTTTTATTCTAGCCATTTTTCAGACTATTCATACCTAGGTATACAACACACTTACTCACTTTGAGACAATGTTCTAATTTGATCCTTTTTCAAACTTTGTTTTAAGTCATTATCTATTATTGTTGCCACAATGAGTGGAAACTTGTTTGCTCTCTATAGACCACAATGTGATAGAGTTAGAGGTAGAAATCATGATAGAGGTCACTCCCAAGTTTACATAGAGTCTGAATTCAATGAAGGGTCCTCATGATCTATTTCACCTGTTAGTCCACCTAGTGCTCAAAGAATATTTTCCATAAACTTCTAGCAAACTAGAAATCCATTATATCAAGAACATCTAGAAATTGATAGAACACCTGCATCTTTTAATGGAACAACTAAATTTTTGTTCCAAACACCTAAACAAATGACACATACTGAAATCTTCTACACTCCTAAAATGGCTAATCGAGATCAAGAAATAGGAGACCATAGTAGGAGACCATATCAACAAGACTAACAAAGAAATGAAAGATTGAAGGAACCTTACAATTACACTAATGAGTATGGGGATACTAAAGAGATACCCATAGAAGACATAGAGAAATGTTGTAAGGATAATTTTATTAAGAAAATGATGGAGATCTTACTCCATGATGAGAAAGAGAAATATTTTCTCAAGCTCGATCAAGAAGGAGAAAAACTACCTCAACATTTTAATGTTGAAACAATTGTCACACAAGAAGAAGAAACTGAAACATCCAAGTTACAAAAACAACTTTAGGCCATGCAAGAGAAATTGGCCCAAATGATACGTGGCAAGGATAAACCAATGAAAACATACACTTTAGACACCATTTTTCTATTTCCTTTTGACAAGGGTTTGGATATGCCTACTTTTCAAAGAGGAGTTCAGTTACCCAAAGATGACAAATACTTCGAAACATCCGATCCCCAAAGATCATTTGAGGGAATTTGGTGCTTTGTCTATAGAATTCATGCACAATCAAATGTATCTAATGTGTTTATTCCCATAGAGTCTAGGTGGTCAAGCCATGAAATGGATTTCAAGGTTACCTATTGGTATTAAAACATTTGATGAGATTGCTAATATTTTTATTCAGCAATACTCACACAATATACAACATCCAATCAACATACACAATTTGTGTAACCTTAAAGAAAATATTGGAGAACCTTTCCTCACGTTTATTCAAAGGTGGTGACAATTGTATACCAAATATTCACAAAAAAATCTCGAAACAGAAAAACTCAACATCTTCATGGATAATCTTCTGCCCAATTTTGGGTATAGAATACAACTTCAAGGTCTACACACCTTTGAAGATATGATTACACAAGCTATCCAAATAGAGTGAGTTTATGGTCAAAAAGGGAAAAATAACCCTTCAAAAGGACATTAAGCAAGGATCTACCAAAAGTAAGGATAAATCCAAGTATGTAGACAAGAATTGAGAGGTAGTACATGATGGAGTAGTTGATAACATTATTCCTAAACCTTCTAAAAAGGCTTTCAACCTCACAAACAATATCAATGCATCTAAAAATGCTAACAAATCCACTCCCAATAACAAGACATTTGGGAAAAAAATAAAGAACTCATCTTGGGTTACACGACCAAAATGAGAGTACACACCTGTTCGTGAACCTCTAGATGTGGTGTGTAAAACCTTGCTTCAAAATCAAATGATTACTCCATTGGATAATTCTCATTCTTATGATCCACAACCATGACCCACATGGTGGAATAACAATGCACTTTGTGAATACCATCAGAAAAGGGTAAAAATGAAAACAAGTGTATCAACCTACATCATAAAGTTTAGGACTTAATTGATGATGGTGAAATCGTTGTGGATGGACATAATAAGAATTCAGACCACAAATCTTTTAAGAAGCCATTTCCACATTATGAGAAAGGAGAAAACTATAAACAAAAAACCAATAAAAAGGTCAATTATACATACACCAATGATGATAATGTGATCAACATGATTGAACCCTTGGACTTTGAACATTGTGATGTTATCACGATTAAAGGAAAATATGACAATATGAAACTGAAAATGCCATTTTTCTTAAGAGGTGCTACATCTCTTACAACTAATAAAGAATAGTCACAATCTTGTGCTAGTGCTATTATGCATTATTGTGCCAAGATAGTACTTAAAAGCCCTACACCTTCTACTCCTGAGGTAGATCAACATAAAGACAAACCTATTGCTCGTCCATCTGGTAAAGGTAAAAAAATTGCAACATCCTCCATAGTTACCAACTATAGTATCCTTGACCAATTACAATGGATGAACGCTCAAATAAAAATCTTTGAATTACTCAAAATCTTGCCTACTCATAGGCAAGTTCTTGATGAAGCCCTCAATGAGGCAAACGTACCTCAAGATCTTGATCTTGATAGGTTTCAATCAATGGTGGGTCACTTGACCTCACCTCACTATTTTTCCTTTTTTGAAGAGGATGATAATTCATTTTGTCTTCCTCATAACCAATCATTGCACATTGAAGTTATGCTGCATCAAAAACTTGTCTGTCATGTGCTCATTGATAATGGAGTTGGTTTAAACATCTATTCTACCAATTTTCTCAAATAATTGGGTTATTCTAAAGAGCCTATTGATCCTCATCACAAAATAAACATCAAGGCATATGATGAAGTTAAACATAAATCCCTAGGTCTTGTTGTGTTGCCACTTTGAGATTGTCCAGTAAAAAGAAATGTAACTTGTCAAGTCCTTGACATTCCATTAGCATAAAATATCTTGTTAGGGAGACCATGGATACATGAAATGCAAGTTGTGCCTTCAATGTACCATCAATGTGTCAAGTTCCCATTCCAAGGCTTTGAAGTTACTATACTCGCTAATACTAATTACACTTGTACCATGCTAAAATCTGCTGAAAGCTTTGTACCTACTAATAGAGAATCTATGGATCATCATGTTGATAAGTTGAAAGAAATGGAGAGGTCACTCAAGTTGACAGAAATTGGGACGGGCAAGTATCACATTGAACTTGTTCTATCTTTGACATCTCTTCTCGAGTCTCCTTATCGTTATGGGAGACCATATGAAGTGAAGAGACCTTTTGTGCTATCACCTCAGAATAATTTCAAAGGTGCCTTTGTCAAAGCTACTATATCTCTAGAAGAGGAAGATGAAGACAAAGCCATCATTGCATGGTTATATAAAGAGGAAATTCCCATTGATCTCATAAAACAATCTCTTGAGATTACTTCTCATAAGTATAGTCCAGGTCTTAAGCTCATGAAGTGCTTTGGTTACAAAGAAAATGGTCCAATTGGATGTAACAACAATGGCTTGATTGATCCTATCAAAGCAATATCTAGGCGGTCTTGAGATACAATAGGTCTAGGTTTCAAGAAGATTCCCTTTCATCTAGGGATTAATAAATTCATACTAGTATCTAAAAGTTCATATGAACATGAGTCACAAACTAAATAAGATAATCATGAGGACAAATTTGATGATGAGGATACTTTTCCGTATTCAATTCCTTTAGATTTTGCTAAGTTCTTTGTAGAACCAGATGACTTCATACCACGTGTTAGTATTGTGGATGTTGATAATGATTCTTCTGAAAATACTACTGATATTCTGTGTATTCAATAGGAACAAGGAGAGTCCAGTCATACTATAGTTGTTGAACAACTTTGTAAAAATCAAGATGATAATGGAAGTGGAGAATGGGTTTCCATCACTACTGGGAAATTCTATAGTCTGACTCCATGTAGCACATATTCTTGAGAGTAAAAATTTGATTCTCTCTCAGAGGCAACTTCAAATAAGGATGTAGATCAAGTTCACATATATGTGAATCAGCTTTTAGGTGAACAATCTAGGGTTTGGTTGGATGAGTCTCATCCTACTAGTGTCAATGAGTCTTCAATTAATGTTGTTAGAACTCAAAGGCATTCGACTACACCTTTGGATGAAATCACTTTAGGTCTCAAATTACTTATCCAAGCATTTGATGACTATACCATGAATTCCATCAAACCTTCCACATATCTCTCACTCACTTATCCCGAGCTCATCGACTGGAATTCCAATACATCTAGTGAAGTCCCTATATTCTAGAATGAGTATGCTCTTGACTTCTATTTAAATGATGTTGAACCAGTAATCTCCTCTACTAGTGTACAAAGTGTCAATACAACTGAAGCTAATATCAAATATCTCAGTCACACAATTAAAAGAAAAAGAAATAGAAGGTTTGATGGTGAAAACCACATTGTGGTAGTATCAGAAACCAAAATGGTAAAAAAAAGAGATGTAGCCAAAGGTGAAACCCCTTTGAGGTGCCTACAAATGAGATATTTGATGTGTTTCCTAATCATTTTTAGGAGAGATCATTAGTGTTGATAGAGCTAGCACAACTAATCAACCTAGGAATAACAAAACATCTTCATATGATACACATTACACAATCTTTATCTACAGAAGAAAAAGAGGAATTTATTGCCTTCTTTCAAGAAAAAAAAGATTATTTTTGCATGGGCCTACTCAGATATGCCAGGATTAGACCCTAACCTCATAATGCATCATTTATCAATTGCACTAGGAGTAAAATTGGTCAAAAAAAAGCTCAGGAAAATGCATCCTCATGTGGCATTACTTGTTAAAGCTGAATTGGAAAAAATTCTACAAGCTGGTTTCATTTGTGCTATCGATTATGTTGAATAGATCTTGAAGATTGTTCGAGTCTCCAAGCATGATAAGTCTATCTGAGTTTGTACAGATTTTTGATATCTAAACTTAGCATGTGCAAAGGATGATTTCCCACTTCCCAGTATTGATATGATAGTGGATCTGACAATAGGATATGAAATGTACTCACTCATGGACAATTTTTTATGGTTATAATCAAATTAAGATTGCACCAGAAGACCAAGAGAAAATTGATTTCACTTATGCATGTGGTACCTTTTATTGGAATGTGATGCCATTTGGCCTGAAAAATGTTGGTGCCACATATCAAAGGGTAGTTAAAACAATCTTCTATGATATGATGCATACGATGATGGAGGACTATGTTAATGACACCTTGGTCAAGAGTACATAATGCAATACTCATCTTCAAGATTTGGGACCAATCCTAGATCATATAAAGAAGTTCAGTCTTAGACTAAACCCTAAGAAATGTGCATTTGGTGTAACTTCCAAGAAGTTACTTGGTTATATTTTCTCTACAAAAGGAATCGAGATGGACCTAGAACAAGTTTAAGCAATCATGGAAATGCCTCCACCCTGTAATATTAGTCAAATGAGGGGGTTGCAAAGAAGACTTCAATCCATTCACAACTGGCAGATAGGTCACAACTTTTTACTAAGACTCTATATAAAGGTGTAAAATATGACTAGAACAAAGATTGTGATCACAGTTTAACATAGATAAAACAATATCTTGCTAATCCACCAATCCTGATGCCTCCTATTTGTGGGAAACCTTTCATTTTGTCTATCTCAGCAACATAGTCATCTCTTGGTATCTTTCTAGCTCAAGAGGACAATGATAACAAGTAACGAGCTATCTATTATCTCATTCGCACATTGATTTATTATGAAATGAACTATAGCATTATTGAAAAAGATTGCTTGGTGGTCATCTTTGCTTCTCAAAAGTTGAGGCACCACATGCTTGGTTACACTACGTGACTGGTCACCAAAATTGATCTGCTAAAGTATTTACTTAGCAAGGCAACTTTAAGAAGAAGTTTAGCTAAATGGGTCATGATGTTAAGTGAGTTTGATATTACATATGTTGAAAGAAAGGCTATCAAAGGACATGCAATTGTTGATCAATTAGTAGAAGCACCAATGCAAAGTCTTCTACCACTGAATATTGAATTCCTAAATAAATCTATTTTAATGCCAACACATCAAACCTGGGTGATGTTCTTTGACAATTCCTTCACACAACAAGGATCTAGTGCTGGGATCTTATTCATAACACCATAGAAGTATTCATTGCCTAAGGTGTACAATATTCTATTTCCTTGTACAAATAATATTGTAGAATATGAAGCCTTAATCAACAACATGAAGATTGTAGTCAAATGAAGAGTAGATGAATTGAATAACTTTGGTGATTCACAACTAGTAATCAATTAGGTTAATGATGTTTATCAGACAAAGGATGAGAAGTTGATATCTTATAAATTAATGGTGGATGATTTAAAAAAATACTTTTCTCATGTCACTTTTCAAAAAATTCCTCAAGCATACAACAAGGTGGTTGATGCAACAACTACTCTTGCTTCTATGCTACAGATGCTTGAGAATGATTTTTGACATGAATTCTTGGTGGAGACATTAGGCTACCCTGCTTATAATTTACTTGAATCTTGGATGATCTATTCTATAATAGGACATGGCTCATCCCATTACTAGCATATCTATTCTTACTTGTGTGACCAAATAATTTCGAACAATCTAACCTGAAACGAAAAACATCACCTAATCTGTAGTGCATCACGATATGCTATTATTGCTAATGAATTGTTTAGGAGAGGTCTTGATGGAACACTCCTTAGGTGTCTAGAATCTAATGAGTCCAAATGTGCATTAATTGATGTACATGAAGGCATTTATGGATCTCAATCTAATGGCTTGACACTAGCTCGTAAACTTATCAAAGCTAGTTATTATTAGCCAAATATGGAGCAAGAGGAAATTAAATATGCCAAGTCCTACCAACAATTCCAACTCCATGGAAATTTGATTCATGCTCCAGCCATGGAGCTAATTCCATCTATCACACTTTGGCCATTTCAATAATGGGCCTTTAACCCAGTGGGTCAAATTCATCTGTCTTCTTCAAATGGACACAAGTTCATTATCACAACTATAGACTACTTCACTAAATGGATGGAAGTAGTCCATCTTTCTGAGGCAAATGGAAAAGTTGTAGCTCTTTTCATTCTTAACTACATCATATGTAGGTATGGTGTACCATCCTCCATCATTGCTGACAATGGGGGACAGTTTAAAAACATGGATCTCAAAGTGTTGTGCTCAAAGTTTAGAATCAAGTAACATTGGTCTTCTATTTATTACCCCCAGGGTAATGGCCAAGTGGAAGCATCCAACAAGGCTATCCTTAAGATCTTACATTGCACAATCAACAAATCTAGAAGGGGCTAGCACCTTTAGATTAATCTAGCTTTATGGGCTTATAGAACTAGCATCAGAACTCCAATAGGAACAACACCCTTTGCTTTGGTATATGGAGTGGATACTGTACTTTGTATCGAGGTCAAGATTCCTACTTTGAGAATCTCTATGAAAGGCCTCATTAATTACTTAGCTTCAAGAGCTATAATTTCTAGATGAATGTTGACAAGTGACGTGTGATCATTTCTGAGCTTAGCGAAAGTGTATGTCTAAAAGCTACAACAAGAAAGTCAAGCCATGTAACTCCCAAGTGGGTGACCTCGTCTAGAGGGAAAACCCTAAAAATCAATAACAATGGATACAAAAAGGGAAGTTTGAACCTAACTGACTTGGTCCATACATAGTTATTGCAGTGTTTGGATCTAGTGCTTATCAACTTTCAACAACTGAGGGAGAATCGTTCAAGGAGATGATCAACACTCTCCATCTAAAGTGGTTCTATAGTTGACATGCTTTCAAAAGCTATTTAGTACATACTTAAATTTCCTAAAAAAAATTATTGCCTTGGTGAAAATCTAGTAATGGGCACCTTGGTAATACCAAAAAAAAGTGAAAAATTCAAAAATACATAAAAATTGAAAAACAAGAAAAGTGTCACTGATGAAAACCTAGCAAATAGGCATCATGGTAGCAAAAATAGAATCTCTGCCAAGAAGGTGAAAACCTGGTAAACAAGCACCTCTTGTTTCAAATGCTACATCTTGCGACACATATTCTAGCTCTTGTATAGTTGCTTTCCTACTTTTTTTTGTTGCTTTCACTCATGCATCCATGGATTGAATCTTGTCATAGTCTCAGGGGCAACACCCTATAGTGTCATAGAAGATCTCTTAAGATTCAGTCACTAGTTTTTCTAATTGTGTCTGTCTACTATTGCTTGCTTCACTATAGAGATTCCTCTCAAAGAAGATCTCCTAAGCTTCAATCACCAATTGTTTTAACTATGTCTATAAATTGTTGCTTTCTTCACTATTGAGATTCCTGTCAAAGAAGATCTTTTTCACATTAGTCACCAGTTGTTCTAATTGTGTCTGCCTATAGTCACTTAGTTTCCTACTGAGATTCTTCTCAATGAAGATTTTCCTTTGACACCAGTCACTAGTTGTCCTAATTGAGTCTATCTACTATTGTCCTCATACTAAAGAGATTTCTTACGCATATGTTTAGAACATCGACACTTAACATCAATACTACAACACTAACACTGAAATGGAAACATTGATACTATTTGTGTTATACTGAGCTTTTCTTTGTTTTTTTTTTTGCTTTCACTTTATCATTTCCCTCTGAGCAACTCGAGGATGTCTCCTTTGAATAGAGAAGCAAGGACTGGGGGCATGATCTGATGGTTTAGTTCCAATGATCTGAAGCATCCATATAAAAGGGGTGTCCACTATAAGAGCCTCTATCTCATATTGGATGGTCGTGTGTACCTCAACTCATTTTATATGGATACTTCAGTGAGGTTGGTTCTTTTCCTTGCTTGTTTGAGTGAATTCTCTATGCTATAGTAAATATTGATACTCGTCCTACTAAGTGAACGTATGGGTTATTGCGAGTATACTTAACATAGTTCTGTCTTAGGTTACAAATACAAGGGTCATTGAAAACAAAATCTTTACTAAATACTTAGCATAAGAAGGATCTCTCATGTCTGGTGTGTTTTTACACAAGAAAATTTTTGGTCATCCTAACGTTGATGCTCTAATGCTCATGTTAGCTTGTTACATTAAAAGGGACAAATGTTCTGGTCATTTTGGCTTTTTGTGCTTTAATTCTTACATTTAATCCTAACAAAACTAAGACACGTGTAATATTCATATCCTCTTAATTGCAATATTAGTGTGAATTGTATAAAATTTGTGGGTTTAACTAAACACTCAGTGATGATAATTTTATGAGTTCAATAAATAGACCTAGGGATGCATCTAGCATAGGGTTGCGTTTCATACTCCACTTGCATAAGAGAACACTTTGATCACTACTTTACTTGCATCTTTTGACATGAGAGGTTGTTGGTTTCTTCAAAGTATCTTGTTTCTTCATGACTGCACGAGCGTTTAGCTCCTTGGTTCATCCTCTTGATTTTCACTAGCTCCCTGTCATTAATGAAAAACTTGAAATCTGCATGAGATGTTAGTTCATTCACATTTTGTATTTCACATACATATTTTCATATTCATCTCATCTATACTACATTCATACATCATATCAATTTGCATTCATCATAATCATAGCATTAATATCTCATGTATAATGAACTATAAGAGAAAAAGTGACACATGCAAGGTACTCAACTAAAAAAGATCTCATCTATATAAATCTCTCCAATAGAGTTAAGTGAACATCGATACAAAAATGTGTGCTACTCAAGCATTGTCAATCTCAAAATGATACAAAATGATGTTGAGACATCCAACATACATCCTTAGAAGGTAAGATAGAAGAGAGAAAGCTAATTTTTTCCTTCTCCCTTATCCTCGAGCAGAGGAGGAGGAGCATCTACTCTCACTAGTTGATGTACTCCATTTAATGCTCTAGCATACTCTAAAAATCTAGGCATCTACTCTACAACCTCAAGCACTACTACGATATATCCTACATAGTTGTAGGTTGCTTTGGCACCCTATAGTCGAGCCTCATCTTGTTGCTGCTCTAACTGCTCACACAACTCAAGGATCTCTTTCTATAGGTCACCTAATCGCATATCACTAACTTCTAATTGAATATGCATCTCAATCAGTTTTTACTATGCTACCCTTAATCTCTCCCTAGCTCTCCTCAGAGAATCCTGGGTTTGTTCCTAAGCCTCTCTGCTATGTGGCTATGGAATAGGTTGGTCCTGCATCTCCTCATTTCCCATATCCTACTCTAGTTATTGTGGAGGCTGGTCATCAACATGCTACCTCTGTGCATCTCCTCCAATAGTACCTAAAGTCCCCATCTCACCCTGCACACATCTATGTACTGTCCTACTCCCACTAGCACTTAGATCCACTCTCATCTGACATAGAGGGATATGTATCTATGAGGTCCACTATTTAGGTCTCTACTCTTGTGGCTACTTAGGTTCCTGCACTGGCTGTATAGGCATTACCATCCCCACTGGGTCAATAAATTAAGGAAAGGAATGACTCACAAAATGCTCCCTATATGTCAGAGTCATCCTATTGGGATGGAGTGTACATAAATCATTGACCTCCTAGTGTCCAATCTGATAGACCACCCCTTCTCCACCTCTATGGTGAAGTAGGCATAGGTACAATACTCCTAGGATATGTCTTGTGGTCAGTTGTACTATCACCACACATGTGTTAAAGGAAATCTCTTGATCACCTAGATTGAGCGACCAATTAGTGTCCGAGAAGCAAACATGTATTTGAGCTCCACTCGTGCATCATCCCACACCTTTGTCTCTCTCCATGGTCGCCATGATATTGCCACTAGATCGTCAAGCTGACCTCACCACTACTCATTCTTACCTAGATCCATCTGGGTCATCTACCCTTAGTATCTATAGATATAAGGCTCATGATCTTGCCTCATGTCATCACAAATCAACCTTGTAATGTGCATGTGTTCCCATGCCCAAACCTGTAGTACATAAAATCCTGCTACTATGCCCTTCTTCTCTTGATAAACCACCTCATGCATCTCATGACACATGTGGGCTAGTATACACGGACCTCATCCAAAATGTGTTGGCTGCTCCAACATTCTCTATAACATCCACCCCCATCTACACTCAAGCCCATGTTGACCTTTGTTTGACATTAGGTAACAACTAAGAAATATACCAAGTACCACTGTCAATTTGTGGATAGGATTATATGTCTACACTAACTCCTCCCATGGGATAGCTTGACCCATAATGAGATCCTCCTAAAAAATGGCCCTTAGTGTTAATGTACCTGACTATGACTCTATGTCATAATCAACCCTGGCCTATGGAAAGGTATATGTAGAATTTGATATATATGTCCTCAGGGGTGATAGTCATCTCTCCAAGGGGCAATTGGAAGGTGTTTGTCTCCAAGTGGAAATGCTCTAACAATGCTATCAATAACATGTGATTCACTTGCAAACCAGGGATATCACAAAGATGTGAGAGACCAAGGCTATCAATATGTGCCACCTTTGCAACATCTAATTGATGGATTAGTGCCCTGATGGCAAGATAGTGAGATATGAATGAGACATATGGAAAACTAACATGCAAACATGAAAACAACATGAACATGATCAGTGTTCAATCTCCATATAAACATGCTACTATTACTACAATCCAAACATCATGAAAACATACTCTAAAGACTGGTGATGATGCAAAATAGATGACTAGATGACATTTTGAGCATTAAATTCTCTAATAGTTGTCCAAACATTCACTCGAGATCTCATAATCTCATGTGAGGAAACTCTACAAGCCATGTGAGAAAATAGGCTTGCACGAGCTTAAAATGGGTAAATAGCTTAGAAATGACACAAACCAAGGTTTCTCGTATGAGAGTTGGGTGCCTCCCACGCGAAAAAATCCAACACTGTATGTGAGAAAGTGTCATATTAGCACTTCCTCATGTGAGAAAATAGGTTCTCGCACTAGACCCAATGACAAAAAACCTAAAAATGTACAAAAAAATGCAAAATTCAACCAAAATGCATGAAATTTTCAATCTAAAGCAGGTTAATCGACTACTTACCAGAGTTCCATAGTCTGTTGGCCGGCTATGTCACCTCAAGTGCTCGAATTGATGAAAATGCATAGGAACCACCATATTTTTTTCTCAGAGTTCTTTTCCCCACAAAAGCCAAATGCACAAATGATTTGAGAATGAGCCTTTGGGCCCTTGTATAGGTTTTGACCTAATTTTTCAAAGTCCTACGATTGACGTGAAAATTACCTCGTTAGCTAATTTGGCTGCTTTGAACTCATTTTTGGGATCAAAATTGAATCCTAACAAATGTGAACACCTCAAATTCACACTTTAAATTTTTTGGGATCGACTTGATCAAATGTTTGTGTAGTCCATTTTATTGATACTTTGTGAATCTTGAAATATTACCAAAACAACATTTCTTCAGATTGTCCAAACATTTATGGAAAAGTCAATTCAACACAATTCTAGTCAAATTTGGTCAGCCATCATCAACCAGATCTTCAAAATGCTTCAAATCAATTTCATTCTAATCTGGCATCTTTCAACTTTGTTCTCGAGGGGGCAAGATGATGATTACATTATTGAACATCTTTGAATCTTTCAAAATTGGCTTCAACTTAATCTAATTAAAATGTCTTATTCTCTAGGGGCATCTCATCACTCGGGGCATCTTTGTTCCCCCAATCTGGCATCATATGCTATTCAACTGATCAATCTTATAACAGTCCATATCATAGTTTGATGAATAGGTATCAGGGCATTCTAACCTTGACTCCTGAGAATTGAGCCTTGTTCTAGAGATGATTCTATGACTTATGATTAGGTATTGTTAGTTTTTTATGGGCCAGTATTTAGGTGTTCTATCTGGACTCTAGAGGAATAAGCTCCCTTCTAGAGATAATTCTTACTAAGAATTAAGCTTGGTTATGGAGTTAATTCTAAATTCTTGCTTTCAATCACTATTTAATGAACAAGTATAAAGGAAATCTAACCCTAACTCCTGAGGATTAAGCTTTGATCTGGGGATAATTCTATGGATTGTGGTTAATCTTGTCATCTTCTAATGGATAGGTATCAAGGGCAATCTAACCTTGACTCCTGAGGATTGAGTCTCATTCTAGGAACAATTCTATGAAGTTTGATAATCTTTGTTATTTCATATTGGTATCTAGGTGTTCTATCTAGATTCCCTAAGGCTAAGCTCTATTCTAGAGATAACCTTAAGAATCTCATCAATTGGTTTTTGCGTCATCAATCTCAGAACCAATAGCAACTCTCAATCTATATTCTTAGACTTCTAATTTCTTTGAATCAACGTGTTGCTTGCACATTCATTCAAAGAGGGGCAAATGTAATACCCCTAAATTGGCACATTAGTATACTAAACCAATTTCAGTTTATCGATCTTACTTAAAGTCCTATTGTACTAGGC
The DNA here is from genome assembly GCA_028749045.1 of Cupressus sempervirens. Taxonomy (NCBI): domain Eukaryota; kingdom Viridiplantae; phylum Streptophyta; class Pinopsida; order Cupressales; family Cupressaceae; genus Cupressus; species Cupressus sempervirens. The sequence continues at coordinate 690,850,854 of CM053783.1, forward strand.
AATTCTGATTTTGATAATCTCTACTCGACCCAAGTGTCAAATGAAGAAAATCATCAATTTGTATTAATCACTTGCTTTACTTAATTCTTAAATATTTATTGTATTAGCTAAATTAAACCTATTAATTGAATTATAAGTCCTAGTAGTTTCATTAAATTAAATTTACCCCTCTAGCTAATACACATGAGGAATTAAATATATTTGATTTAATTAATACACCTCATTCTAATTACTGAATTTAATTATTCAATTAGTTAGACTATTCAATTATGAGGTCATATTTAACTTTTTAAAATCAAATATATTCTCCAAAATTCTCTCTTCAGTTCACTAATGGAAACATTGAGTTGACTGAAATTTGAAAAGGAATTAAATCAATTAATTCCTTATTCTACTCAAAAGCAATCAGTTAACTTCCTTTTCATAAGGAAACTTTCTATTCTAACTGAATCTTCTTCAAATCTCAACCGCTCATTCAATTTAATCTCAACCATTGATCAAATTCTAGGATTCTATATAAGAAATATTCAACTTCTCATTTAGGGGGATGCACATGAATAGTACTGAAATATTACCAATTTGATTACTCAATTATCTTGCATTCAAATTTTCTATTGCTTTCATATGCTCATCATTTAGATTAACATGCATTCATCTAGTTCTATTTTCAATTATTCTTAGATTAGTTTCAATTTCATTTAGGATTACATTTCATTTGCATTTCTTTCACATCCTTCATACTAGTTGGTCTAGTTGCTGATCTTTCAATTCTGAGAGTGAATTGTAAAACCCCGTCTAGTTAGAAGGAAAAAAATCACTTTTTTGGGTCATACCGAATGGACAATCCCATGTTCATTTTGGAATGATTCTGACATGTAAAGATCATGTTGAAGTGTGTGTGGATTTAGAGGCCCATAATTAGCACACATAGTTCTCTATTCTGTACGCTCTCATTTGTGTGTTTAGGATAGTTTGTTACAAAATGAAGTTGGAAGGTTGTGTGTGGAGTAGTTGAGAGATAAACAATCTGGGTATTGTCAAAGCATTAGCTAACTCTGTAATCTAGAAATTACTTATTTCACCATCTTTTCCTTTCTTCTTGCTATCGTAGCTAGTAATGCATGATTATATTCTTTGCATTGTAAGTCTAAATAGATTGCATTTTGTGACTTAATCCCCTTTATTTTCCTAGGTTTTTTTTAGTGTTGAGAAACTTGGTTTTTGCCTCTTCTACTCTCCAGTTAAGAGCATACCCCCAAAACCTAAAAGATAAATTCATTCCATATATTGCATTCATAAGGGAGTTGTACCTTTCAATTCAGGGGTCTTTGATAGATTACTACATTGACCCATTCTGTTGTTAAATTATTTATTTTCCATAAGCCTCTGGGTAGTCAAAGAGTCAAGGTATAAACCAAAGTATCAAGGAAGACAAACTATTAACCAACAATCTAGTAGTTTGCAAATCCCTTTGGTAGGACAATGTAATTATCCCTAATAGGTTCCAACTTAATTTCTCTCAAAATTCTCAATTAGGATTTAGATTACCTTTATTTCATTCAAAGAGAACTTTAACTATTTCTCATCACCATATATAGAAGAAATAATAATGACCTAATTCTTCATACTTAAGTCCTAATTCCTTACTCTTCTCCCAATCCCTAACCTTAAGACAAATGATAGAATTATGTTGAAGTTGATAAAAATCCAACCCCATAGCTCCCAAGAATCACTTGCATGCAAACACTTGTTACATAAGAGAGAAGCAAAGCTATGGAGGTTGGATTTCCCAGATCCACTAGATGAGACATTCTTGATGATCAAAAAGAGAGATTGCTATTATCAAAAGTGGATTAATTAATTACAAAGAGAGATCATCCATATAAAAGGAGATCAAAACCCTAAAATGTAACTAACCTAAGTTGCATGATAATAATTAATTATTATATGCCCAAAGTTTAGCTTAAGTGAAATAGATTTAATAAGTGACTTAATAATTAAATTTATATGATTTAATTAATAAGTAAATACTTTATTAATCTAAGACCACCCCCCTCCCCCACCCCAAAGATAAACTTAGGGAGTAGCTAAAAACCTAAAAACTACTATTGGAAGTAGAATTGGGTCCTGACAGTAAAGCCTGATGAGGTACCCAAGCATAACCAAATCTCTAAAAAGAGAAGAAATAGAGAAAACTACATGGGAAAAACCCTACTCCAAAAAGAGATGGAAAGAATGTTCCAGAAGATAGGAACAAAATGATGATCATGAAGAACACCACTGAAGCATGAAGCTACAAACACTACCAAACTGTTGATCTAAAGAGACTCTTGTGCATAGAGCATGACTAGGTAGAGATTAAGTTTGAAGAGCTGATCAATCAAAGATGGAAGGATCTTCATGGCCTCCAAAAATAGGAATGAAAGAATGTCTATATGGTAAATGATCCATCTCACTAAAATGCATAGGTATCCAACCACTGCAATCGCCTAGTACATAGGATCAGATATTGAATACATAGCTTACTCCATCAAACCAAGAAAGCAATAGAACCAATATAACCTCCCTATAATGTTAAGAGGTGAGAGATGAACACTAAAACTCAATGCAATATCTCTTACATAAAGAAGAATTAGGAACATCGAGAGTGCAAAAGAAGTACAAGTACCTATAATGGCACATGTCATCAACACATCATGAGGATAATGTCATGGAAGGAACACTCACTTAACAAAGGAAGATGGTGAATATGACCAACATGAAACCCCCCAAGGAACTTTATAATGTAGTGTGAGTACAAAAAAACACAAAGATGTGCAAGATTTCAAAATGTAGTAGAGTGACACTTTATCTTAGCGTGTTTGTAAAAATACTATAAAATGATGTCAAGAAAAATCAAAAGAGACATAAGGCTGATACAAGAGATAGTACAACCCTTGAAAAATCATATGAAACAACAAAATTGATCTCTGGACCTGAAACAACCAAGATATCCACCAGAATGCAAAAAGCAAAAAAATTGAATGGGATGTGCCTAGAGTAGAATCTGGAAAATAGAATGTCTCAAGATATGTCTCTTGGAGTGAAAAATAGAACATATAACTTTGACTGCATAAATTGGAAAAAAATAAAAATAAATTCCAAATACACTACACCATCACAAGGAGCTCAGAACTAGCTTTTAGACGATATTTTGTTTGCAAAAAACAAATTCCTGATGAGCAAGTTATGACCAAAAAACCATAGGTAGGTCAAAAAAGTGTTGGACAACAAAAAATCACTACCTTGGGATATGTGCTAGAATACATTAGGAAGTGTGCCCACCAGTAACATGAATTACCTCGAGATTTGTGCCTAAATTTTTTTATTATTGTGCCTCGATTTACATACAATTTTTTTTTATTTTTGTGCACAAAAATGCCTGATTTGTGCACCCAAAAAATCTCGGGGTGCATACCAAAATTCTTGATTGATGTGCCAAAATATCTTTTTTTTCTGCAAAAATTTTGATTTTCAAGCCAAAAAATCTCAATTTTTTAGTTTAAAAAAATCAGTTTGCATGACAAAAAATCTCGAGTCTTGAGCCAAAAAATCTCGATTTTGTTCTAAAAATTAGAAAATTACTGCCTCAAGAAATGTGTCCAACCTAGAAGCAATATTATTTTGCCTCAGATTCCAACTGTGTTCAAATTTGACAAATTTTATATGAAATAGGGGTTTTGGGATGCTTTGAGCTCAACGGTGATGTCCATTTGGGCTCAAAGTGCACCAAAAATCAGTTATTCCCAGATTCAATACAAAAATCCTTTGAAAGCCACAACTCTAAAAATTGATGCCAAATCTCTCAAGAATAGAACATGGGCATGAAGATCTGGAGCTTTGATACCTTGTTGAAGTTGATGAACAACTTGATAGCTCCCAAGAATCACCTGCATGCAAACACCTAACAAAGAAAAGAAAAGTAAAAAGCTATGGAGGCTGAAATTCCCAGATACACAGATGAGACATTCTTGATGAGCAAAAAGAGAGATTGATATTATCAAAAGTGAATTAATTAATTACGAAGAGATATCATCCTTATAAAAGGCTATTAAAACCCTAACATGTAACTAACCTAGGTTGCATGATAATAATTAATAAAAGAATTAATTATTATATGCCTAAAGTTTAGCTAAAGTGAAATAGAGATAATAAGTGACTTAATAATTAAATCAATATGATTTAATTGATAAGTAAACACTTTATTACTCTAACAAATTACCATGATTGAGGTGCAGAAATAGTCTCCAAGAGGCTCCCTCATGAACAAAGCCCATTTTGGGAATGTTCTCCTCATTGTGATCAAATTACTCTACCACTCCTCTCATGGACTCCCTATCCCCTTAGTCACATTAGTAAGGGATTGAATAATTAAATTAGATAAGTATTTTTACAACTATAATATATCTATTATATGAATAATTCCATATTATGTATAATGAGTTTATTGATTACTAATATTAAAATATCTCATATGACCAAATTATTTATAACGAACTATATTATTTTTCACATTATGATTTTACTTTGTAATGCTAAGTGCCTCTTTCTTTGAAATCCTTTTTCCATTTCTTTAGGGAGAATGAAATTTATATTTTGTTTCCTCTATTTTTTCTCCTTGATTTCCTCCTATATTTCCTCCATTTCCTCCTTTAGTTTCTCTTGTATTTCTCTTCTTTATTTCTAGTTCAGTAATTTTCCCTCCTCTTATTATTCCTTACAATATTTGTATCTATTCAGATGGTGTCTTTTGATGAAGAGATGAAAAATATCTTTTCATTTAATTTGATACATCAACAATAATCTTGATATAGTTTTAAAGTAATTTAGGATCCTTGTATCGTAATTTACAGTTGTTATTCTCTTACAAATAATTTATTTAGTTTTACAATGACATTTCAACATTAAAATTCCATTAACTTTGTATTGGAATAAAGGTCTTTACATAGTTAAATAAATAATTTATATTGATTAAATATTAGATTATCTAAGTTATTATTTTTTGAAGTTACATATAGATTTTTTTTTTTTTTTTTTTGATCGGTAAAAAGAAAAGGCCCTATTAAATTTTTATTATTAAAATAAATCAAAATTACATATTCTCTATTCAAACGGGCATTGGTAGGAAAGAACAAAGAAGAAAACCTCTCTTCTTGCCTCGAACCTAAGGCCCTATATAGATCGCAGAAGTAAAAGGGACATACCCTAGTTTCCATGTTTGGAAAAATTATTTTTATCTTGGACTTTTAACAATTATCTTTGAATGGTGTATTCTCCCTTCCACTATTGTATGCTTATTCCATAGTTGTTTTACAATGCATTTTGTATCATTTTTGTTTAGAACTATAATTCCCTCAATCTGCTTCTTTTTTCGATATAGCTTTGGCTATCTCAAGTATTTTTTCTTAGATGACACTCTTAGCATGTTCTAGTTGCTTCCTTCTTCCTGAAAATTAAGTTATCTGCAAAATCACATCTTATCTTGGCCAAGATCATTGGTTAGCTTCATTAAAGCATAATATGTATAAAAAGAATAGCCATTTTCTATTTTGTCTTAGTGGTTTATCTTTTCGTAAAAATAATTTGAATTAAAATAGAGTTTTTATAATACTATTCATTGTTTTCGTTGAAAAAATATGCTCAAATTTGATCTTTAGTTAGAGTTTTTTAGGTTCATTGATTCTTATGTTTTGGTTGTTCTAATTGTCCCTTTTAATTTATGATAATTGTAACTATAAATGATCAACGATGATCTTCCTTTATTGGTGATTTGTAGAGAGAGTAGAACTCATTGAAGCCTTGGTATCCTTAATCCTCCTATTTGTTAATTTTGAAAGATAGCTAGCAGTTACAATTAACAATTCAATTGACAAGTTCGTTAGGTGATAATGACAAAAAATTTAGTGATTATAGAAAATCCAGATTTTCACATACAACTCAGAGATGTTGAGGGTGATTTACTTCATTTTGGAAGTTGATAGTAATTGTTTAGGGTGTTAGTGTCCTATGTTATTGTATCAGGATGTTAGTTAAGGGTTATAGAAGATGATTGCATTTCATTGCTATTCATTTAACTCTATTGTTGATCACTTGGTTATTTGGGTTTTAAATTATTCTTCTATCTATAGACATTCCCGAGGAGAACCTTTCTTAGCTTAATTTTATTTAACAATGAATAAGTATCCATTAATTCAAAACTTAGAAAATTAAGGTGAATAAGTAGTTTGTGTCTATTATCTTACCTCAAACTTAATAAATAGGAGATGACTTGTTACAAGTTTTTCAAACTTTACTACCTATCATTGAGTTGTCTTGATGAGAAAATTAATTTGTATTACAAGATGCCCACAACCTTGCTAAACAATTTGAATAAACTTTAGATGCTTATTTGTTAACAAAAATGAAATTTAGAGAAAAACCCTTCTCTTAGCCTTTCTTTGAAATTATGAAGGGATTTTCTCTAAATTTGGTTTTTGATTGGGTCCTACATTTTACCATATCTAGACCCTTTCTCTAGATGGATACCTAAATATTTACATGGGAATGATTCTTTCCTATATCCCATCAATTGGAAGATATTTCTTTCCATTTCAGGTTTGGTGTTTATGAAGAAAATTTTGGATTTTTTCGCACTTACTTTTTGTCCTAAAGATTCCATATATGTTTTTATGATTTGTTGTAGGTTTCTTGCTTTGTTTAAACTACTTTCTCCTGGCAATATTGTATCATTCACAAATTGTTGGTGTACAATAATTCTACATCTTCTATCACCAAAACTCCTTTGATCTTGCTTTCTTTCCAAGCCATTTTTATGTTTCAGCTGAATGATTCTTCCATGATGATAAAGAGGAAAGGGGAAACAGGGTCTCCTTGACTTATACCTCTAGTAGAGTTAAAAAAAACTTCAGAAGTACCATTGATGAGGATGGAGAATTTTGGGGTTGAGATGTAGTTGTATATGAGGTTAATCCATTGTTGAGAGAAACCAAAAGCTTCTAAAATTTTGTATAGGAACCTCCAATATACTTTGTCATAAGCTTTTTGTATATCAAATTTCATGAGCACACATATTTCGTTCTTAGTTTGAGCCAAATATATTAGTTCTTGTATGATCACAATGCCATCTCATATAGACTATGTGGAGAAAAGCTTGTTTGTCCCTCTAAAATCTATTTGTGGAGCAATGTCTTGAGCCTGTTGGATATTGCTTTGGTTAAAATTTTATAAATGGTGTTACAAAGTGCTATTGGCTGAAAGTCCTCTGGGTTTTCATGATATTTCTTTTTAGGGATAAAGGATAGGAAAGTGTTGTTGATCTATGCTAGGAGAGAGCTCAAATTTATGGTCACTTCTATTGCTCCCCATAGGTCCTCCCCTAGAATATCACAATAGTTTTGGAAGAAAAAAGATTGGAAGTCATTAGGCCCATAGATTTGTCTAGGTTCATGCTGAGTAATGCTTCTCTAATTTCTTATTTTGCAAAAGATTTATTTATAAATTTGTTATCCTCCCTGTTTATAAGTTTAGGAATCAAGCTTAGCATGTTTTTTTGGGTTGTGAGATTCAAATGTTCATAATTATACAGTATATTTGTATAGTAATTCACAAGATTTTCTTCTATTTGTGATGGATTTTCTACCTTGTTTCCTTCACTGTCTTTGATTTTTGTGATTCGATTTATGTTTCTATTACTTATTGTGCTATTATGGAAAAATTTGGTGTTTTGGTCTCCCTCATGGAGCCAGGTTTCTCAAAAATTTTGTCTCTAAAATATTTATTCTTTGATCAGTATGCTTTATTGTTTTAATATGAGTTCTTTTTCTTTTTCATATTTTTCATTATTCACCCCAAACCTAATGACTTCTTCATTGAGCTTTTTTAGTTCATCTTCTACTCCCAATTTTTCTTTAAAAATATTATTAAAGTGATCTTTATTCTATTTTAATATGTTTTCTTTAAGTGATTTAAGTTTGGATACAAAGGAAAACATTCTAGAACCCTCAAATTCTCCTTCTTGCCACCACTTAGTGATATTTTCAATAAACCTCTCATCCAGGAACCACATTTTCTCACATTTAAAGGGGTTTCTAGAGGGTTTTTGTTGAGCTAAAATTTCCAAACGTATGGGGAAGTGATCTAAACCAGCATGGGGTTGAATGGTTGACTATACGACCTGTTGTTGAATGTTTGCAAGTTTCCTTTAAAAATAAATCTGTCTAATCATTTTTCTATTTGACTAAAGCTCTTCCTCCTATTGTGCCAAGTAAAAACCCATTTGTTGGTGGTATATCTATTAAGTTGTCTCGACTAAACCATTTTTCAAAGTTAGTCATTGATTGAGAAATTATTTGTGTCCTACCATTTTTTTCTTAATGTTCTAAGATGACATTGAAGTCTCCTCCAATCCATAAGTTCTCTATTTAATTTGAGTTCATGAATATACTTAACTCATTCCAAAGAGTGTTTTTCTCTACTGTCTGAATTAGTCCGTATACATTTATAATGAAAAATTAAATATCTATTTTATGACTCTTGATTCAACCCCATCCAATTTTTACTTGAGATTAAATATTATATTCTATTTTCCTAGGGTCCCATATCACTCCAATTCCACTTGAGGCCCCATTTGATTCCACCATCAAAGATTGCCAATGACCTAACTTTTTGCTAAGTCTTTCCCCTTTTAACTTTCTCAGTTTTGTTTCTTGGATCAATATTAATTCTGAGTTAAATAAGGTTAAATTGTGCTTTACCAAGTGCTTTTTGTTAGGGGCATTTTGGGCCCTAACATTCCACATTGTTAGCTTTATTGTTCATAGGGAAGGATCTTCCCCTTCCCACCTTTTAGGATGTCTTGAATCTTTTTTATTTATTTTCCACATTGCCAATTACTACTCTTTAGTTATGCTAAAGGTTCCTTCCTCTCTTCTTTTTTTGTTGTATTCTGCATCATGGAGCTAAGATTCCTTCCAAGTCTTGGGCTAATCCTAAGTTATCTATGTTTTCCTTTTGCTGGATCCCTCCTAATAATTTTCTTACTCTTAATGTGTTTTAGGGAGAATACCTCGTTTAAGGATGAAGTTATTTTGATATATCATGGATTAACTATTCTTATAGGATTTGTATTGGGGATCCCTTTGATTTGACCTTCATATTTTGAAATTTTGAGTTCATATATTGATTTGTTTGTTATAAATCTCAGAGGCTTGATTTCTTGAGTTTCGAACTCCATTTCGAAAATAAAACTTAATGTCATTATAGTTGATATAACTATTCTTTATTCCTATCATATCTCCTATTGATGCACCTATATGACTAAGGATTTGGATTTGTTTAAGTTCCAAGGGGAGTGATTTGATGACTACCCAAGTTGGGGCCATATATTGTTTGACCCTTTCTTCACTAAAATTAGGTTCCCATTTTATAAAAAAATTGGAGTAGCCTTTGAAAAAATAATGTGGTGCTGAAATAAAATCATTTCTAGTCTAATTACTTAGACAATGAATGTAAATTAAATCACTAGAAAAGTTAGAAATACTTACCTGGTCCCTCCAGAATATTTTTAGCCAATTTATTATCTCAGAGTTTTGTTTCTTGGGTCCATTCCAATATGGATATCTAGACCTTGTTCATGGCATTATCAGTGGATATCTAGACCTAGTTTGGTGGAGGTGTAGATCTAGTGTCAGTGGTTGGACATTTATCTTGTTGTTTCTATAGTGAGGGTTATGGGGAGTCTAGTTGTCTATTAAGAATTCAGTCTGTATGTGTGGAGGAACATATGTTTCTGTCAAGGTTCCATATTTAAAAGGCTCGAGCTACTTGGGTGTAAAAGCAAGGGTCGTATGTTTATTTACAATTCCTTGAGAGTTTTTGGATGGGGGTTTATTTGTGTAGGATCGTACTTGGAGTATGTATTTTGATGTTCTATATTCAAGAGGGTATCGTCCTATAGGGATATTATTTACTTCAAAGATAGAAGCGGGTTGTTTGATACTTATCCTAGGGTAATTAAAAGACTCTATTCTGATGATATTATTTCAATTTACCAAAGGGTTTAAATTCATAGGCATGCTAGGGGCTACATCTCTTGAATTCTAAGTCTTTGATAGCTAGGCATACATGTTTTTGGAGAATAGAATCATTTGCTATTGTAGTCAGTTCTTTGAATGGTTGTTTACTCTTCTAGAAAGCTTGGGGTTGGGCTCTTTCATGGGTCACCATATGAAAATAGAGGTAAAAATAATTAACATTTACAATATTAACGTTGTCAAATTCTTTTAAAAAAATATATATTCAGAAAGGTAAGAAGATGTGTCATATTATGGTTGCGATTTCAGAGATACCCACTTTATCGTTTGTAAACTTGATGAAGGAAAATATGAGAATTCATCTTAGAAGATGAAAAAATATCTAAAGGATTGAAATTGGAGGGAAAATGAGCTCCCAAGAATTTGGCTCAACTCCCAAGGTTGATTCTAGGCCATAAACCAATCAGGTTTTATGTTTTCAAAAAACCCGATCGGGATATAAAAGCCAAAATGTGTTTCAATGTTTAAAGAACCCGGTCGAGTTGTTATGAGACAAAACCTAATTAGGTTATTATGAGACAAAACCTAATTGGGTTATTAACATGAGAAAATTCTAAATATATTACATTCACAAAACCCTCTCAAGTTACTATGATAGCAATACCCCAATCAGGTTTTGTCTATCATAAATTAACTAAATATTTATAACTTAAAATTTATAAACATATAAAAAATTTCAAATGTAATTAAACATTATATATATAATTATATAACTAAATAATATATAATTATATATACATATTTATAATTAAATATTATGTATTAATTAATTTATAATTAAATATTATATATATAATAAAATATTATGTATATATATTTATAAGTATATAACTATATTTATATATAATTAAATATGTTTATTCTATTTTTGTATATACAATCAATCACATATATTCATAATCTCTCTCTCTCTCTCTCTAGATCCAACCCCTAATACCTCTCTCTCTATAAATCCTAATCCTTAACCCCATGTCTCTCTATCTCTTCTCCTTTCTGCCCAACCCATATCCCTCCCTCCCTCCCTCCCCCCCCTCTCTCTCTATCCACACAATCCCATAAGCTACCTCTCTCTCTATCCTCTAAAACACCTAACCCATATTCCTTTCTCTTACACCTATGCCTCTCTCTCTCTAACCCCTAATATATAACCCCCCCTCTCTCTCTCTATTCTTTTCTCATTCCTCCATAACCTCTCTCTCCCATCCTCTCTAACCTCTCTCTCTCTCTCTCTCACACACACACACACACACACACACATTATCGTAACTACCCCTCTCTCTCTCTCCATCCTCTCAAACACCTAACCCCTTTCCCTCTCTCTCTCAAACACCTATCCCCCCTCTCTCTCTTCTTTTCTCTTCCCTTCCTAACCTCTCTATTCTCCTCTCAAATCTCTAACCCACCTCTCTCCCTTTCTCTCCCTCCCTCTCAAACTGCTAAACTACCTCTCCATCTCTTTGTCTAGTTCTAAACCCAGTCTCTCTAACCTCCCTCTCTAACTTAACCCTTACATCTCTTTATGTCCCCCACTCTAGCCTGTAACCATCATTTATCTCTTTATCTAACTCCTAACCATGTATCTATAACCCCTGATCTCTCTCTCTAACCCTTAACCCTTAACCCCAAACCCTCCCTCTCCCTCCACCCTCTCAAACACCTAACCCCTATCCCTCTCTCTCTAACACCTATGCCCCTCTCTCTATTCTTTTCTCATCCCTCCCTAACCTCTCTCACAGCCCCTCTCAAATCTCTAACCCATGTCTCTCCCCCTCTCTCCCTCCCTCTTAGACCCATAAACTACCTCTCCATCTCTCTATCTAACTCTAAACCCCATCTCTCTAACCTCCCTCTCTAACTGAACCTTAACATCTCTTTTTGTCCCCACATCTAACCCCTAACCATTTATCTCTCTATCTAACTCCTAACCATGTATCTATAATCCATAATCTTTCCCTAACCCCTATCTCTCTCTCTATCCCTTAATCCCTAACCTCTCTATCTCTTCTCCTCCATCCATAATCCCTATCTCTCCTACTCCCTTCTCAACCTCTCTATATCTCTCTCAATCATGTAACCTAAGTCTCCCTCTATCCTCTCAAACCCCTAATCAGTATCACTCTCTCTATCTCTTCTCATCCCTCCCTAAACCCTCTCTATCTCCCCCCCCCTCTCTCAAATCCCTAACCTACCTCTCTCTATCCTCTCAAACTCCAAATTTGTATCCCTCTCTCTCTAAACCCTAACCCCTAATCCCTAACCCCCCCCCCTCTCTCTCTCTCTCTCACACACACACACACACACTCCCCCCCTCCCCCACCTCCTCCTCCTCCCTCCCTAACCCATATCCCTCTCTCTAACCCTTAACTCCTAACCCTCCCTCTCTCTCTCTCTCTGTCACACAATCTCATAACCTACCTCTCTCTCCATCCTCTCAAACACCTAACCTATATCCCTCTCTCTCTCTCTAACACCTATCCCCCCCTCCTCTCTCTATTCTTTTCTCATCCCTCCCTAACCTCTCCCCTCCCCTCACAAACCTCTAACCCACCTCTCTCCCTCTCTCCCCCTTCCTCTCAAACCCCTAAACTACCTCCCTGTCTCTTTGTCTAACTCTAAACCCCATCTCTCTAACCTCCCTCTCTAACTGAACCCTAACATCTCTTTCTATCCCCCCTCTAACCCTTAACCTATATTTATCTCTCTATCTAACTCCTAATCATGTATCTATAGCTCCTTCTCTCTCTCTCTCTCTCTCTCTAGCCCTTAATTCCTAACCCTCTCTCTATCTCTTCTCCTCCCTCACTAATTCCTATCTCTCTTGCTCCCTTGTTAGCCTCTCTATATCTCTCTCAATCATGTAACCTACCTTTCCCTCTATCCTCTCAAACCCCTAATTTTTATCACTCCCCTCCTCTTTCTCTAACCCTTAATTGGTAACCCCCTCTCTCTATCTCTTCTCATCCCTCCCTAACCCCTATCTATCTCTTCTCATCCCTCCCTAACCCCTATCTATCTCTTCTCATCCCTCCCTAAACCCTCTCTATCTCCCCCCTTCCTCCCTAACATCTCTCTCTCTCTATTCTCTCAAACCCCTAATTTCTATCCCTATCTCTCTAACCCCTAACTTCTCTCTCTCTCTCTCTCTCTCTCTCTCTCTCTCTCTCTCTCTCTCTCTCTCTCTCTCTCTCTCTCCCCCCAACCCATACCCCTCTCTATAACCCTTAACCCTTAACCCTCCCTCTCTCTCTCTCTCTCACACACACACACACACACACAATCTTGTAACCTCTCTCTCTCTCTCTCCATCCTCTCAAACACCTAACCCCTATCCCTTTCTCTCTCTAACACCTATCCCCCTCTCTCGCTATTCTTTTTCATCCCTCACTAACCTCTCTCTTCCCCCATCTCAAACCTCTAACCCACCTCTCTTTGTCCCTCTCCATCCCTCTTAGACCCCTAAACCACCTCTCCATCTCTCTATCTAACTCTAAACTTGTCTCTCTAACCTCTGGCCTCTCTAACTGAACCTTAACATCTTTTTTTGTCCCCTCCTCTAACCCCTAACCATTTATCTCTTTGTCTAACTCCTAACTATGTATCTGTAACCCCTGATTTGTCTATCTCTAACCAATAATCCCTAACCCTCTCTCTATCTCTTCTCCTCCATCCCTAACCCCTATCTCTCCTACTCCCTCTTTAACCTCTCTATCTCTCTCTCAATCATGTAACCTACCTCTCCCTCTATCCTCTCAAACCCCTAATCACTATCAATCTCATTATCTCTTCTAGTCCCTCCCTAACCCCTCTCTCTATCTCTTTTCATCCCTCCCTAAACCCTCTCTATCTCCCCCCCCCTCTCTCTTAAATCCCTAACCTACCTCTCTCTATCCTCTCAAAAACCTAATTTTTATCCCTCTCTCTAACCCCTAATCCCTAACCTCTCCCTCTCTCTATCATCTCCTCCCTCCCTAACCCATATCCCTCTCTAACCTTTAACTCCTAACTCCCTCCCTCTCTCTCTCTCTCATACACACAATCCTGTAACCTACCTCTCTCTCCATCCTCTCAAACACCTAACCCCTATCCCTCTCTCTCTCTCTAACACATATCCCCCCTCTCTCTATTATTTTCTCATCCCTCCCTAACCTCTCTCCCCCCTCTCAAACCTCTAACCCACCTCTCTCCCTCTCTCCCTTCCCCTCAAACCCCTAAACTACCTCTCTATCTCTCAATCTAAGTCTAAACCCCGTCTCTCTAACCTCCCTCTCAAACTGAACCTTAACATCTCTTTTTGTCCCCCCTTTTAACCCCTAATAGACATTCATCTCTCTATCTGACTCCTAACCATGTATTTGTAACCCCTGCTCTCTCTCTCTCTCTCTCTCTCTCTCTCTCTCTCTCTCTCTCTCCTCCCTCCCTAACCCCTATCTCTCCTTCTCCCTCCTTAAACTCTCTCTCTATCTCTCTCTCAATCATGTAACCTACCTCTCACTCTATCCTCTCAAACCCCTAATCGTTATCACTCCCCCTCTCTCTAACCCTTAATTTGTAACCTCTCTCTCTCTCTCTCTATCTCTTCTCATCCCTCCCTAACCCCTCTCTGTCTCTTCTCATCCCTACCTAAACCCTCTCTATCTCCCCCCTCCCTCCCTAACATCTCTCTCTCTCTCTCTCTCTCAATTCCCTAACCTACCTCTCTTTATCATCTCAAACCCCTAATTTCTATCCCTCTCTAACCCCTACCTAACCTCTCTCTCTCTCTCCCCTCCCACCCTGACCTCTCTTTCTCACTCTCTCATTCCCCTAACCCCCCCTCTCTCAATTCCCTAACCTACCTCTCTCTATCCTCTCAAACCCCTAAATTATATCCTCTTTCTCTCTAACCCCTAACCCATAATCCCTAACCTCTTTATCTCTTAATTTGCTAACCTGTCTCTCTCTATCCTCTCAAATCCATAATATATATCCCTCTCTCTAACCACTAACCCCTAATCTCTCTCTCTCTCTCTCTCACACACACACACACACACACACACACACACACACATGCACACACACACACACACACACACACACACACACACACACACACACACACACACACACACACACACACACACACACACACACACACACACACACACACACACACACACACACACACACACACACACACACACACACACACACACACACACACACCCTCCCTAACCTCTCTTTCTCACTCTCTCATTCCCCTAACTCCCTCACTCACTCCCTCTACCTTCCACTAGCCCCCAATCTCTCTTTGTATAATACTTCTACATAACCTGATCAGGTTACTAAAAAGTGTAAATATAAAAACATTTCAATGGCTATTATATTTTTTTACATATTTTTTGCACTAGGTACACAAATATTTAGTCTTTTTTATAGGAATGATGAATTTGGTCAATTTTATTGCGTTCACATATAATTTTATGTTTGTAACTTGTAATTCAACATAGAATAAGGATGTAAATTTGTTTAATTTTCTATTTGGCTATGTATGTAGATCATGTTATTTTTTTACGCTAATTTGGATCTACAATCATGGGAAAGAACAAGAGAAAAATGATTGAAAATTGAGAGGCAACAAATACACAAACAAGGGAGTCTATGAGGAGATTATGTGAAGGTACATCATCAAATGCCTCAAATTTAAGTAATGAAAATATAAAAATTCAAATTGACATGATCAATGCACCCAATGTAGCAAATGCAAATCATGAGCATGCACCTAATTCGATGAACAAAAATGTTCAACATACCCGAATTGAAATGATTATAAAATATATACCTACATCACATAATGCACCTAATGTGGCATCTCAAGTTAACATGATTAATGCACATAATGAAAGTAATGAAAATGTCAAGCATACACCTACATAAACATCTCCTAGAATAATTCATAGAAAAGAAAAGTTTTTAATTGACATTGATGAAAATAGTTTGAAGCCAATGCATGATAAAATGTTAGAAGTAAATTGTAAAATAATTGTTAAAAATATTTGAAATAACCATTTTGAAAAATTAAATCAAAGTGGAAGAATCCAACTTCTTGTTGAAATGCTATAAAATATGAAATTTAGAGAGACAATGAGAATTTTGGGGTTAAGAATATCTTAAAATAGTAATAAAAGAAGCATGGTTAGAAATCCCTTTGATGCATACCAATCCATTGGTTTTAAATCATGTATTAAATATTCTAATACTAGTCAACGTGTCCTCACATCAACCATAATGGAAAAGGAAATGGGAAAATATGATATAATAAGCAAAATAAGTAAATCATTAAAGATAAGTAGATCAATGTTAGCCAAAGACTTAGCAAAGAGATATAAAATTGAGGATTATAAAAATACTTATTTTTGTTCATTCCAAGGTGGACTCCCATGCAAGGATAAGGTTATTGTTGATGCACTAAGAACATCAATTGAAAACTTTTGGCATGACAACGCAAGGGCTTCAATAAACAAAAACAACATTGTCAAAAGAGGAATTGAAAAAACAAACCATGAGCCACATGCAAAATATTATTCGGACATGACTCAAACACACTTTTATGAAATGTTTCTTCAAATATTTCCTCAAATAAAAATCACCCAAAGCTTTTTGGAGATGACCAAACCATTCTATGTTAAGATAAATCAAACACACACTACATGTTATTGTAGGGTTCATGTTGAGTTTCCTATGCATTATGATGTTTATCACTATATATTTTGTAATTGGCATACTAATGAGATATTGTAGGAAAGTGGTCTACAAGACCTCCTAAGTTAGCAAGAGGATTTATTGCAAGTGTACTATGAAAATGAGATGATGGGTGCATTTATTATAAAACCATGTGTTTGAAAGGTTTTGCCCTTATGGTGGCTTGTAAAAGTTTCATAAATGCCTACATCTAGATAGAACACATGAAATTGGTAAGACATTGTTGGAATACTTTAGAATAACTGAGGGGAGGGGGTTGTGAATTAGTTATTCAAGGTCCAAATGTATAAATAAAACTTTTCACAGCTTAATGAACTCATAAAACATTCATACCCATGCATGCATCCATAAGATTATACAATCACAAAAACTTGTATGTTACTGTCAAATCAACTTGCAGAAATGTAAAGCATGAAACATAATAGGTTCATCAACACACTTGACATAATGATTTATGTGGAAACCCAATTTGGGAAAAACCACCAGTAACATGCTACTCCTTTTCACTCTTCTAAAGTGATGTCCTATGAAAGGCTAACCATATTAAAGGTTATGTGACCCAGTTAAGGGATTTCAATCACCCTATTAGAAGTGAGCCTTGTTAGGGGACTTTAGGCCATTCACTTGGAATGACACCTGATTAAAGGATTTATAAATGACTATTAGGTCAACCTTAATCCAAAGGATTTACCATAGACTGATACAATTGTTAGAGAGTAATACTAGAGCTTTGATTTGATATAACTTATGACTTCTCTTATAGATTTTAGATCTCTATTCAGTCCTCAATTCTACTTGGCCTTCATACTTTGTAGCTATGACATATTGTTCACCCTTTAAGAATTCATCTCCTTAAGCCTTCTTGCTTAACATGCCATTACAAACTCTCCTCTTGGGTCACTTGATGAAGCAAAACCCTTAATTCCTTCTCTTCCTTAGATTCTTTCACATGACAACTTTGCTTCATGATCAGACATTCCTATAAATAGGGAATTAGGATATTTTTCCTACTCATTTTCCATCATCCAATTTAGGGTTCGAATGGATTAGGTAGGATACAATGTATCTACCCCATATCTCATATATCTTCTAGAAAATTCTCTTATAATCCACTTTGAATTTGCCTAGAAATGGTTTACATCAAATTCTATGCCACTAGCTCATCAATTTTATCTTCATCCTAGTTCACAAGTATCGAAAAATAAACTTGTCAGCTTAGATTTGATGAATCTTTGATCTTTAACATAATGCAGTAGCTCAACATTATCAACCTTCTGATGGCACATTTTGTGTTGCTCAACATCAACTGTAAAATCATCAGCATCAACTAAAGCTTATTAATGCTCGTCATCAACTAAACTTTACTCGACATCAACTACCTTGCTCAACATCCACTAGAATTTTCTTTCACTCCGCTCCAACTAACTTTTTGCACAGCTTGCACAAACTTTCTGCTTGGCTTGCATTGACTTTGCTCGACACCTACTATCCACTCGATCAAGCTTGGTAGAAAAAATTTGTGTAACTTTTTCTTCTAAAATTTCTAAGTGTAGCCAACATTTGTAATCTTAAGTAGATTATCAATACATCATGTCATCACTATTTTAACTAATCCTCGTACTTCATTACATAATCATAACTCAACCTTTCCTCTAGGTGCTTTTCTAATATCTTATTGGTCAAATCCTCTTCATCAATCAACTAAGCAATAGTACTTGAATCTTGTAAGCAGGTGTCTTACCAACAAATAATAGGTTTGACATTAGTGACAAAATAATGATTGAAACACATCGTCTTCTTCAACAATCTCCCTCTTTCAATAATCTCTCTCAGGAATGATCTTTTCAATTAGATCTCAACAAACACTAGTATCTCTTGGAAAGTACAATTTAGTTACATATAGTATTAAAGATGGAAAAGAATTAAAGAGGTGTAAGTTAGTAAAAAATGATGTATGCATAGCTGATTTTATGAAAATATTCAGCATAAAATTGTTTACAAGTACATACGTCATACACATAGAACTAGATGGTTAGATGAGAAATTCAAGTTGTATAAGGACACTTTTCCCTTGGGTACGATTTTGTCCATTGTTGACTTTACTAAAAACTATACACTAAAACCTCAAAATGAAGTGCAACCAATGTATTACAACTCTATATAAGTGTCAAATTTTGTATACATATAATTTATTCATGCACATGATATCATAGAGGAGGACATAAATGTTTTAAGAGAGTATCACTTATAGATATCAATGATGATCAAAATCATTCATCAAAGTTTGTGTGAGGATTCTTTAGAGTTTTCTATGACAATTTGAGGGAAAGAGATGTAAGATACAATCAACACATAATATGGTCAGAAAATTGTGCTACACAATTCAAGAACACAAGGATGGTCTATTGGTTGAGTAGTATGCATGTGACAAGTAGAGTGCAAAATTTTTGGGATTTCATTGAGGTGAAACATGGAAAGGGAGAGCATGATGGTGTCGGAGAATGTGTGAAAAGATCTCTTAGTAGAGAGGAATTAAAGTATGAAATTGGTGCAATATTAGAAAATGTTGAAACAATTGTGTAATGGTGTAAATCTATGATGAGACCAAGTAATGTAGGTAAATCTATGGTTTTTAGATATTTTTGGTTGATACATGGACCTAACATTGAAAATTTACTAGATTGTTGTATAGTTATAGGATCAAGTGAGATGCATTCATTTAGAAGTTCAAATGCAACATCACTAGCTATTCATACTAGAAAGCTTGCAAAGTTTTGCTCTTCTTGTATACATCATTTATGGGATGAATGTGAATCAAAAGAGTGGGTTGACCAATGGTCTTGTAGACATTTTTATCCAATTTATTCATATCAAATCCCTACAACACTATAGTTCAACCAGGTTAAAGAATCAACAAATTTTGATAATGTATTTGTCATATTGAACTAGGTACTTTATCAATTTAGTACTTAGTTAAAATAAATTTCTTGGTGTTATTTTAGTTCAATTTCCTTTTCAATTTTGTCATTAACTTATTGTTCCATATAATTTAGGTCATGTATATGCAATAATTTTAGATGAGAATAATAAAGAAGGAACTGATTACTTTCTATGTTGTTGTATTGAGGCCAAAAAGAAATTGGTAGCTACAGTCATTCATGGTGAGGGTATTGAGTACTCAACAAGTCATCATTGTGACAAACACATGTCTTAGAAGGTAGTATATTTATGTTCAATGGAATGAAGACATCTTTAAGTCAATTTATCATGTTTAATCTATCAATTTTGAGTTTAAATTTGTCATTACAATTAAATACAGGTACCCTATCAAAAATTATAGCATGTGGTTGTTTGAAGATTTTGAGACACACAAACATATTCTTTATTACTCTAACCTTATTGTTGCAACAATTATTCAATTGATACTATATCATGGTAGACCTCTTAAAAAGTTGTGGAAAGTTTGTAAATCCGATCATGAGGCAAAACTTGATATAATAAGGGTTAGAGTTGATCAAGAAGGTTCCCTTAATTGATTGTGTCGTATATAGCTAATCATCTACACGTGGTAGAATAATTTTGAGAATTTTGTATATATATCATGTGGAATGTTGTAACTTTGCAGTGATGTGCATATCCAGATGCCAAATTTTGTATATTAAAAAAGAGAAGACATGTAACATGTGCATATTTAGATGCCATATTTTGTATAAAAAATCAATAGAGATGTAACATTTGCATATTTAGATACCAAATTTTGTATATAAAACCAAAAATAGATATATATATATATATTGTATATTGTTATGGCTATAAAATTGGTTTTTGAAGATGTAGAATTTATGGAATTAAGTTCATGGTTATTTTGTAGGAATTATTTCCCTCCAATTTAAGTTTATTTTCCTTGTGCTACTTCCTAGTGGAGCTCTCTCTCTCTCTCTCTCTCTCTCTCTCTCTCTCTCTCTCTCTCTCTCTCTCTCTCTCTCTCTCTCTCTCTCCCTCCCTCCTTCCCGCCTCCCCTTCCCCTATCCCATTCTCCCATCGTTCCCTCATTCTTCTCTCACTCTCTCCATTTCCCTCCTCCCCCTCTCCACTTTCTCCACTCTCCCTCTTTGTATCCCGACTAGCCTCTCCTCTCTTTCCCCTATCCCACTCTCCCACCTGCCCCCTCTCTCTCCCTCTCTATATTCTCCCTTTTCTCTCCCACTACTATCCCTCTCCCACTTACTCCACTTATCCCTCTCCCACTTACTCCCTTTCTCCCTCTCCCACTACCTCCTCTTCTCCCTTTTCCACTCCTCTCCCTTAATGAGGCTTAGTTATTCAACCAAGTACCAAGGAATAGTCATTTAAAATAAAATAAAAATTATTGGATCAGTTAGAGAAATACAAGAATGCCCAAAATACTATTTTTCACCTTCAAAATCAACCATGTATGGAAGAAATTTCCATCTCTTGCTCCAATTTCCTAAAAAAGATGGAGAATAACCCACCTAGGGCTTACTATTATAAATTATATTTACAAGATACACCAAAATAACTTGAATAATCCTTAAATACACTCTTATAGCTAATAAAATCCAAAATTTCTTGGTGAATGGATGGATATAACATGAGAAGTTGAAACTTCTAAATCCCTTGATTTTTACTCAAATTCAGACCTCTTGTCAAAGAATTTTGCTTTTCTCCACCTCTAGATGTTTTAGAAGCTCAAACCTAATTCATTTGAAAGATAACTAAATATTCTAAACATTTGTGAAGGTTTCTACCTTCACACATCCATAGCTGCATGTGAGAGCAATATACCAACATTTTTTTAAATGAAAATTAGAATTTTCCTTTGTTTCTATATCCAAATTTATTCAAAATACCTTTAGCAGTTTTTCATACATTTCAATAATGATTTTATTTGACCAAAATAACTTATATACATGTGACTCTTGGATTTTTGAGGTCTTGTGTGTCTAAAAGACTCTTAGACTTCCAAAGTTGCTAGAATTTCCTAGTTGTAAAAGTGCAACTTTGTAACATGCAAGCAATATTAAACTATCATGTATTTCTATTTGTGTGACCCCTCTAAAACATTTAGATGATCCTAATAAGGGCCTTTATTATAACTAAATAAAAACAAATTACTATATGTCATAAACAAAATAGGTGTGCCAAATCATGCAAGCACCTTACAAAATAGGCCTCTATTATAACTAAAAGTAATCAAATGACTAGATGACTCACCCTAGTTCATAGAGTCTTTAATACACCAATATAACCTATTGAATCAATCCTTGATGTATCAAGTGTCTATCTCCTTGGCCAATTATGCCTCCAATGTTTTTCCCCTACATTTTTCTCCAAAATTTCTCAAAATATTAGAAAAATAAATTTTATATTTGGATACCCATTTGTATCTTCTTCAACATATCAAAATATTGGGTGGGTTTTTTTGGACTGTGTCCTTTCTGTATTACTATGGACCTCTTTTTAGGCTTACAAATCCCTAATTTTAGAAAGGAGGTATAATAAATACTAATCACCAAACCTTTTAACCTTTCATACCATCTCAAAATGATTCTAAACAAGGGATTATTTAATTATTTTAGACCCAACAACTCTCTATATAGGATTACTCAAAAAACCTCACCAAAATGAGCCTAAATCTATGATGTTCTCAAACCTGACCAAGAACTTAGTTACAAGACTTATTCTTTGATCCTACACCATGTATATGATGAATAATTTTAATTTTTTTCATAAAAATATGACCTCACTTGGGAATATATTCTATTGCAATACCTATGACACCACTTTTGTGTCATTTCCCACTCTTACCAATGGTCTACACCTGCAATTCATTTATCCCATGATGAATTTTTCTTCTTTGTTACCTTTGGTTGGTTAGGTTTAGGATATTTCCAACTTCATTTTAGCCATAGATCCCCTTGGGTGTTATTGAGAACATTGCATGAAAGTGTCCCTAAGAGTCTCTAAGCAACATTAGGCATCGATCTTTGAGTAGGTATATCTCATAGCTCATGTGAGGTATTGGAAAATGGTTAGGTGATATAATATCAAATTTTGAGGCCTAGTATAACCCATCTTGGTTTTAGGAGATCTAACTTTGTTTGGATTTGGCATCCCTTTCTCGCCTAATGCCAAAAGTTACAATATTACTCAATCCAAATGAGCAAGGTTGTGTATATTTCAAGCTACTAATTATGGGATAAAATAATGTTCTCAATTACCTCTATTTGGTTGGGTTTAGGCTAGTTCCAAACTCATTTTGGCCACAAATTCCCTCAGACTTTATTGAGCACACTACACAAAAGTGTCCCTAAGGGTCTTTAAGCAACATTGGGCATCAATCTTTGAGCAGGCATATCTTAGAGCTTGTGTGAGGTATTAATGAATACCTAGGTGATAAAAAATTGCATTGGTGAGGCCTATAATAACCTATCTAATTTTTAAGAGATCAAAATTTGTTTGGATTTGGCATCCCTTTCTCGCCTAGTACAAAAATTTATAGTATTGCTCATGAGCAAGATTGTGTATATTTCAAACCCTTCATCTTGGGATCAAATTATCTTCTTTGTTAGCTCTAGTTAGTTAGGTTTAGGGTAGTTCCAACCTTTTTTCAATCATAGACCCCTCAAACATTATCAAGCACACTGTATAGAAGTGTCCCTAATTGTCTCTAAGCAACATTGGGCATGAATTTTTGAGCAGGAATATCTCTTAGACCCTATGAGGTATTAAAAAATGGTTAGGTTCTACATGATTATTTTTTCAAGGCCTAAAATGACCTATCTTAGGTTTAGGAGATCTAACTTTTTTTGGATTTGGCATCCCTTTCTTGCCTAATGCCAAAAGTTGTAGAAGTGCTCAATTCAAATGAGCAATGTTGTGTGTATTTCAAATTTTTTGCCCTGGGATCAAATTTTCTTCTCCATTATCTATAGTTGTCTAGGATTATGTTAGTTCCAACCAAAAGTTACCTTATATGTTATCGAGCACACTACACATAAGTGTCCCTAAGGGTCTCTAAGCAACATTGGGCAACGATCTTTGAGCAGGCATATCTCTAAGCTTATGTGAGGTATCAACAAATAGTTAGGTACCACATGATCACCTTTTTAAGGCCTACAATAGCTTATCTCAATTTTAGGAGATCTGACCATCTTTGTACTTGGAATCCCTTTCTCTCATGATTCCAAAAGTTGTAGTGTTGTGTAGTTCAAATGAGCTAGGTTGTGTATATTTCAATCCATACATCCTGGGATCAAATCATCTAATCTATTAGTTCTGATTAGTTAGGTTTGGGATAGTTTTGACCTTGTGTTAGCTAAAAAGTCCCTTGGATGTTATCGAGAACACTACATGGAAGTCTCCCTAAGGGTCTTTAAGCAACATCGAGCAATGATCTTTGAGTGAACATATCTCCAAGATTGTGCAAGATATCAACAAACTATCAGGTGCTATAAGATTGTGTTATCAAGGCATATGGTAACCCATCTCAATTTTAGGAGATTAATTTTGTTTAGATTTTGCATTCCTTTCTCTCCTAATTCCAAGAGTTACAATATTGCTCACTTCAAATGGGCAAGGTTGTGTATATTTCAAACCCTTCATCCTGGGATCAAATTGTCTTCTTTGTTAGCTCTTTTTGGTTAGGTTTACGATAGTGCCAACTTTGTTTCAATCATATATTACCTCAAACATTATTGAATGCACTGTACAAAAGTGTCTCTAAGGGTCTCTAAGCAACATTAGTGACCTTTTAAGGGTAATTATTTCAGACACTCGATCCAGTAACACCAAAATTGATTTTATTCAACCATTTCATGGTGAAAGTGTTAGTTTGAGGATTTTAACATCCTAAATTAACCAAAAAACCTTTGGCCTTCCACTCTTTAAGAAAGAAGATGTACATTTGTCATATTGCAATTTTTGATGCAAAGATGACCAACATAGCAAGTTTCAAAAAGTGCTTACAAAACCTTTTGGAACTAACACCACATCTTAGGAGATCCAACAATATATAAAAAACATTATAAGAGCACCTATTTTCCTTGGTTGATCCTTTCCCATGTTGGCTTAAGTACACATGCCAAATCGAGGTCAAACCACAAGATAAGGTCTTCCGAAAACACTTCAAAATAAGTGCATACTTTTAATAATTTGAGAAAAATACAAAAAATCATTACATATTTTTAATTTTCATGTCTTATTACATCAAAATAAGTCACATATGAGTTTGATTACATTTTACACTAAATTTGATAAATAAGTTATATTTTTTATATAAACTAATGAATGTTCATGTGTATGATTAATTGCAAGAAAGTAAGATGAAGTACAACTTTGTACCACACAATGAACAAGTTGGATGGAAATTCAAGTTTAATTTATTTCAAAATGAAAAATATTGTGCCATATCAATCATATAGTTACAAAAGGATGCCATGTCTCATAGGTAAAATACAAATGTCAAATGTGTATAATAAAAACATTGAATGTGCACAATATAGATGTTGAATATTGTAAGAATTTGCCTAATGGAAAGATTCACCCAGGAACTAAGAACTCAAACACAAGCACATAGTAGACCAAAGTAGATAGAGTATGATCAGAATAACAATGTATTCAATAACTTATATCATCATAGTACACTAGGAGTGCCTGAATATAAATGCCTCAAGAGAGCTTCTAGAATGCATAGAAGTTAGCATCATGAAGTGTCATACAACCAAGCACATGTCCACCAAATATGGGTTATCCTCCATTAAGCATGGAAGTAAGTGCGATGATGAGAGGATAAGCCTACAAGTGCAGGGCATGCAAAATAGTGTTTTAGACACCATGTGCTCAAATAGAGTTGCGTACTCCTGTGTTGTCAACATGAAAACTCAAAAGGTGTGCAAAATCCTAAGTGTCTCACAAATAAAAATAATAAAATAATGCAAAATAATTAAATAATGCATTAACCTAAATAAACTTAAGTAAGTGTAAATAATAAAGTACATATTTACACCAAAAAATATATACAATACAAAAGTTTAATATATGTCAATGTCATGTAATTATCACAACTACATATGTATATCTTATCAATATCTATGATTGTGATGGATCATGAAAATTGAGCCTCTTTGATGCAATACGTGGCTTGCTAAGTGTTTACATAAGAAAAAATAAAATGCTATATCAAATATCTAATCTACAAACAATATGAAAATAACTAAAAAGTGGGCTATAAATTGTTGGTAGTTGAGTTGTTAATTATATCATCTCTTTGTCCCACATTTGCATTGAATGATAATGATAATGGGCTCCTTTGTCAATGGGCATGACTCCTTGATGAGGTAGAATTACGATGGGAGACACGACTACCAATGAATCAATGCTAGTGGAAGGCACAACCAATGATTTAATAGTGTTGGTATGAGGCGCAATTTGTATGGTAAGTGATAAAATGTCAAATTTGTAAACATAGGTGTTAGGACTTTTTGAGTAGAGTAAAAAATCAAATTTATACTAGAGCCTAAGTTGGATCTCCCATACTAGTAGAAGGCACAACCACTGATGAAATAATACTTGTATGAGGTACATCATGTATGGTAAGTAATAAAAAATTAGAGTTGTAGACTACGTATTAGGGATTTTAAAATAGAGTAAAAAAAATACATACTGGAGCTTGAGTTGGATCTTCGGTGCTAGTAGGAGCCAGGACCAATGATGAAACAATGTAAGGATGAGGCACAACCTATATGGTAAGCAATAAATTTGATCAAATTTGATCATTGATCAATCTATTTTCACCTTTTACCAATTATTTGATCATTCTTTTTATTGTGACTAGCTAAGTTATTTGACCACCACAAAAAAAAAAGTAGATTCACCCCCCTACATAAACTACCTCACGTTTCTTGGAACAAGTGCCCAAACACTACCTCATGAAGACATGCATCCATCATATGTAGGAAAAAATATGGCCCCACAACATAACACAATTCTCTTTATCACACCCAACAATAATAACCACCAATAAATCCCCAATTGTAGTATACATAGGCACCACAACAACTTGTATAGCCACAATAGTTGTAAAACTTCTGTGCACCATAATAATTTCAAATCCTCTACAATAGTACAAGTATGTCCTCCATCTATAGAAACCCCAAACTCACATGCTTATGGACAGACATTCATTCTTTCAACAACCCTCCCACTATATATATTGAAATCCACCATTGCTTCGTCAAACACATACTCTGCACTTGCACCTTCTGCAACACTTGTTAACTTTAAATAGAAAGAAATGAGAAATGGGATAAGGGAACTAAAGGATAGAAATGATTGCAAGACCTTAAAATTTGAAGAAGTATTTCCCTATTCATTCGATCAATCCATTACAACAACACCTTTCCCCAAGCACTTAAAACACCAAAGTTTGATAAATTCATGAGGAAAGGAGATCTAATTACAAATATCAAAGATATTTACCTAGAATTTCAAGTGGTGGCCTATAGTGGCATATTAATCATGCATATATTTTCTAAGATCATGTTGGTTTGCTACCAAGTAAGTATACTTGGAGTGGAGGTGAATCAATATACATTGGGTAATTTCAACTTTTCTCTTTTTCCTATCTTCACACCAGTCTACTGGTTAGTGCTAGCTATAACTTAACTAGTCAGGATTAAGAAAAATAAATGAATAGAATCATATAACACAATATTATCTCATGGAAACCAAACTAGGGTGAAAACTAGGGTGTGTGAGTCAATCTACACAAAGCTTGCACTTTTTTGAAGTGCACCTACATGGTAGGAAATATCAATCAATGATGAAATCCTAAGTTTATCAAATAACCTACATATGCATATAGAAGGAGATAAGACAAGGAGAAGAATCCTTTCAATCCCAATTCTAGAGAACTAGGTCTAGAGAGATTAGTGCTAACCAAATAAGCAAGGAACACTAATGCAAACTAGGTCTAGGAAGAATGGAGGAAATATATCTAATTTTTTGAATACCCTCGATGAGTGTGTGTGTGTGTTGAAAGATAGATATATGTAGATATGTTGAAAGGACAAAGAAGGTAAAAGAAAATACCCTTTCAACCTATTTTTTGCCTTTTTTAAATCAATAAGAATATAAGGGACCAAAACTATACAACTGATGAAACCCATAAACCATTCACCAAGTTGTTAGGGGCAAAATGGGATCTTCAAGGGTGTAGTATACCCCTAATGATGGTGTGCGATGTTGATTCTAATTTTTTTGTTATGAAGAAATTCAAAAAGGGAACTCATATCTACAACCTATTCATCTATTCAATATCCCCAACTTGCAATAAATAGGGGTTTTTGTTGTTGATGGGGGGGTTTGCCTTGGTCAAACACCAGTTTAGGAATTAACCTTGATTTGAAATAATTGAAACAATATGTAAAGTAAATGTACAAATTCACCTACAAAAGTTGGATCTCTTGAATTGAATATTATGTGCTTACTTCACCAATTGATTTGGATCAAGAAGATGAAGATTAATGGATGTAGAAGATGCAATAAAGGATGTTGAATGGATTAAAGTAAGATATTGAAGATAAATTCATTCAATTGCTTCAATACTTGAATCCTTGATCTTCAATGTAGGAATGCTTGAAAACTTGAAGACTTGAATGCAAGAGAACTTGAGATTTTGGATGCTTGATAAAATAATGCTTGTATGAGAATAGATACGAAAAATGGATCAAGAGGAAGGGTTTAATTAGAGCTCAAATTTGACTAACTCTCATAGGTCAACCCACATGATATTAAATACCCCAAACATATCCAAATATGAGACCCAAAGGGGAGACATAAGATAGGTCACAATCAAGGGCATGTTGCACCCCTGATCGGCCCATCAAGGATGAATTGTGCCCCTAATCACCAGGTTCTAAGACCTCCAAGTTCCATTTGGGATCCCAAAATAGGTCTCATGTCTACAGAATTAGGTGCAAAGTCTAAGATATAGCTATTGATGAATGAAAGGAAGGACCTAGGGAATATAGATCCTACCTCAAGCTACACCTTGAAAATAAAAGATTTAAAGAGGATCTATTAGGTTTCACCCCAATTCCACCTAGGATGAAGGACATAAAAGGGAAGAAGAGGTGAAAGAGAGAGGAAGATTGATGATTTCACATTAAATAGGTGTTATAATTTCATTAAATTGGAGTGCATCCAATTTAAGATGATACATTTAGCCTCCACTTTAGTGAGAGTATGTACTTGATCTAAAATCTTGGTAAATTAGAGCACAATTCATAAGATACTATTATTTTAATAAGTATTAGAGCCCCCAAAGTGTAAACATTTATTAGATGTTCCTTTCAAATATCTAAGAATCCATTTGATGACATTCCAATGCTCAATTCTTGGATGACTCATATACCTGCCAATGACTCCCACTGCATGTGCAATATCTGGCCTAGTACATACCATAGGATACATCAAGCTTCCTACAACTGAAGCATTAGGTATCTTGGACATCTTATCCTCCTCTTCCTGTGTCTTAGGACACATCTCCTTAGTCAACTTCAAATGACCAGGTAAAGGTTTGCTGACAACTTTAGCATTCTCCACAAAGAAATATTGCAACACCTTCTCCACATAATCAGCTTGAGATAGCATCAATATTCTATTCTTCCTATCTTTGTAAATCTTCATACCGAGGATTTTTTTTTCTGCCCCCAAATCCTTCATAGCAAATGCATCTGCTAATTGGCATTTTAACCCCTTAATATGATCCATGTTAGACCCAACTATAAGCATATCATCAACATATAAAAATAAAATAATGTAGCTATCATCATCCAACCTCTTAAAATAAACACAATGATCTAAATGACACCTATTATGTCCATGCTCATGCATAAAACTATCAAATTTTAGATACCATTGCCGAGTTGCTTGCTTCAATCCATATAAACTTTTCTTCAATTTGCACACTAAGTTCTCCTTGCCTTTGACTGCAAATCCCTATGGCTAAGCCATATATATCTCTTCATCCAAATCACCATGAAGGAAGGTTGTTTTAACATCAAGCTACTCTAAATGCAAATCTTCAGTAGCCACAAAACTTAAAATAGTATGGATAGAAGTCATCTTAATAACAAGAGAAAATATCTCATCAAATGCCCTTTTTTTGTGCAAATCCTTTCACAACTAACCTGGCTTTAAATATTTTCTTACCTCCTTCCTCTTCTTTCAACTTGTAAACCCACTTATTTTGTAAAGCTCTTTTACCTATAGGCAACTTGCATAAATCCCATGTCTTATTCTTTAGCAAAGAGTCCATTTCGTCTTTCATTATAGACTCCCACTGAATCTTAGTATCCACTTGCACAACTTCATCATAACATTTAGGTTCACCAGCATCAGTAAGTAAAATTGAATACAAAGAGGGAGAGAATCATTTTGGAGGTATAATTTTCCTTTTTAACCATCTAAAATTCATTAGTGTGTGTGGCATTTTTTGTTGCAGTTATTGCACATCATGAGGAATGGCTGGAACATCAGCTTGTGGAGTATCATCTAGAACTACACAATCATCTTCTTGCTTCTCATGTTGCGGCAATGGATCTTTGTACAACACTTTCTCATTGAATATGACATCCATGCTTCTTAAAATTTTATGATTTTAAAAATCTCAAAGCCTATAACCAAATTCATTAATGCCATATCCAACAAATACACATTTCTTTGACTTAGCTTCTAGCTTGGTTCTATTTTCAGAATCTATGTGAGCAAATGCTTCAAAATTGAAAGTTTTGAGAAAAGAATAACTCACCTTCTTACCAGTCCATGCTTCCTCTGGAATACCACAACCCAAAGGAGTAGAGAGACCTCTATTAATCATATATATAGTAGTATTGACAACCTCTACCCACATGTGTAAGGGCAACCTAGCATGCAACCTCATTCTCCTTGCGTGTTCCATTATAGTCCTGTTCATGCATTCAGCCACTTCATTTTCTTGTGGAGTCCTTGGAACAATTTTCTATCTATGAATACCATTAGTGGAGCAATAATCTTCAAATTCATGATTGCAACACTTACCACCATTATCAGATCTAAGACATTTTAATTTCTTACCAATCTCATTTTCAACCAAGCATTTCCATTTCTTAAAAGTTTGAAATACATCAGATTTATGTCTAAAGAAATAAACCCATACTTTTCTTGTTGTGTCATCAATAAATGTAACATAATAATGAAAGCCACCAAGGGAAGATACATGAGCCGGTCCGTAGACATCTATATGCACAAGCTCTAATTTTTCCTTTTTGTTTTCCTTTCTAGTCTTTACAAAACTCACTCTCTTTTGTTTTCCATATGCATAACTTTCACAAAAATCCATATTAACACATTTCAAACTTGGTAAAACTTTATTTGAATGAAGTACTTTCATACCTTTCTCACTCATGTGCCCAAGTCTATTGTTCCACAATGTTGTATCATAATCTACAATAGCTATTTGTTCTCCTTGCTCAATTGCAACAATTGTTCCTAAACATTAATTTTTCTCTAAAACAATTAAAGTAGAAGGAATAATATGATCTGTACAAAGATATAAGATTCCTACTTTCACACCTTTTTCTACCACAAGGAAATCTTTTGAAACCTTCCAATTTTTATCATTAAAAGTAACTACACAACCCTCATCACCGAGTTGCCCTGCTGAAATTAAATTCCTACTCAACGTTGGAACATGTCTTACCTCATGTAGTAGCCAATGATTCTCATTTTGCAACTTAATCTTAATTTTTCCCTTTCCAACAATTTGACAAGGTTCATTATCCTCAAATAAACAAGCCCAAAATCCCCTTGGACAAAATCAATGAAATAACCTCTATAATGTGTAGCATGAAATGAAGCACCAGAATCTAAAACCCATGAATCATTAAAACTTTCTAAAGACAAAAGAAAAACATCCTCTTTGGATTTGTTACTTACCATAGTTGCCTCCTTTTCTCCATTTTGTTTATCTCCTTCATTTTTCTTTTGATTCTATTAGAAATGATTGAAAAGATCATGAATGAAGAATAATGGAACTGGTAAAGAATGTTTCAATCATTGTTTTTTCATTGATGTCAAACTTGCTACTTGCAGGAATGACAATTTCTTAAGCGATCCAAATACTATCAATTGGTTGATTGACAAGGAGGTGGCAACCGATAATATGTAACTAGAGTACCTAGAGAAAGGTTGAAGTTATGATGTTGTAATGAAATATAAGGATCAATTAAGCTATTGATGAAATATCGTATTGATGACATACTCTAAGACACAAAGGATGGACACAATGAGACACATCAAAGATGTAAGGATTAACTAAGTTCATTGGAGAGAACCGAGCTATCTAATAAGTGCTGAATAGATTCCTAGTTGAAGCTGAGCAAGTTCAACCTAGTGTGTGCCGAGTGAAGATTAGGTACCGAGTGAAGATTAGGTGCCGAATGATCTTTAGGTACCAAGCCACTTTTTGGTGCCGAGTAAAGATCAGGTGCCGAGTTCTGCAAAATTTCTTCAGGTGTTGAGCACCAGTAAATAACAATAGAAGCCAAGTAACACAAAAGGAGCCGAGCATCAGTAAACCAATGATGCTGAGTTACTGCATTATTTGTTAAAGTCAAAGATTCACCAGATCAGCAGTGATAAGGTTGTTACATCAAATTTTGTGAATTAGTTGGATGATAGGGATGATGTATACATTTCACAGAATTCTATGTAATCAATGCAAACCATTTTCAAGGTGAATGCTAATGGATTTATCATGAAGTTTCTAGAAGAAACAATCTGGAGGGAAAATAATACCATTTTCTCAAGAGAAAATTAAGACTTGAGTAGGAAATGAAGAACATAACTTCTTTATAAGGAATTACAGGTCAGAGATCAAATGTGCATGCATGAGAGGGAATCGATGATAAGTGTGATCATGCGAAGAAGCCAAGAGGATTAAGAATAGAGCATCATGACTCTAAGATTGATCAAGTGACCATAGAGTGCTTTGGGATAACAAGTGGAAGAACTCAAGGAGAAAGATCTTGAAGGATGAACAAGCTGTCAGCACTGCAAGGGAGGAAAGCCAAGAAAAGAAAAGGACTGAAGAGCGATCTGAAATCTGCAAGGTTGAAGTTGCAATCTGTATCAGGTCAAAACCCTTCTAATACTTTCTTACTATTGTATTAGGTATTAAAACCCTACATTGCTAGGTTAGCTTAGCAGCTAGGTGGATAAGCCCCAAGAAAAGGATAAAGTGATCCCCAGGAGAAGGACAAAGAGATCCTCAGGAGAAGGATAAAGAGATCCTTAGAGAGGAGGATAGGAGATCCTTAGAGAGGGATAAAAGATTCTTTTGAGAAGGTGACTAAAAATCCCATGGACTTGGGTGAGCCTAATAGCTCTATGTAAATCCTTTGACAGGGTGACATTCTAAGTTGAATGTTCTTAAATCCTTTAACGGGGTCACATCTTACAATGTGTAAAGCCTTTAATAGGGCAGACCATCAGAAATGGTTGAAATCAATTGCGTAGTTATTTTGTGGGTATCATACCCACCCTAGTTTTACCTTCTTATTCTTGGAGGGTTTTTGGGTCATCAAAATCCTTAGTGTTATGGTGTGATGCATGTTTACTTTTCATGATTGTTTAATGTTCAATTACATGCATGATAATAGCAGTTATGTGTCATTAAGGATTAGAAGAAAAAGTTGTATTGGACATCATTGGACCTTGGATAATTGATTCACCCCCCCCTCTCAGTTATTCTAAATAATTCTAACAGATTCCAACAATCTTTCTTTTTATGACCTAGTTTCCCACAGTACCAACAATTGTTCGGTCCTCTCAATTGAGACCTCCTCCCCTTTGACTTTCCTCTTGATTTCCAACAATTTTTGAAATTACTTCCTCTCTCAGTCCTTCTGCACCTATTTTGTGCATTCAAGGTGTTATAATTCTTTAGAATAACTGGGGGGGGGGGGGGGGTTGAATCAGTTATCCAAGGTCCAAATGCCCTAATAAAACTTTTTCTCAAATTAAAGTGAGCCCATAAACTTTTCATCCATCCAAGCTTAAAATAATCATCCTTAGCAAATTATAGTAAATTAATATGCAGCAATAAAACATGCAAGATCAACACATGACACAATGATTTACGTGGAAACCTAATTTGGGAAAAACCACCAGTAACATGCTACTTGATTCTCACTCTTCTAAAGTGATGCCCTGTTAAAAGCTTACAATACATTGTTAAATGTGACCTTGTTAGAGGATTTCACCAAACTGTTAGGAATGGGCTTGGTCAAAGGACTTTAGAACATTCACTTGGAATGTCACCCTTTAAAGGATTTACAACATGGCTATTAAACCAACCTAAGTCCATAGGATTTAAACTAACTGTTACAATTGCTAGAGAGTAACGATAATGGCTTTTTGATCTGATACAACTTACAACATACTTTGCAGATTTTAGGTCTCACTTCAGTTCTATCCTTTTGCTTAATCACTTCAGCTCTAACAACTTTTCTTCCTCTCAAGCTTCATCTCCTTGAGTCTTCTTACTCATCATGCCAATGCAATCATCCTTGTGTTCGTCTATCCAAACAGAGTTTTTGTGCTTTCTTCTCCTTAGCACCTTCTTCAGCACTTCATGCTTTTATGCTCGACCGCCTTCTCCTCTCTCATGAATTGTAGCCTTATGATTCCTTAAATAGAAATTTTATTTGCCTTTGCCGCTCGATTCACCCTCTCCAATTTTAGGGTTTCAAATGGATTAGGTAGGATACAATCTATCTACCCCATATCTTGCTCTTATCTAGAAACTTCATCTAGAGTCCAGTTGTATCTTCAAAAATGTTCTACATGGTGTTCTGTGCTACCAGCTCATCATTCTTATCTTCCATTTAATTCACAGACTTCTAGATAACAACCTTGTTGGCTTAGATCTGGCGAATCTTTGATTTTTAAAATAATGCAGCAACTCGGCATTATTGGTTTACTGATGCTCGACATCGCTGTGTTACTCGACACTATTGGTTTTCTAATGCTCAGCATCTATTTTTTCTCGACACTTATATTTTCTTGGCACTTGTATTTGCTTAGCACTTGTATTTGCTTGACACTTGTATCTGATCGGCACTTGTTTTTACTTGGCATCTAAAGTTTACTCGGCATTTGAAGTTTACTCAACATCTAAAGTTCTCTCGGCATCTAAAGTTGAACTTGCTTGGCTTCAACTAGGGATCTGTTCAACACCTACTAACTTACTCGGTTCCCTCTCTCTAATGAACTTTAGTTAGGCATTATAGATGTCTTAGCTAAAACCTTACATCTTTGATATGTTTTTGTGTGTCCATTCTCTATGTCTTATAGTATGCGTTCAATACACTTTTTCATCAATGGCTTAACTGATCCTTCTACTTCATTCCAACATCATAACTTCAACCTTTCTCTAAGTGTTCTAGTTACATCTTATTGATTGCCTCCTCCTTGTCAATCAACTAATTGATAGTATTTGGATCACTAAAGCAATTGTCATTCCTGCAAGTAGCAAGTTTGACATCAATGACAAAACAATGAATGAGAACATTTTTTGCCAGTTCCATATGATCATTCCAACAATCTTCCTTATGATCTTTTCAATCATTTCCAACACAAGGCACTTCCTGATGTAGATCCACCTGAGGATTTCCTACGAGTTTTCTCACTCAAAATAACATCGATCACATCATCATATTTTAGGGTATTAGATCTAGAAACAAAATTACTCACAGCCATTACCAAGCCATTCTAGCTTTTAGGCAAAGAACACAAAATCAAGAGAGCCCTAATTTCTTCTTCAAAATTGATACCCACAGAAGATAACTTACTAGTAATAGTATTAAACTCATTTAAATGATTTGCAACAGATCCACCTTCTACCATTTTCATAATAAATAAACGCTTCATGAAAAATACCTTGTTTGAAGCAGAGGGCTTTTCATATAGTGTCTCTAGGGTTTTCATCAACTCTTCTATGGTCTTCACTTTTGTAATATTAAATGGCACCAATGGTGCTAGGCATAATTGAATGCTTCCAAGTTCCTTTCTATCTAAAAGATCTCATTCATCATTTGACATAGATCCTTGATTCTTGGCTTTGCCTTCCAACAACTTCCATAAATCCTTCTGATAAAGGTAGTCTTCCATTTATATCTTCCATAACTAGAATTTTTTCCCATTAAACCTATCAACCCTCAACTTACCCTCGTCTGCCATCACTCCCACTCAATCATGAGACTCCCACTCAACCGTGAGACTTTCTTATAGAGGATAACTGAAAAAACAACTAGGCTCTAATACCACTTGTTAGGATTAAAAATGAGATAGAAATAACAATTACATGCAAATATAAAAAATAATAGAAAATAATAGATCACATAGAAAAGAACACAAGACACCAAAATTTAATGTGGTTCACCTAATCGCTGGGCTACATCCACCAAACAACAAGTCTGATATTATTATGATCTAGTGATTACAACCTAATTACAATCCGTAATCCCTTACAACTCAATACCACCACAAGAACCAATTTTTGCATCACAACTATGAAACAATCCCTAACCCTAAGCCCTTTTATACAAGTATTTTTACTGCTTTAGGGTTATAATTAATAATTACATGTCAGCCCAAAATCTTAATAAAATAGGGCCCAATTTTTTTTCGAGGCGATGCCCTAAGTCCTACAGAATTTATGAAGTATGTAAAGTACTTTCTTGACCAGTCACCACAATCTAACAGAGATAACTAATTCATTCAAGCCCCCAAGGGATTGAGAATTTGATAACTCCCAAATCATAATGAGAGAGAAATAATTGACTAAAAGAAGAAGAAGAAGGGAGTGATCATCTCACCTAGTAGAGTGCCCACCCTACTATAAATCACTAAAAGAGTTGTTGTAAAGATTGCATTGAAATAGTCTAACAAGGTGGTAACCTACTAGTCAACCCATTAGAAGACACACACATAGATCAATGTTCTTTTTATTACTACAGTAAGGTTTAGTAAGGATGTGTTACCCATGTATAGGATTTTAAAAATTATTATGTGTTACCCATAGATGAGATTTAGCATATATCCAATCAAAGGAAAGAGAGACCAAATGTCAAGGATGCTCACTTCTTGGATTTAATGTGTGCATAGAAAATTGATTCTTTAGGATTGTGCATAATACATATAGGGATTCAGAAGAGATGCACATTGAAAAAGAATATGTATTAGTAATGCATAGACTTGAGGATAACTTAGGAAGAATACTAAGCAACCAAGGCCAAAGTAGCTCAAGCTATACTCAGAATTCGTATTCACTATCCCATGACTGGAATGAAAAAATGAATAGAGCATATGCCCCCATGTTAAAATCATTACTAACACTTTAGTAGGAGCAATTCCTTTAATAGAGTATACATAGAATCTTTGAAAAATGTTTCCACTATGAGAAGATAAACCAAGGGAAAGGGAAACATAACATGCAAGAGCACAAAAGGGATCTACTAACTCTGGGGTTAGTATGATCATATGATAATATGTAAGTATTATATCAAGTATGAAATATCCTCATCCCCCAAAGGAAGTGGAATTAGAACACAATGGAATGAAGACATGTAAAAGCTACAAAGAATTTTTTTTGGATCACCATCATAGAGACCAAAAATAATTGGTGCTACCATTTCACAAATCCAAGCAGAGAACACAAGGATACAAGTGTGAAAAAAAGCATATGTACAACATAACACATAATGATAGATATAATAAGTAAGATATAAATAGAATAATGTTGCAATGCTTCAATTTTTTTATCACCTTATTTCAATGAAGCAATAAGGCTCATTTAAAGAAATCTAAACATACATTAAGAAATATGATACAATGGAAGCACATGACAACTAGAAAACACACAAAAAAACTACTATGCTAGAGCACTCACTTCAAGAATGTTTCCCTCCTCCCCTATCTCATTCAGTAGTAATAGGAGAAGGTGGATAACTTGAAAGTGGAGCTATATCCAACATAGTAGGGACAATAGCTAAATCCAAAGAAAAAATCTCGGGAGAGTCACTATGCTTAGGTGTAGGTGTAATTAGTAGAATCCACAATAGGAATATGCATATCATTAACTTCTTCAACAAACATGCACTGATGAGAGCCATTCATATGAGCTTTAGCATAATCCTAATGATTGTTTCAACATTCAAGAACATGTCGATTACACTTACTTTTACTAGAATTTTGTCAAGAAGATGGAGGATAAACAATCATAGGTTCATTACCTTTTGATAATACACAAGGAGAAATAATAGGAGATTGAGATGTAGAATTATTAAGCATACTAGGAGGAGCCAAACTAGGAGAAGGGTCCATACTAGCAGAAGGAACCATGTTAGGAGGATCAATACATGCAATATTTGGTTGACCATTGTAAATAGAAGAATCAAAAGAGATAGGTGTAGAAGGTGTATGGTAAAGATCATGAGGCATAATTAACTCAATAATCTTTAGACATTTATGAGCTTGACAAGAGTGGAACATATAATCTGGATGAGTAGGAGGAGTAGTAGGAATAGAAGGCTAAAAGAAATCAAGAGTAGCACAATGTGGAGGTCTGGAAGGATGATAAAGAC
Organism: Cupressus sempervirens; assembly: GCA_028749045.1. Taxonomy (NCBI): domain Eukaryota; kingdom Viridiplantae; phylum Streptophyta; class Pinopsida; order Cupressales; family Cupressaceae; genus Cupressus; species Cupressus sempervirens. The sequence goes on from CM053783.1 coordinate 690,889,432, forward strand.
TGTGATTGATCATATTAATCTCACCATCATAAGGAAATTTATTGAATTGATGAATAGGGGAAGTAAAAGCTTACATGGAAGTCAACCAATGTAAACTTAGCTTCAATTAGAACTTATCAGAAGTAGGAATGAAAACAAAGGTATTATTCACCACTTTACTACAAAGCTCAACAGGAAAGGAAATGGAACCTTATGGAGGATACAAGAAACCATTACAAGTCTCAATCCAAGTGTCAGTTGATTCATAGGAATCATGCTATTTTTTCTCATTATATAAATGCTCCTTAGTAATTATGTTAAACATAGAAGTAGGATCAACAAGACACCCATTAGAAAGATATTTATTAATCAAAGTAGTAATATAGAGAGAACCATCTAGAGTCTTGAACTTATTGGCATCAATGAATGAGATAGTAAGGGCTGTAGAATGCTTATGATTTGGTTTAGGTTTAGGTTGGTCATTAGATGTAGAGGGAATGTGTTCCTTTGGTATAGGTGGAGGTTGAACTACATGTTCTATGACATTAACATTATTATCATTCTCTTGTTGTAAGGTATCATAAGCAACATTCACTCCACGGGGAGAAGAAGAAGAAGGATGTTGAATAATAGTATTAGTAGTATGCTAAGGTAAAGGATTACTATGTATTTTGTTTAGGAGGTGCCACAAATTTGTTCCCATTATTTTGAACCTAAATGGATAATTCATTAGTATTAATCAAATCTTGAATCTTATGTTTCAAAGAATAATTATCCTCGGTATCATGTCCAAGTTGGTGATGAAATTAACAAAAATCTTGAGGATTAAAATGCATACTTAATGTAGTAGAAGGAAGAAGTGGTTTAATAGGAGGAAGTGCAATCATATTAGCACTAACCAAGCTAGTCATAATAGAATTTAAGGACTTAGAAAGAGGAGTAAACTTATGATTCATTTGAAAAATAGAGGAAGAAGTAGTGACACTTTGAGATGTTGTAGCTACTTGATCATCTACTATATTTGTTTATTTGTTAATCTTGATTTAGTTGTGTTGTTTATGAAATTTGTAAGTATTAGGTACAACATCACTCTTATCAATAGGTACAAGAGCCATTGGATTGGTGATCTCAGACTAACTCACTTGTAATTGATAATGATGAAGTGTTGTACAAAGTTGTAAAAATAGAGGTAAACTTAGTGAGCAGAATCTTATCTATGATGCATTTTTGTAAATTTTCAATAAACATATGTTGAATATCAATATTAGGCACATAATAAGAAATATGAGCATGAAAATTCTTAATTCTACCAATAAAATCAATCACTTTATCTTTAGGATCTTGTTTATGATGCATTAAATCGGTCAAAGAAACATAAGGATCAATATTATTCTAAGGAATTTTATGAAAATAATCAATACAAAAAGGTGACAAAGAACATCACTATTTCAAACCTTTGTCATGGAAAGTGTGAGAAAATAACTTAGCATAAATCCAATGGTCATGAACATAATCACTACACAGAACTTGGAAAGTCTTAAGATGTGTCACAAGATCACCTTTACCATTGTAAGTGTCAAGGCAAGGTATATCATCTTGTAAAGGAGCAAAGGTATGGATAATGTCAAAATATAAAGGACTACCCATATCACATGTAGGAATTTTAAACTTAGATTGATTGAAGGAAGCAATTTATTGTTGCAAAGAAGACATTTTTTGAGCAAGCCTAAGGATTGTGAAATCATTAGAAGGAATAAGTGGAACAAGCATATTAAACACACTAGAAAAAGTGTATAAGTTAGCTAGAATGGAAGAAACTAAAGGTGGAACAATAGAAACCACAATAGGAGGATTAGGATAAATGAAAGGAAAATTGTTATATGAAGGTTGTAAATTTGGAAATGAAGTAGGTGGAACACTCATGAGAAAAGAGGGGATATGGAGACTACTTATAGGATTAGAAGTTGGAACATAAGTAGTCACAATAGGAGGAACATAAGTGGAAATGATAGAGATAGGTCCAAAGAAAGCAATACAGGCTTAAGAGTAGAAACAGATGAATCCATCCCTGCTTCGTAAGAAACTTGATTCAAAGGTTTAACATGAGTATGGACAAGGTGAGTAAGAACACATAAAATATTAACACCATGTTCATCATTACATATCACTTTTTTAAGAGCATAAAAAGTAGAAATAGTCTCAGTATTGTGATTTTCTTGTAAAAGACAATCATGCATTTTATGAACCTCGATAAAAAGCTTATCAAAAATTTTATGAGGAACTCTCAAAGCATCATCCTCATCATGATATGAGTGCAAAGAGTCATTCTATATATTATGATCATGAGAAACCATAGGGCTACTAAGGTTTTGAAGAAGGGGAGAAGGGCAATCCAGTTCAAAAAGAGTCATGAGTCTATGACTTCTCCTAATGAGAATGCTATAAGTAGGATTGAAAGTAGTAAAGCTCATACACCAAACAAGGCAAGATGACACAAAGGGATCTAACCCAATGTAATGTCAAGAAAAATATAAAGCATTCAAAGATAGATCATAAGAATTAACTTTGAATGGGATATGTAACACCAAATCAGAAGTGGAAATGTCATAAGTCAGGTTCATCAATAAATGTGTGGTGGGAAATGTGAGTCAATGATGAAATCCTAAGTTTTTCACATAACTTATACATACATACATACATACATACATACATACATACATACATACATACATACATACATACATACACACACACACACACACACACACACACACACACACACACACACACACACACACACACACACACACACACACACACACACATATACATACATACATACATACATATATATATATATATATATACATACATACATACATACATACATATAGACACACACACACACACACACACACACACACACACACACACACACACACACACATATGCATAAAGAAGGAGATAAGACAAGGATAATAATATTTTCAATCCCAATCCTAGAGAACTAGGCCTAGAGATATTAGTGCTAACCAAATAAGCAACGAGCACTAATGAAAACTAGGTCTAGGAAGAATAGAGGAAATATATCCAATTCCTTAAAAATAAATGAAAGGAAAATTGTTATATGAAGGTTGTAAAGTTGGAAATGAAGTAAGTGGAACACTCATGAGAAAAGAGTGGATATGGAGACTACTTAAAGGATTAGAAGTTGGAATGGAAATAGTCACAATAGGAGGAACGTAAGTGGAAATGATAGAGATAGGTCCAAAAAAAAGCAATATAGGCTCAAGAGTAGAAACAGGTGGATCCATCCCTACTTCGTAAGAAAATTGATTCAAAGGTTTAACATGAGTATGGAAAAGGTGAGTAAGAACACATAAAATATTAACACCATGTTCATCGTTACATATCACTTTTTAAGAGCATCAAAAGTAGAAATAGTCTTAGTATTGTGATTTTCTTGTAAAAGACAATCATGAATTTTATGAATCTTAGTAGAAATCTTATCAATTTTTTCATGAGGAACTCTCAAAGCCTCATTCTCTACATGATATGAGTGCAAAGAGTCATTCTCTATATGATGATCATGAGAAACCATAAGGCTATTAAGGTTTTGAAGAAGGGGAGAAGGGGAATCTAGTTCAAAAAGAGTCACAAGTCTCTGACTTCTCCTAACAAGAATGCTATAACTAGGATTGAAAGTAGTAAAGCTCATACACCAAACAAGGCAAGAAGACGCAAAGGGATCTAACCCAATGTAATGTCAAGAAAAATCTAAAGCATGCAAATATTGATCATAAGATAATATAAGAACTAACTTTGAATGAGATATGTAACACCAAATTAGAAGTGGAAATGTCATAAGTTGGGTTCATCAATAAATGCGTGCTAGGAAATGTGAGTCAATGATGAAATCCTAGGTTTATCACATAACCTACATATACATATGCATATAGAAGGAGATAAGACAAGGAGAATAATCTTTTCAATCCCAATCCTAGAGAACTAGGCCTAGAGATATTAGTGCTAACCAAATAAGCAAGGAGCACTAATGAAAACTAGGTCTAGGAAGAATAGAGGAAAGATATCCAATTCCTTGAAAATAAATGAAAGGAAAATTGTTATATGAAGTCTGTAAAGTTGGAAATGAAGTAGGTGGAACACTCATGAGAAAAGAGGGGATGTGGAGACTACTTAGAGGATTAGAAGTTGGAATAGAAGTAGTCACAATAGGAGGAACGTAAGTGTAAATGATAGAGATAGGTCCAAAAAAAGAAATAGAGGTTCAAGAGTAGAAATAGGTGGATCCATCCCTACTTCATAAGAAACTTGATTCAAAGGTTTAACATGAGTATGGACAAGGTGAGTAAGACCACATAAAATATTAACACCATGTTCATCATTACATATCACTTTTTAAGAGCATCAAAAGTAGAAATAGTCTCAGTATTGTGATTTTCTTGTAAAAGACAATCATGCATTTTATGAATCTCTATAGAAGGCTTATCAAATGTTTCATGAGGAACTCTCAAAGCCTCATCCTCATCATGATATGAGTGAAAAGAGTCATTCTCTATATTATGATCATGAGAAACCATAGGGATACTAAGGTTTTAAAGAAGGGAAGAAGAGGAATCTAGTTCAAAAAGAGTCACGAGTCTATGACTTCTCCTAAAAAGAATGCTATAAGTAGGATTGAAAGTAGTAAAGCTCATACACCAAACAAGGCAAGAAGACACAAAGGGATATAACCTAATGTAATTTCAAGAAAAATATAAAGTATGCAAAGATAGATCATAAGATAATATAAGAACTAACTTTGAATGAGATATGTAACACCAAATCAAAAGTGGAAATATCATAAATCAGGCTCATCAATAAATGTGTGGTAGGAAATGTGAGTCAATGATGAAATCCTAGGTTGATCACATAACCTACATATACATATGCATATAGAAGGAGATAAGACATGAAGAATAATCTTTTCAATCCCAATCCTAGAGAACTAGGCTTAGAGATATTAGTGCTAACCAAATAAGCAAGGAGCACTAATGAAAACTAGGTCTAGGAAGAATAGAGGAAAGATATCCAATTCCTTAAAAATCCTTTGTGTGTGTGTGTATGTTTTTTGAAAGCTAGATTTATGTAGATATGTTCAAAGGAAAAAGAAGGTAAAAGAACACACCTTTTAAGTCCATTTTATTCTTGTTGTTCTAATTGATGGGAATATAAGTTGTTGAATCTCGGCCCAAAATTACATAACACACGAAACCTAGAAATCATTCAATGAGCTATTAGGGGTGAAATGGGATTTTTAGGGGTGAAGTGTGCGCCTAATGATGGTGTGCAATGCTGATTATGATTTCTCTATTTTGAAGAAAGATGAAAAGTGTACTCAAATTTGCAACTTGTTCGTCAATTCAATATCTACAACCTACAATAAAAAAGGATTTTTATTGTTGATGGTGGGGTTTTCCTTGGTTAAACCCTAGTTTAGGATTCATCCTTCAATTGAAATAGCATGTAAAGAAAATGTATGAATTCACCTTACAAAAGTCAGATGGAGGAAGCTTTCATTGAACAACTGCCCCATCAAATGTCATGTGCTAACCTCACCAATTGATTTGGATCAAGAAGATAAAGATGAATGGACATAGAAGATCAAGCAAAGAATCTTTAATGGATTAAGGATCTTGAATATATACTCCTTCAATTACTTGAATAGTTGTATCCTTGATCTTTAATGGAGGAATACTTGAATGGATGCTTGAAAACTTGAAGACTTGAATGCAAGAGAACTTGAGAACTTAGGTTTGTGGATGCTTGAGCATAGAACTCTTGTCTAGGAATGGATATGAAAATGGAGAAAATAGAGGGGTTTAAATAGATCTCATAATTGACTAACTCTAGTAGGCCAACATACATGGGAATTAATACCCTAAATATATCAAGACATAAGACCCAAAGGAGAGACCTAAGATAGCTCCCAATCAAGGGTGCACTATGCCCCTGATGGATCAGGGAACACTTTGCCCCTAAAAGCCATGTCCTGGGACCTCATATATCCTTTTGGGATCCCAAAATAGGTCCTAGATCTCAAGAATTCGGTGTAGAGTCTAAGATATAGCCATTACAATGCAAGACATAGATTCCAAGTAGATAAATGAATGGAAGGAAGGACCTAGGGGAATAAAGCCTACCTTGTGCTTAACACCATGAAAATAGGAGCTTTAAAGAGGATCTATTAGGTTTTACCCCAATTCCACCTAGGGGTAAGGATGAAAAAGAGTAGAAACAATGAAAGATAAAGAAAGATTGATGATCTCACATTAAATAGGTGCTAAAACTTCATTAAATTAGAGTGCATCCAATTTAAGAGGGTACAACACCTAATCAAGAGCTTATTTATGTTAAAAGATTACAAGGACACTATTAGGTACCACTAGGTTAAGTGATTTATATAAGATCTATGAATGTTTCATGCAGTTAAGAGCAACATAATTAAAGGAATTCAAAACAAAAACTAATGTCTCACCTTGTTAGCAAATTTAATACAAAGAACCTATTAGCTAGGCTCCACCCTCGACAAGATTCATTGTTGTAGAGATTAATAAACAACATAGTGGATTATCTAATGAAAATAGCTACTATACTTATCTTGAGTATAGATCACTTTTAAGATCCTTGGACCTATTAGTATTGTGCTCTTCTCTATTTGGATCTACAACTAAGACATGATCACTTATGTGCTTATTATTGCTTACTCTTGTATTCTTTCTCACTCATGTTATTCATGCTCATTGGATTATCCTCAACATAGTAACTCCTTCATGATATACATGACTTCTCACTATCACACTTCTCACTTTGAGATCACACTTAGCTCATCTATGTGGCTCTCTTTCTATTCACTCTATAATCTAGCCTTTTATCTTGAAGAATCATTCTCTTTTATACTCTTTCCTTGTGCTACTTTGAAACCATAATCTATGAATTCAAGAATTAAATTATTAAGCCTATTCCTGGCTTCTCCTCCTATCAATTGTATGCACCCCTCTTGTCAAATTTAGCACATACAAAAAAAATCATGGACGTTCTATGACCTCAATGGATTTTATTACTAGAAAGAATTCAAATTTGAATTCTTTTAACTATTACTTGATGTGAAAATACTATCAACATTAAATGCAAAGATGAATTCACTTTTACCTAATTTATAACATGGCAATCACATGTATCTTGCTACATGCTTCTTCTTGCTAACTTGGACAATCCATCCTATAAGACTACTAGTCACATGATCTCACTTGCCTACTTGGTATCTCCCTTCATGCTCATAATTACTTAGCATGAATTTACCTAAGTGATAGTCCCTTTCCATTTCCTCTATGGGCTTCTTCTTCTCCTTACTCTAGTCTCCCTTGTGAACCAGAGTCATACATATAAGTTCAACATGCTTCACTAGTCATGACTTTATACTAATCGATGTTCCTTCTTTGCCTTCACATCAACGATAATATAGTTATAACTAAGTGCACTAATCAATCCACTGATCAATCCGTAGGCTTTTAGATAGTTATGCCAATAATTTCCTCCTTTGACATGGATGGTAACACTTTGGCCCTTACTGGAAACACTTATGCCTTTGTTTAATCATGCCCTTCGTTCATTAGTTCATTGTTGGAAAATAGTATGATGAATTTACCTTTAAATTTTCTTCACTCAAAATCTCCCCCCAAGATGATGCATCCATATCCTTGTACCTCTCCAGGTCCTCTTTGTGGGTTCATTTGGTTCTCTATGACTTCATTCCTTTTTTGTTTTTTTCATGTGGGCTTCTTCCCTATTTATGGTCATGGATTCATTTGACCATGAATTATTGATTTCACTGGTTAAATTCTCACATTTGGTACTTCTCCTCTTTATCTTAGTTTCTCCTATCTCTTCTTGACTTCTCTCACCCTTAATAACTTTTCTTTACTTCATAACTTCTCCCTCTCTCGCAAAAATGCCAAAGGCACACAAATTGACTTTGTAACTACTCCCCATATAAAGTAGTCCTCATCTCTCATCAATCCATACTTGTGATTTCACCATTAGATGATCATGGATTTATTTCTTCCTTGTTTTTTTTAACTTTAGACTTGATAGGGTCAGTACCCCTAACTTCTCTCTAAAATTCTCAAAGGTATCCTTTAAAAGAGGTTTTGTGAATATATCAGCTAGTTGCTCCTTGGTTGGTACATATTCCAACCTTACTACCTGTTCTCTTAGAAAATGATATTATATTAATATGTGTTTAGTATTTGAGTGCTTATCAATTATTTAGGGGAAAAAGGGAGATGCTTTAATAGGATGTGGATCTCCAATTTACACCACTAAGCTATTCAAAGGATATGTGGAGGGAAAGAGACAATCCCCAAATATGATTGCCCTTTATAACCCATGTTAGATTGGAAAGGCCTAAAGGAAAGGTGTTCCAATTCTCAATTTGAATTATAAATGAGAATATAATATAAGGAAATACACTTTTTTATCCATGTGTGACAATGGATATGTGAAATTAAACTAATTAATCGAATAATGTAAATCTAGATTCTAAGTGTACACAATCAACCCAATTAGGATATAGATCTAAGATAAAGATATAAAAGAAAATAAAGTATGAAAGATTCAAGATGTATTTTATCTCCAAAAATTGTAGATATGGGCCTATTTCTAAATATTCGATTGTAGATTCCTGAATATAATGACGAATTAAACAAAACCTAGAATTATTTTTTTGGAAAAGTAGCAGGCTCTAGGTTGACCTAGTTGTAACTTGACCAATCATTTTTTTGTAAGATCACCATGTACCAAGTGCACTATAAGAAATTCAAACCAAATTCTCTAAAGAGCTCTTGAGGAGTTATTTCTAGATCTACAATCATAATTCTTCTATCCTACTCCTACACACAAAAAATAAAGGGTTTTTGTTCTCTGGTGGATGAGAGATTGCCTTGGTCAAGCCCTAGATTGAGGAATCAATCTTGAAATGATAATTGTAAATGAAAATTATTGAAACAAGATAAATGTGAGCATCCACCTTGCTTAAAAACCTTTGTCAAGAAGGATTTTTCCTTGTCGAGTGTTGAAGAATTTGAATTTATGTGAATATAGGGTATCTCTACAATTTTTAGTGGGTCTACCATATTCCTATCATGGTTTCATATATGTAAGTGTGCATTAATGTAGAAGATAATGAATTCTTCAATGTAGATCTCCTCACTTTATAGCAAACAATATGCTAGATCTTGAAGAGGAAATGCCCATAAAGGATCCTTCAATTCTTATTAAAATATCCCTTGTTTGAAAGCTTAAAAAAGGCTTTGAATGCTTAAACTCCTTCAATGCAAAGTATAAAGGAAAATTTTTGGCTCTTGTGGAAGTATGTTATGAAATAATGGATGAAAAATGAAGGCTCTAGGGCTCCTTATATATATTAATTTTTGGGTGGTAAAACAATACAAGCTTACTAGAGAGCGAGAGTTAACCAATTAAACCCCTGAGGCTTTTTGGGCTCTGGGCCCCACAATCCCTAGGGTCAAGGTCAATTGGTCAACCTTGACTTGGTCAAGGTCAACTTGGGTGAACTTTGATTGGTTGAGGTTGACCTAGTCCCAGAGAAGGCAATAGGAGAAACTCAAAAAGCTCAAGTGGAGTGTAGGAGATCCCAAGAAGAAGGTGGAAGGAAATAGAGAAAAGGGAGCACTCAGAATAAGTCCATCTATGACACAGGAAGTCATTATGGAATGAGTGCTAAAAGGTCTTAAAAGGTAAGTGAATCCATTTTAAGATGGTGCATTTATCCCCTACTTTAGCAGGAGTATGAGTTACCCCAAACTCATGGTAAAGTAGATCAAAAGCAAATAATTGATCTTATCATGATCTAGGAGACAAATAAATCATTAAGCCCCCAAGAGACTTCAATCTTTGTTACATCTAAAATCACAATAAGAGAGATAAAATTTCCAAAGAATGAAATTACTTTCTAGTTTGTGTGCCTTATTTTGAACTACATAAGAAGGGGAAAGAAAATAGGAGGGAAAGATCTCTACAAAGGGAATGACATTAAATAGTATAGCAAGCGTATGTGCATGCTGGTCAATCCATCAAAGGTGAACTGAATGGTCTAGCAAGTTTGTATTGTATGCTAGTCAATCCATCAAAGGATCCAACTTCAAGGGAACTCCTATGTCCTAAAAATAACAATAATAATAAAATTTGTTCCAGACATAAAGATGTGTGTACCCAGTGGTAAAATGGAAGCACTATAAAAAGATGTAGGTCTCCACTTTACGAGGTCACTAAGATGTTCAAATATGTGTTTGAGGGAAAGAGAGGGATTTCCAAAAATGATTCCACTTATAATCCAAATTAGATTGGCTAGGATCCAAAGTAATAATGGAGATAACATTAAATTATAATTATGAAGAGGAATTCAATACAAGGAAATATACTCTCTTTGGCCCTTGATAGGGTAATGTGAATGTGGAATTAAACTAATTTCTTGAATAATGTAAATCTAGATGCCATGTAAACTTAATTATCTTGATTAAGATGTAAATTCAGGGTAAAGATATGTAAGAAAATAAAATATCAAATAATTGCCTTGAAATGTGCTGAGGAAGATGTATTTTAGCTCTAAATCTCACAGATTTGAACTGTATCTAAATATCTGTCCATAGATATTGGAATAAGTGAAGAAATGATTAAAACCTATAAATCTTCCTAAAATCTAAGATTGAAGGGCTAGGTCAACTTGGGAAGATGTCTTGTGACCATGATGGTATAGTTCGATGATCTACAACAGACAACTCCAAAAAGCCTGTGAACCAGTAAGTTCCAAATCTATAATCTTTTTCACTCCTAACCTAAAACTCAGCACAAGAAAATAAAGGTTTTGGGTTTGATGAGGGCTTTCCTTGGTCAATCCCTAGGTTAAAGAATTAACCATAATCGAGAAATCATACCAAGCACTAAAGGCTGAAGTACTCCAAGTTATACACAAAATCTGTATTTATATTCTATGGACAAAGGATGAGCAGAGTGTATGCCCCCACATTAAGGAAGTTACAAACACCTTAATGGTCACAATGACTTTAATATAAGCATACATACATCCAATAAATAATTTTTCCCTATGACATGTCCTAAAGAAGAGAAACATACCAAGGGAAATGAGTACATAACAAAAAGAGAGAGCACAAAAGGCATCTACAAACTTTGGGGTCTATAAGATCATATGATAATATGTAATATTATATCAAGAATGAAGATATCACCATTCCCCAAAGGAGGTAGATCTATGACACAATGGAGGAAAAGTAAAAAAAGTGCTACAAAGAAGATTCCTTTTGGGCCAATAACATGTAGACCAAAAAGAATCAGTACTAACATATCATAAGTGACCAAGAAGACTACACAAGACCACTGGTATGAACAATAGAACAAGCACAACATAACATATAAAAGAAAAGCGATGCAAATAGAAGAAAGTATAATACAAGATGATTACTTTATCCCCTTGATCTCAATGAAGCAACAAGGATCATCTAAAGAAATCAAAAGACAAAACATAAAACAAAAATACAACACGGGGGAAGAAACACTAATAGGCATAGATATGCTAAATGGATTAGGAAAGTTATAAGAAGTAGAGTGAATATGTAAGGATGTTGACAGAGGATGAGAAGGAATGTGTAAAGGGTTCAAATAAGTAAAAGGAACCACATTATATTAAGGAAATGAAGAAGGAATAGAAGTAGAAGGAATACTCATGGGAAGTGAAAGGCTAGGAAGACCAACACTTAAAGGAGTGGACACTTGGGTAGAAGTAGTCATAAGAGGTGAAGCATATGTAGGTATGTTGGAAAAACTAGTGGAAATAAGGATAGAAGGTTCAATGGTTGTGGAAGAAGGAGTATATCCTATCTCTTGAGAATATGTTGTCAAAGACTTAGAATGAGTATTAATAAGGTGAGATATACCACACAAGATAGAAAGATCAGTGTCATCATTATTAACAAGATTCTTAAAAGCTTCAATAACAAAAATGCTATTGGGATTTTGATTCTATTGAGGAAGCAAAGTTTCCAATTTATTAAATTCACTAGAAATATTATCAACTTGTGAAGGAGAATCTCTTAAAGCTTCATCATCATTATGGAATGAGTGAGAAAAGTTATGTTACATTATAGGATTAAGACCATGAATAAATATGTGAGTGTCATGAGGAGTCCTAAGAAGAAAAGAGGAATCATGATCAAAAGATCCCATGAGTCTACAACTTTGTCTAACATGAATGCTATAGCTTGTACTTTGTGTAATTAAGCTCATAAAAGAGGAGATCACAAAAGGAAATCCTAATGATATCTAACCATACAAATGTAATAAAGAGCATAAAAGGGAGATCTAACCAAAAGGTAGCCAAGTCTAACTCTATGAAAGAGGGTAAGAAGGGTGGATACATCAAAGGAAGGTAAACAACAAAAAATAAAAAATCTAACTCCAAAAAGAAAGGGACACAAGCCAGGTTCACCAAAATGTTTAGTGGTAAAATGGAAGCACTTTAATAAGATGTAGGTATCCACTTTACGGTGTCACTAAGAAATTCAAATATCCATGTGAGGGAAAGAGGGGAATTTTGAGGCATGATTCCACATATGATCCAAAGTAGATTAGCTAGGATCCAAAGGAATAAGGAAGCTAATAATAAATTAGAATTATAAATAGGAATTCAATACAAGGAAATATACTCTCTTTGGCCCTTGATAGGATAATGTGAGTGTGGAATTGAACTAATTGCTTGCATAATGTAAATCTAGATGCTATGTAAATACAATCAGCCCAATTAAAATTAAAATTTAGGGTAAAGATGTTGGAAATTTTTTTAGCGTTCAAATAAAGATTTGTGACAAGGGCTTAACTTCCTCATGTGTACTATAAATTAAGTGGTTGTATTGAGCATTGATCGGTCTTTTGGTGCAATGAAAACCCCACTCTAACAAGTGGTATCAAAGAATTAGGTCCTTGAAGGATAAGTGGGAGATCAGTGGCGAGTTATTTCAAAAAAGATAGTCCTGAGTTTGATGGAGAAAATTTTGACACCCAAAAGATGGAGCTTCTTGGTAAGAAATCATAATACTATACAGATTCGAGCACTAAGTTTCTAGATAGAGGCATAGGTAAAGATAGATCAAGATCTGAAGAAGACATAAAGATCAAGGAAGGTATTGATTTGATTATAAAAAGAAAGAAAGAAGGTATGGAAATTTTTGCTTGTTGGACATGTAAAGAGTTTGGTCATTTTTCATCTACATGCCCTAAGATAGTAAGAAAGACTAGAAAGAGTTCACTTTTTGATGGAGATGTAGAATTTAAAGAAAGTATGGAAATATTCTTCAATGAATGTGATGTTGAAAATGATGAGCCTAAATTGGTTAATGAAGAAGTAGTAGAAGAGATTGTCTTGGTTCAACTATTTTTGAAAGTGCAAATGTAAGAGTTGATGAGAAATTCAAGATGCAAGAAATAATAGTTGACTACAATTCTAATGATGAGAATGATGTTGTTACTAAACCATGAAATAATGAAGAATTATTTGAGACTAACAATGATTTATAGAATGAAGGTGAGCAAAGGTAGGAACAAAGCTCATAACCTTCAATAGAGCTAAGAGTTGAGATAACAATTCCTACTTCTAGTAAGAATATGACAAAGAATCATCCACCAGAGTAGATCATCAAAAGCAAATATAAAGGTGTAATGACAAGAAGAAAAATAAATGAAGAACTATGTTTGATATCCCAAGTTAAACCAAAGAATGTAGGTGAGGCATGTAAAGATGACTATTGGAAGCAAGCTACGAAAGAAGAATTGGATTAAATAGTGAAGAATAAGATATGGGAAAAAATACAAGAATGTGATAGGAACAAAATGGGTATTCAGGAACAAGATGAATGAACAAGGTGAAGTTGTAAGGAATAAAGCAAGATTGGTATGTAAAGGTTACTCACATCTGTAGATGCTCAAAAATGATTTGCATCTATGGTTTCATCACTTCTTTATACTAATTTGTCCCATTTTCTTATTCTACTAACTTCGATCTTTTGGCCAAAATTAATCATAGTTTATCATTTGTATCATCTTTCACATCCATTTCATATCATTTCAAAACCATTTCATATCAACTCAGAATCACCCCAAACCAACTCAGAATCACTCAGAATCACCCCAAATCAACTCAAAATCACTCAGAATCAGTCCTAATCAACCTAGAACATATCAAACATCCCAAATCAATCATCATTTATTCGATCCTAGGCATTTTTGTGTCTTTCAGTGTCTAGGAAACCTATCAACCTATCAATCTTATCAATTTGACCTTAGTACTATCGCGACTCTCAGTGCTAGGTCAAACTATCATTTATGTCATTTGATATTTGATGTTGTTGAGGATTTCAATGTCAAATAATGGAATTATCAACTATTTTAATAATATTGATAGTGTTTTTCAATGTTATTATGATCAATCTTATCAATCAACCTCGATCCAGTAGCATTTGCAATGCCAGTTAAATGTTACATATCAATCAATTCATGTCATGCATCCTTGGCATGTTATCAACTTCAATTAATCAATCTGACCATGGCTTTGGTCTACTTGTCACCATCTTATTTGATATCCATCATCGTCACATTTTCATCAAAGGATATGGTCACATTCATCTAATCAATTTGGCCAATCATTTACTAATTTTCTCTATAGGATTAAATAACCCATAATTTAATCCTATTATTATTTCTAATTATCATCCTCAATTAATTAATTTTATTAGTTAATTAATTCATTATCTGCAAACCATGGAAATCCTTAATTTCCTAAGTTCCATTTTCCATCATTAATTCCATTTTCTACTAATTCTTATTTTGTGAAATAAAAGGATTTTTAATTCAAATATTCCATAAAATATTGCATCATAGTGACACTCAGATATGACACCTCATGGATTCTCCTTTGAAATTTGGATAAGATATGTCATAATCAAATATTCTTATTCCTTACGCATGTCCTTATTTGGCTTCTTTGTCATAGATTCTTGCTTTTAAGTGGGTTGAGGTGTCTTATGATGCATCATAGATTCTCTTCCACATTTGGCCAAGTTTGACTTCCATGCATCATAGAATCTTACAATTAGCATATTTTGTCATATGCGTCATGGATTCTCAAAGGAATCTCTTGCCACATCACATATCTATGGGTGAAAAATCCAAGGCTCTCATCCTCCATGCCAATTATAAAATGAGCACTCTTTCTCTCATTTATGGTATTGAAAGTCCTTAGGTCTAAATTCTTGAGTCTTGAAGGTCCTAATTCTTGAGTCTTTGAGTCCCTAATTGCTTTGCATTTTGCATTCTTGCTCTCACACTAAAATCACACTTCTAGTATTCTCATGGCACTATCCCTATCATAGACTTTTGCTTCAATTTTGTGTGCACTATAGGCAAGTTTGGAGAAGAAAGAAGAACATTGGAGCTACAAATGAAAGAGGGGGTTTCTAACTTTGTGTTTGCTTCTTTTGATTAGTTTGGCTTTCATGGTAGAATAGTGGGTGCTAACATATGTTGATTGAGTTTTGTGATTTTCTCATAGTATATTATGCATTTAGCCCATTTTCTAGTTCCTTCAAAACCCTCTCAAAGACCTTTTATAGCATTTTTTTTCCTGGATGGATTTGCATGAGGTCCTTTATGTGTTGGTCGCGGTGCCCTTTTTCACTCCAGAGCCCATAACTTTCACGTTTTAACTCCAATTTTCGATCCATCAGTTGCTATGGCTTTATTTTCTTATTGTCAATGAAATTGACCTATCATATGCCTATGTTGGTCAATTTCTCAATAGGGAATAAATATATACTCCTCCATCTATCAAGACACATCTGACTTTAACATTGTGGACAAAGACTTTGAGGTGGAGGGGGTCATTGTGATTGGGTTTGTCTTTAGGAACATCCCGATGGGAAAAAGTGATATGTTGTGATGTGGATAGGTTCCCAACCATGGCTTGGAACTGGGCAACATCAATGTTATCTGGGACTACTGACTCTTTAAGGGCTTGATCCAAAATCTTTTGATGTTGGGGGGATGCACGCAATAGGTTTGAAATGGATATTTGTGTAGGGGTCTTGCTAAGCTATTCAACAAGGCTATAATTAGATGAAGTAGGAGCAACAGGTCTACTAGGGGGTGCAGGTCTAGTAGAAGTAGTAGGTCTAGATGGGGCTCCAAGTAGGGTGATCTTGCTACGACGTGTAGTGACAATGCAATGAAGGTCTTCAGCCTTCAATATGAATGTGGATATGCAAGAATTAGACTCATTAAAGTAATTGATGGTGTAGTCATAGACGGTGCGTGTGCAATTCACATTACCTTGTGAGTTCGAGTTTGAACTTGAGGGTGTCTCTTTGTCATGATTACCCAAAGGATCATTGAATATAGTGTGGTCAGAGTTGGATGTTAATAGTGATGGGCCAATCGTGATTACACCATCATCAATAAGATCTTGTATTGAATGTTTCAATTGGAAGCATGATGAAGTTTTATGTCCTTTGGTGCGATGGTAATCACAATACTTTTTGTCATCCCACCAACCTGCTTTACTTAATGGTTCATCTTTGATTGGGGGTAACTATAGGAAGTTATTAATCAATAATTGTTGTAATGCAATCTCAAGAGGTATCCCTAATGGTGTGAATTTCTTGTCCTTGGTTCTAGGATGTTTTCAAGGTTTATCTTGCGTGGAAGTCTCAGCCTTCTATTGTGGGGCTAATGTTTGATTAGGGGTTTGTGGATTTGTAGGATTTGCACCTTTCAAAGTCAATTGAGGTTGTGCTATGCCAATTTTTTGTGCATCCACAATACCGTCATTAGTCACATTCTTGCTTTTGGAGAAAATTTTTGGCTTGTCATTAGAGAAACTGGTGTTTGTGTTTTCTTTGTTTATCTTGAGGATTCCCTTACTGATAAGAGCATCTTCAATACTAGCCCCTTTTTTCATCAGTTTAGAAATAGTGCTTGGACTCTTGATTTTGAGTTCATACATTAAGTCTGAGACTAAGTTCTCAATGCACAAGTTTACTTGTTCTTTAGGAATGTTTAGTGAGCATTGACTGACTAAGATTCTCCAACATAGTAAGAATGTGATGAATGGTTCTCCTGTCTTCTATTTAGTTGAACACAAATTAGAAAGTGTCACTTCATTTGTAATGTTAAAGGCAAAGTGGGATATGAACTTGTCTATGAGTTTCGACTAGGATTTGATATTACCAAGAAGTTTGGATACCATTCAATTGTGGGCCCACCTAGAGAATGTGGGAACAATATCATGAGGTAAGTGGGCTCATCACTGAGTTTAGTACATGAGGCACAAAATCTTGGATGTGATCAATAGGCTTGCCCTTTCCTCGGTATTTTTCAAACCTTGGAGCCTCAAAATGTTTTGGGAATGGTGGCATATATTGACTTTTGTCAAATGGATTAGGACGTAGGTCCCTTTCTGTATATAGAGCCTATTTCTTTTGGACTCCCAATGCCTCAACTTGTTTGGAAAGTTGTTTGAATTGTTGCAATAGCTCTTCATTAGGATTTTGTGTGATAGTCTTTCCTTCAAGTCTTTTGTGCCTATGAGTAGAACATTTGCTATGGCAGGAGCTATGTCTACTCGGTTCTAAAATTTTTGTGTCTGATGAGTCTGGTGATGTGTCACTTGGTGGTGAAGGTATGTTGGCACCTTAAAGATAGAAAGGTCCCCATTGTTGGGGAACTTGTTGTGGTATTTGATGTGGCACTTATTGTGGGATTGACTACGATTGTTGTACCATGTGTTGTTGTTGTGCCATGTGTGGTAGTTGCTGTTGGGATACCTCTGTTGGTTGTATGTGAGACCATGTACGTGCTTGTTGAGGTATTTGTTGAGGTTGTTGTGGCACATGTTGTTGTAACAAATGTTGTTGGTATGCAATTTGTTGCTCAAGTTGTCTTTGATATTCCAACTGTTGCTTGAGTTGCTCTTGTTGTTTAACAAACATCACTTGTTGTTGTTGGAATTGTTGTTGATACATTGCATGGAATTCAAGTGGGTTTACATTGGACCACATGTTATGGATTTTGGATGTTTTCATCACTTGAGGTTGTTGTTGTTGTTATTGATATGTTGGATGTGTTTTGGAAACATTAGGTCCTTGGACCATCATAGGTTGATGTTGTTGAGGTAGTTGGTTATGTCCTTGAGAAGTGATCATCATGTTGGTATTGTTGCTTTGGCTCCTTTGTGTGTTAGAGGTTCCTCCTTGTGACATCATATTGACTTGACTATGAGATGTGTTCCTGCTAGGAATGGGTGTAATGTCAATAAGGCTTTTCCTTTGCACCTCAATAGGGATTGTTGTAGTTGATGTTGCACATAGTGTACTCGAGGGAGGCTCTATAACATTTGATGTCATACCACTTGGTAGGGTTAGGAGCAATGGTGCACTTTTTTGATTTGCCTGCAAAGAAGGTATTTCTAGCATCCCTAGAGCACAAGCCCCTTTAGGTGCATCTTGTTGTTGCATCATGTGACTAATATCAAGTCTTAATGTCCTTTTGGGGTGTTTAGGAATTGGTGGTATTTTGTCAAACAAGGGATTAACATTGATGTGTTCAAATGTACTTTGGAGGATTTCGATGGTTGATTCTTGATGGGACCTTATAGGTGCCATTATTGTGTTTGAAAATTCCAAATGTTGTTTTCCCTTATCTAAGTCCAAATTTATCATGGGTTGTATGTTTTCAATGATTCTGTTGGTTTGATGTTTGGACTTAGGTCATTCCACGTTTGGGTTGAATTTGACAATTTCTTGGGCTGCCAAAAGTTTAATGTTCTTACAATTTTTTTGTCTTGACATGCCCTAGCCATTTCTTCATCAATGATGCCATAGTCAGTGTCAGAGTCATCAGTAAGGTGTATAATACCTTGTTGTATGTTTGATGTGTTATAGTGGAAAGTACTTGTGTTAGGTTGGCTAAATTCAAAGGAGTGTGATTGTTCATCTTCAGGTGTGGTTGGCACACTTCCTCCTCCAGGTGGTATCGACAAAAATATAGGTTCAAAGTTAGGACTCCATTGAACCATCCCATGTCTAGGGGAAGTGTTCGAAGGAAACCTCCTGGTAGGTGGATTGTTCAAGGTTTGTTGTGTCATAGCTTGATTATGGTGCTCTTACAGATACATGTTCAAGGGGTCCACAAGTAAAGGTTTTGATGCTTCAATTTGGTCTTTGTCAAATGTATGTTGGGTTTTCTTGCTCTTCTTTTTTCGTGGACGAGGTTTTGGTTGCATTGATGTCTCAGAAAACAATGGTTGGTAAAGTTCTTCAGGTTTTTGAGCTGATTGTGTCCTAGTAAGTGTTGGCATGATAACTAAGAATGCAGATGCAAATTTTGAATCCAACACAATTTTGTTACCCAAGAAAGAAGAACATGGGAGCTACAAATGAAAGAGGGGGTTTCTAACTTTGTGTTTGCTTCTTTTGATTAGTTTGGATTTCATGGTAGGCTAATGGGTGCTAACATATGTTGATTGAGTTTTGTGATTTTCTCATAGTATATTATGCATTTAGCTCATTTTTTAGTTCCTTCAAAACCCTCTCAAAGGCCTTTTATAGCATTTTGTTTCCTGGATGGATTTGCATGAGGTCCTTTATGTGTTGGTCGCGGTGCCCTTTTTCACTCCGAAGCCCATAACTTTCACGTTTTAACTCCAATTTTCGATCCATCAGTTGCTATGGCTTTATTTTCTTATTGTCAATGAAATTGACCTATCATATGCCTATGTTGGTCAATTTCTCAAGGGGGCATAAATATATACCACATTGCTAGGGCATGATTTTATGGCTTTTCCTTTAGCATTCTTTGACACAACACTCTAAATCACATTGTATCAAAGAGGGGCAAAATGTAGATGCTCAAAAATGGTTCGCATCTACAGTTTCATCACTTCATACTAATTTGTCCCATTTTATCATTCTACTAACTTCGATATTTTGGCCAAAATTGATCATAGTTTATCATTTGTATCCTCTTTCACATCAATTTCATATCATTTCAAAACCATTTCATATCAACTTGAAATCACCCCAAACCAACTCAGAATCACCCTAAATCAACTCAAAATCATTTAGAATTAGTCCTATTCAACCCGAAACATATCAAACATCTCAAATCAATCATCATTTATTTGATCGTAGGCATTGTTGTGGCTTTCAATGTCTTGGAAACCTATCAACCTATCAATCTTATCAATCTGACCTTAGTACTGTCGTGACTCTCAATGCTAGGTCAAACTATCATTTATGTCATTTGATCTTTGATGTTTTTGAGGCTTTTAATGTCAAATCATGGCATTATCAACCATTTTAATAATATTGAAAGTGTCTGTCAATGTTATTATGATCAATCTTAATCAACCTCGATCTAGTAGCATTTGCAATGTCAGTTAAATGTTACATATCAATCAATTCATGTCATGCATCCTTGACATGTTATCAAATTCAATTAATCAATCTAACCATGGCTTTTGTATACTTGTCACCATCTTATTTGATATCCATCATCGTCACATTTTCATCAAAGAATATGGTCGCATTCATTTAACCAATTTGGCCAATCATTTACTAATTTTCTCTATAGGATTACATAACCCATAATTTAATCCTATTATTCTTTCTAATTATTCTTCCTAATTATTATCCTCAATTAATTAATTTTATTAGTTAATTGATTCATTATTTGCAAACCATGGAAATCCTTAATTTCCTAAGTTCCATTTTCCATCATTAATTCCATTTTCTACTAATTCTTTTTTTGTGGAATAAAAGGATTTTTAATTCAAATATTCCATAAAATATTGCATCATAGTGACACTCATATATGACACCTTGTGGATTCTCCTTTGACACTTGGATAAGATATGTCATAATCAAATATTCTTATTCCTTACACATGTCCTTATTTGGCTTCTTTGTCAGAGATTCTTGGCTTTAAGTGGGTTGAGGTGTCTTATGACGCGTCATAGATTCTCTTCCACATTTGGCCAAGTTTGACTTCCATGCACCATAGAATCTTACAATTAGCATATTTTTTCATATGCGTCATGGATTCTTAAAGGAATCTCTTGCCACATTGCATATCTATGGGTGACAAATCCAAGGCTCTCATCCTCCATGCTAATTATAAAATGAGGACTCTTTCTCTCATTTTTGGTCTTGAAAGTCCTTAGGTCTAAATTCTTGAGTCTTGAAGGTCCTAATTCTTGAGTCTTTGAGTCTCTAATTTCTTTGCATTTTGCAGTCTTGCTCTCACACTAAAATCACACTTCTAGTATTCTCATGGCACTATCCCTATCATAGACTTTTGCTTCAATTTTGTGTGCACTACAGGCAAGTTTGGACTACATCATTTGGAGAAGAAAGAAGAACATGGGAGTTACAAATGAAAGAGGGGGTTTCTAACTTTGTGTTTGCTTCTTTTGATTAGTTTTGATTTCATGGTATATCTTGCTTGAGTTTTGTGATTTGCTCATAGTATGTTATGCATTTAGCCCATTTTCTAGTTCCTACAACAACAAGAAGGAATAGACTATGATGAAACCTATGCTCCTATGGAAAGAATAGAAGTAGTAAGGTTATTCTTAGCATATGTAGCATATAAGAAATTCAAAGTATATCAAATGGATGTCAAGTCAACATTTTTGAATGGAGAGCTTGAAGAAGAGGTATACATAGAATAGTTTGAAGGTTGTCCTTTAATAGATGACAAGGACATAGTAGTAGATTGAATAAAGCATTGTATGGATTGAAGCAAGCACTCAAAACTTGGTATGCAAGGTTGGACAATCATTTGAAAAAGCTTGGATATAGAAAAGGTATGGCACATAGTAATCTCTATTTAAAAGAAATTGATGATGGATTGATGATTTTGGTAATATTTGTTGATGATATCATATTTGGAGGAAATGATGATGAAAGTGACAAGTTTTCAAAAGAAATGAAGAAGGAATTTGAAATGAGCATGATAGGAGAAATGCAATATTTTCTTGGATTATAGATTGTGCACGATAAAGAAGGAATCTTTATTTCTTAGACTAAGTATTTGAAATATTTACTGAAAAATTTGGTTTGGAAACATGCAAACCAGTTGGAACACCTATGGTAACTAGACACAAGTTATCTACAAAGGATTAGACACCTAATATTGAATAGAAGATTAGACACCTACAAATCTATGATCAGAGGATTGCAATATTTGACTCATATAAGGCCAAATATAGCAAATGTAGTTGGAATTGTTGCAAGATTTCAAGTTGATCCTAGAGTAGCATATTATTCAGTAGTCAAAAGGATATTTAGGTATGTGAAAGGAACACCAGAGTTTGGATTGTAATATGATAGATCTAATGATTTTACTTTATATGCTTAAGCTGATGCTGATAGGGCAGGCAATATGGATGAAAGAAAGAACACCGGTGGTGGAGCCTTCTTTCTTGGAGGAAGATTAGTTTCTTGGCTAAGCAAGAAGTAGGATTATATCTCACAAAGTAAAATGGAAGAAAAATATGTTGCAGCAACAAAAATTGTAATCAAGTTGTTTGGATGAAGTAGATGTTGAAGGATATAAGATAGAATTTAGTGAACCTATTGTCATACATTGTGACAACACAAGCATAGTAAATATGTCTAAGAATCTAGTGTTGCATTCTAAGGCTAAGTGCATTTCTATCAAGTATCACATGTTGAGAAAGAAAGTTGTAGAAAAGGAAATTAGATTGGAGTATATAAACACCAAAGAGCATATTGTAGATATTTTCACTAAGCCTCTTCCCAAAGAAATTTTGAGTATTTGTGAGGTATCCTAGGGGTTATGCCCCTTGCTACATCAAAGTAGTTGATACAAGAGTGCATCAGTCTAGTGTAATAGAGCACTATTGTTTGTCTAAACTGAATGTTGATGCTTCCTATATGGGGGAGTATCTGAGATGGACAGAGTCATCTAGGACTCTTGTTGGATGTTTTTTTTTGAATAGTGTATTTGGAAACTTGAGCCAGTTAGAAATAGTTCTTATAGATTTTGATGGTTTTTGAAACCTTTGACATTGATTTCAATGGGGGAGAAGTAAAACATGTTCAAAAAATCAATTGGGAAGAAGTACAGTAGGAGAAGTACAACATGGAAAAAATAGTTTGATGTAACTTACATTGAGGTATATCAATGGGGGAAAATGATTGATGAAGAGGATTTGAAAATTATTGATGGAGAAGATTTGAAAAGAAAGGTTAATAGTCTTTTGTAGTTGGTATTTTTGGAACTAGATGTTTTTCATCTATGTTGCCATCAATGCCAAAGGGGGAGATTGTTGGAAGCACAAATGTTGATGATATTCCTATGGGGGAGTATTGTAGAAACATGATTAGATCATTATCATGATGATATGTTACATTCATGACTGTGTTTGTCATTTATGTCAACATAGTAGTTTTCTATGGTGTTTGATAGAAGAACAATGATAAAGATCAAGTTTGTATGGATAGATCATTGAGTACTTTCAATAGAAAGGTTAAAAAGAGATTATACTATGTGTCTAGTATACACAACTAACCTCAAAAGTAAAAGATATTAAGTCTGAAAGAAGTTATGCAAGTTTTACTGAAGACTATTCTAAGATAGAGTTTACAGAGGCATGTTCTGGTAAACTTGTTATATCTCTTAACAGAGTTATTATTATAAGAAGTCAAAGTTAAAGATGTGAAGAAGACATGTTGGTGATGATGTGGCTAATCTCACTTGTCATAATATTACATGTATAGAAAGTTATTAAAGTTACAAGGTGAAAGATTAATGTTATTGCTAAGTGTAATGTGTTCTTAATGTGGTCCTATAATAATTAATTGAGAAGGTGTAACAACTAACTCAGGGAATTATTTTATGGATTTGGTATAAAGGAAGGAAATTTTCCTTTATCATGTATGGAGGAATGTGTGATTTTAAGCAACACAAAGAGTGGAGTGTGATGTTAAGTAGAGCAGAGCAAAGGTGAAGGAAACTTCATTGCCAAAGTTTTATCGTGTGATCTGAAGTTTGATACTTGGATCTAAGGTTTGTGACCTAGTCTACAAGGTCTAAAAGTATTGGTCTAGTTGACAAGATAGGGGAAAGAAGTTAAAGTAAAATTCATACAATTATTCTGCAAGGAATAGTTGAGAGATAAGATGGACAATGAGTTCAATGATCTTTCCCCAGAAGCTGTTTGGATAGTGGGTCATTTTGTCTTCTACAACTCCTAATAGGGTTGGAATCTTCTAACAAGGATTCAAAGTCTCCTAATAGGGACTCATATGTACTAAATGTTATAATAAACTCCTAATAGGGTCTTGTATGCATGAATATGCAGCCTCTGCTAACACACACACTTCAATAGGATCTTTGTTTGTGGATTCATCTCAGAATGAACATTGGATTTTTCATTCAAAAATCAGCCGGCAAGGCGACCTATCACCTTCTATCGAAAGGAAATTGCTTGTTAGATATCCTCAGATTTGAGGTG
This sequence comes from Cupressus sempervirens, assembly GCA_028749045.1. Lineage (NCBI taxonomy): Eukaryota > Viridiplantae > Streptophyta > Pinopsida > Cupressales > Cupressaceae > Cupressus > Cupressus sempervirens. The sequence continues at coordinate 690,914,093 of CM053783.1, forward strand.
TTAAGCAACTAGACCCTCTAAGAATGAAGGATTTAAGAGAAAATATGACTAATCTATATGAGAATGCAGATTAATCTAGAATGGAGTATGCATGTTTAATCTAAGAACATGTAAAAGAAAGCTATGCTAAAATGTATGCATATTATGCTAAATGAGATTAAACTAGAAAATGAATATCTTATGAAAGTAAGGAGCTCAAATGGATGCAAAATCTAGCAACAATTCGATGCAAATTCTCATTCAACCTCTCTCCAAAATGAAGAGATGAGGATCTCTTAAATAGACTTTCCTGGAATCCATCAACGATTGAGATCGATTTCAATCAACGGTCATGATTAAAGGTGAAGTTCAATCATAAAGGAAGATTCCCAAATTAAAGGGAGTTAACAGATTTAATTTGAGTAAAATAAGGATTTAACTGATTCAATTTGAGTAGAATAAGGAGTTAACTAATTTAACTTATTTTTGATCAATAGTGAACTGGAAATTTCCTTTTCTGAACTGAAGAGAGATTTTGGTGAGATATTTAATTTAATAAAATGAAATATGCTCTCATAATTACCTTTTCTATTTAATTAAATAATCTTTTAATTAATTAGAGACACTTTTCTTATTTAATTAAATAACTTCATTTAATTAATTAGGAATGGCTTCCCATTAATTAAATAACTTTGTTTAATTTTTAAAATTTTTTTTGATCGATAAACAACCAAGGCCTTGGATCATATATTAAAGAAAGGAATAAAAGATACATAGAATTTCTCCGTTCAAACAGGCACTGGTAGGAAAGAACGGAGAAGAAAACCTCTAGTCTTGCCTGGGACTCATGTTCTATCTTATTACATTACCCTAGGGGCATACCCCGATTCGCAAAGCTACATAAGTTAACAAATTACATAAGATTACATATGGGCATTCCCATGGAAATTTGACTCAGTATAGCTTCCTTCCAACTAAATGTGAAGAATCTAAAATAAGATACCTGTCAAGAAATTCTTTCTTCAAGACATAAAAATTGTTAGTAGCCTAATGAATTACTTTTTCAAAATCTAATCTGCTATTTTCATACAAAATTCAATTATGTATATACCTTATAGGGCCAGAACAATTAATAATCTGACTAATTATAACATCTATTTTGGACCATAAACTGATTTAAACCTAAAATAAAACCTATACTGAACAAGGATGGGGATAAAACTAAAGAACACATTATATAACGAAATAAAACAAAGGTCATAACCTATCTAAAAAATGAAACTGAGAGTCAGCAGTGTCTAAAATGCCTATCCCATAGATCTAGATAATTCAATCTAAATTATGATTCAATACCAAGGACTCATAGCTTTTAGATGCTAAATTACCCGACTGATAAAAGGAATCCAATATCTTAACCTAAGAGAGATCTAACTACAAATCCCTTGATTTGTGAAATTAGGATTAACCATTTAAAGACCTGAAAATTTTATTCAAACCAAGAAAGAAGCCCAAGAATTCATAATATTTAAGATTAAAATTGTAAAACATCCAAATGAATGTGTACTTTATTCCAAGTATGAATGGGGAAAAAAACTAAATCTAGATAGGGGAAGCATAGACATTCTGGAGAAATTCAAAAACACACCCTCATATTTTTGATCAATCAATTAAACCCAATTGCGTAATTTATTAAAGGAAATGATACCATCATTTGACAAAACAGTCTCCAACAATGCCAAAATTAAGTCACAAAAATCTAAAATCGTAACCTAAATCAAACAAGGCATATCTAAAATGTCTATCCCATAGATCTATTAATGTAATCTAAATTATGAATCATAAACAAGGAATCATAGATTCTACATGCTGAATTTTTGACTGATAAAAAGAATTCAATATCTAAACCTAAAAGAGATCTTACTACAGATCCCCTGTACTGTGAAATAAGGATTAACCATTTAAAGACCCGAAATATCTATACAGACTGAGAAAGAAGCTCAAGAATTCATAATATTAAGATTAAAATTGCAAACCATCCGAATGACTATGTACTTTATTCTTGACATGAATGAGGAAAACAGATAAATATTGACAGAGGAAGCATAAAAATTCTAGAGAAATTCAAAAACACACCCTCAGATTTCGTTTAATCAATTAAACCTAATCGCATAATTTATAAAAGGAAACGATACCATCATATGATAAAATAGTCACCAACAATGCCAAATTTTATTCGACGGACACAAAATTCTAAAATCACTATCTTAATAAAACAAAAGCATGGCTCAAATACTGAATCCATCAAAACATCGACCATATGGAAATATGTTCTATGACCCAATATAACCTTACAAAATATATAGTCAGAGATATACAAAGCTATACTATGTATAATTATAACCAGAATAGATGCAACATCCTATATAATACTGATGAGGAACCAAAAAAATTACCAGAAGATCTCTAATGCTAGATCAGTCTAAGTGAGTACATAACCGCCATCTATTACTAGATAACAAAAACTTAACCATATACTATTATTTCCATGAGACCATAATCACCTTTGGAATAGAGTCTGGATCATCCATGACTATGTTTGACGGGAGTACATAATCAACTCTGAGTTTGCTCAATTTTTTCGCATTAAGAATGCATAATTCCAAGTTGGTGAGATCATTAAAGACTACACCTGGACTTACATAGGATTTAAACATGTTGATATATCTGACCACCCAATCTAGATTGTCTTCTGCCCTAATCCCACGCCAACATAGGAGGAAATTAACACTTGCTTCCATTTGAGGCCAAGCCCTAAAAAAGGCCAAATTTTCCCTAACCATAAGGCATTGTCGATGTGGGGCAGTCTTCAACTCTTTTGCACCCAGGGGAAGACCCATATTTTTTAGGGTAAGGGATTCTGCCCTTTTCATCAATGCTGTGAACCACCTTCTCTAACCCTCACCTCCAAACAGGATTAAAAATATCTTCACAAAGCCTAACAATCTCTTCTTTTCCAGTCTTTGCCCTTACCATCACTCCAATGAAAGTCCCAATTATTGAGCTGTTGGTTATCCAGGTTGCCCTATAATCAAAGATATCTTCTCCTAACACCCTATTCATGGAAAAATGCAACATATCATCTACATTTCTTAGAATACGGCTCCATCTTTCCAGTTTTACCTTTCTAAGAAAGGCCATTGTTCTATTTTCTATCATATGATAGACACTCACATTGGTTTCCATCTTAGCAACAAGCTAACACTTAGGGGTAGTAGCAATCTGCCTCTCTAATTCTATGTGTTCTTAAAAATTCATTCCCATAAAGAAAAAAAAACCATCATTACCGATCTATCCTATGTACCCTTTAAACAAAAATAGAATCTATGGTAAGCAGTGACCTCATCTACTTGTGTTAAACATTGATTATTAGATCACATTTCTAGAGCCTTTATCACATGAGCCAAGTGGCAAGTCCAGAACTCGCTCTCCCCTATTCCAACTCATATTTACTAATGATAACCTTCTGGACCCTTAATTAGTAATGATATATCATGAAACGATCTACAACTGGGGGACAGCTGGAAAACATGCTACAACAAAAAGGAAATGAATGGAAATCTAGGCTCAAGACAATTGCTAGGAATTAATAACTCTTAATCATTGAAGTTATGTCCAGATGTATTACTTACAGAGTAAAGTCCCTATATAAATAATCCTCAGTGATAGTAATTCGAGTAAATACCTAAGGAGAACTAAAATAAAAGATAACATAATAACACCTAAAAATTAACAATGCGAACATTAATCAAAAATTGAGAAAAGGATATTTCTTAGGAGATAACAATAAAGCTATAAAAAAAAATATTTTGATAATACTAAAACCCCCATAATAACAGACTGTAAGGATACAATTGCAAAAATATCAAAAATAGCTAAATAATACTATAATATAATCTATTTCTTCCTATTAATTGAATATAGAGATTAAAGGTGTATATTACAAAATATTAATGGGATTTAGTACAGGTATGTATCTAATAAACTATAAATCATATATATATGTTTATGTTTATGTTAGCATATGAATATATATATGCCTTTATATATGAGTATGTATATTAATATAAAAAAGGAATAATTTTGAAATATTCTCTAATTCTCCAAAGGAGGAGAAGACTCTGAGTTATATATCAGGAGCGATTCTCCATTAGCACCCCTGTTGGTGAGTCTGTCAGCCATAGTATTACCTTCTCGGTAAATGTGGTTAATTAATACATCTTCAAAATTTTCCATTAAAATCAACACTTCTTGGAGTTTAGAGTTTAAGATCCAATTAGGAGTCTTTTTTACCCTAATGCCATTAAGAATGACTTGAGAGTCACCTTCGATGATGATTTTAGATAGACCTAGATTATGGCATAGTTTTAGACCTTTCTCCAACGCTTCAAATTCTGCCATATTATTAGAAATCAGAGGGAGAGGAGAGGCTAGCTTTGAAATCCCCCATCTATCTTCATTATTGATGATACAACCTACACCATCTATACCGGGGTTCCCTTTTGCTGCACCATCGAAGTTTAGTTTACGCCATCCTGGGGGTGGAGGAACCCATTTACAATTAGCCCTTGCCACCTTATTACTGGCTGCATATACCATGGGAGGGTTGATCAGATTAGCCCATTTTTTCTTCATTGTACCATCCCAAAATGAGAAAGAGCCTTCTTCATGGGAGGATTTCCTTAGATAAGCATTCATAACTTCTATTATAGCCACTTCCAACTTTAACAAAAAATTGACTAAGTTTCGCTCTTTATTTTTGAAAATTCGATGATTTCTTTCTTTCCAAAGTTCCCATACCACTAGGGATGGAAAAATATTCCAAAGTTTGCTGTACACCCCTCAAACCATATGTGTGGGCCAGGAACTGAGGAACCCCTTAAGGGTATTCTAAAAGGGGGTTGACCACTTAAATTGGGATTTAATGCATTCCCAATAATTTTGAGCAAAAGGGCAATTGAGGAAGAGGTGGTCTACATCTTCATTGCTCTATTTGCACATAACACACCAATTGGGGTCCTTAATACCAAATCTAGATAGTCTATCCACGGTTAGAGCTTTGTTCTGAAGGACAATCCATAAAAAGAAACTCGCCTTAGGTAGACAGGCTGCATCCTAACACAATTTTAAAGGGATTTCCACATAATTCCACTTTTGTGAATGAATAATAGATTGATACCCAAGCTTCACATTGTAGATTCCATCCTTTGATCCAGCCTAGATAAGACTATCCAACCTTTTAGATTGTTTAATTTTCCTATTCAATATGATCTTTTCATAAGCAGCGATAAAATCCAGTTCCAGTTCTAATTCATCGATGGATTGCCATCTCCAATGAAGTTCCCCATCCGACATCTCTTTAGCTTTATAATCTTTGACCCTAAAACCCCACACTGATTTCAACTTAGTTATAAGGTTCTCTAAATTGGGGGAGGAATAAATTAGAGGAAGTCCATCCCATGAGTCTTCCTAGAACAAAGCTTTATTCCCGACCCCGACATCCCAAGATAGAAATTTACTAATAATACCTCAGCAATTTGACATGAAATTCCAACATTCCGACCCTTTCGATAGCCTTTCCATTCTAAACAATGATTTCAGATCCAATGGATCTAGATATTTATAATATAGAATTTTGGCCCATTTGTGTTCATTTTCTTGGTATAATCTCCACACAAGTTTAGCTCCCAAAGCCTCGTTTTGCCATTGTGGCTTCTTTATTCCTAAACCCCCACATTCCTTGGGTTTGCATAAGTTATCCCATTGAATAAGAGCAAGTTTCTTATCATGTTCCTTATCCTTCCACAAGAAATTTCTAAGTTTGGTCTCAAATTTCTTGGACATCCAGTTAGTAAGGGGAAGACATGCCATGGGAAAATTTGGAGTAGCTGAAAGGACTGCTCAGATCTTGGTAATCTTCTTAGCCTTAGAGAGCCACTTATTTTTCCAACTCTCAATCCTCTTATCCACCTTTTCGATCATGTCCATCCAAATTTTGGTGTACCTCAATTTCTTTTCTAGGGCGATGCCTAGATATTTACAGGGGAACTTTCCCTTTTTGTATCCCATAATTCCACATATCCTATTTTCCATTTCAAGAGATGTGTTTAAGAAGAAAATATCCAATTTTTCTTTATTAAACTTTTGGCTTGAGGCATCCATATATTGCTAAATTATGCTTTTAAACCCCATGGCCTCTTGAATGGAACTTTTACCAAATAGAATGGTATCATCTGCATACTGTTGATGTGTAATATTAGGAAAATTCTTGGTGATAGCAATACCAGAGATCTTTCTTTCTTGATAAGCGCAGGAGACTGCTCTCCCAAAGGCTTCAGCCATTAGAATAAAGAGGGAGGGAGATAGTGGGTCTCCCTGCCTAATACCCCTGGATATTTCAAAAAATCCCTTAAGCATCCCATTTATGAGAACTGAAATCTTCGGAGAAGAAATGAACTTAAATATTAGATTTACCCATTGATGAGAAAAACCAAATGCTTCTAAAAATTTACAGAGAAAATGCCAGTCAACCATATCATAAGCCTTATGTATGTCTAACTTCATAAACATACATGCTTCTTTATCTATGGTAGCAGAGTGAACGACTTCCTGAGTTATGAGTATGCCATCCAAAATCAATCTTCCTGAAACAAAACTTGTCTACTCTTTTGAGATCAATTTTGGCATAATTACCTTGAGTCTATTAGCTATGACTTTTGAAAATATTTTGTAAATGGTGTTGCATAGAGCAATAGGGCGAAAGTCTCCAGGATGTTCTGGACAATCCTTTTTAGGGATAAGTGTAAAGAAATAACAGTTGATTTCAGCTAACAGAGATCCACCATTCCTTGAGGCTTCAATTGCTTTCCATAAGTCTTCCCCAAGTATATCCCAACACTTTTGAAAAAAGAAGGCTTGAAACCCATCAAGGCTTGGGGATTTATCTGGGCTCATATTAAAGACTACTGATCTAACCTCTTCCAAAGATATTGGTCTATTTAGATTTTTATTGTCTTCTGCAGTGACCAATTTTGGGATAAATTTGAGCATTCAGGACTGTGCCTCCCTATTAGACCCTTCATAATTATTCAGTAGATTAATAAAATGAGAAACTATCGTGTCTACTATTTCTGGTGGACTTTCTATATGTGAACCCTACGGCGTCAAGATGCTGGTAATTTTCTTGAAAGCTCGGTTCTGGATTGTAGAATTGTGAAAAAACTTAGTGTTTCTGTCTCCCTCATCCAACCATTTCTCTCTGGATTTTTGTCTCTAATAGGTTTCTTCTTTGGATAAAATATCTTCCTGTTACATGAGGAGTTCTTTTTCTAAGGTATATTTCTCATGATTCATACCAAATTTTATGATTTCCTAATTCAGGTTTTCCAATTTTTCTTCAATTTCTATTTTTTCTTTAAAAATATTGTTGAAGTGTTCTCTGTTCCACCTCAAAATATTTTCTTTCAGCAATTTGAGTTTGGAAACAAAAATGAACATTTTTGACCCAACGAAATTAGCTTGAGTCCACCATGTTTTAATCAATTCAAGAAATCACAGATCTTGAAACCACATCTTTTCACACTTAAAAGGATTTCTGGGAGGTTTAGATGGTTCAAAAATCTCCAAAAAAATAGGGAAATGATCCGATCATGTGAAGGGTAGAATGGAGGATTGAAAATCATTATTATTGGAAAAAAGATTACCTCCCATGAAGAATCTATCTAATTTCTCTGCGATATAATCATTATCCTTTCTTCTATTATTCCACATAAATATGATGTTACTTGATGGAATTTCTAGTAAACTAAGGTTGTCTATCCATAATTTGAATTCTATAGATGAAAGTGGCAGATGTTGAATTCCTCCTACTTTCTCATCTAAGCTTAGAATCATATTAAAATCTCCTCCTAAAATAATCGGGCTTTCTTTGTGCTTAATAATAACCGAGCTTAATTCATCCCAAATAGTTTTTTTCCTTATTATGCTATTAGGACCATACACATTTATAAGAATGAATTTTATATCTAATTTTATACCTTGTATATTCACACACAACCAGTTTTTATTATTTATAAGATAAGTTAGATTTACTTTCCTAGGGTTCCAAATAATTCCTAAGCCTCCTGAGGCACCTATTGCCTCAATCAAGATTGAATCCCATAGCCCTAACATCTTACTAAGTTTAGAGCCTTCTCCTTTATTAAGTTTGGTTTCTTGAATTAATATTATATCTGATTTTTTTTTTTTAAAATATTGTTTAAATAACCTTTTTTTGCTAAGGGCATTAAGACCCCTAGCATTCCAAGATGTTATCCTCATTTTTCCTTAGGAAGGCTCTTCCCCTTCCTCATGATAAGTAGCTCATAAATTTTCCTCTGCTCTCTGGCTAGACCTTCATTTTCATGTAATTCCTTCAATGATCTCCTAACTCTTTTTCCTTTTGGCTTGCCATAATTTGGAGAAATTAAACCTTCCAAATTTGTTTGTATACCAAGCTCTTGCTGAAATATATCCAGTACTTGATCTGCTGATGCAAATCCTTTCTCTAATCTCACAAACTCCTCCATTTCCAATTCCTTGCAGATCTGATGCCCGAGACTGTCCTCCTCAAGTTTTTTATTTTCTATTTCTATCAACTCTTCAATGTTTGTCCTATTATTTTTCTGATAGCCTTTTGGTGTACTTCCACTTTGTTTGTCCTATTTCCTTACACTGTCCTCCATTTGGATCCCTATGATATCCCTTTGGAGATCCTCAACTGTATAATCCTTTCCTCTGAATTTGGTTATTATTTTCTGTACCAACTCCTCTTTTTGAGAGATAGTGCTCTTATCTAGGTTCTCAAAGTCAAAGACCTGAATGAGCTCCTCTGTTAACTGTTCCAAATCGTTATCTTCAATCTCTAACATATCAGTACCTTGTGTAAATTCTAGATCCTCATTTAAAAAATTCTGAAGGACTTTTACAATTGGGACTTCTGGGCTCTTGCCATTAGTCCAAATTTGTGACTCTACTGGGCTGAAAGGTGAGAGAGGATGCTTATCCAGAGTTTGCCAAAATTTTGAAACTCTTCTAGTTCCATCAAATATCAGAGTGGTTAATTCTACTTCAGGGAGTCTATCCGTATTCAAATCTTGAGGTTCCTGTAGTTTTGATCTTGAAACTGCTATTTCCAACCTATCCTTGGGTGAAGAGAAAAGCATGTTATTTTTCTGCTTCATTTATGTCTTGATGATTCACTGAATCTGTAGTTCTGTTTTGTATCTCTCCTTGTCAAAAATTTTCCTTATTCTCTTCAAGCTCCTTCTGATACATGTGTGCCGAGGACCCCTCTAGATTTTTTTGTTTCCCAATGACTCTCTACTTTTTCATCTATCATAAAACTGCTTCCTTTATGCTCTGCAGGAACCTCATGTATTTTTGCGTCTTGTTCTGGGTCTTGATTTATGACTGTTGTTGGCATTGTTACATTCCTTTTAGGGTCATCTTTTTCTCTGTTAACAAACTATTTTGATGAGGGACTAGACTTACAATTCTCCTTGTCATGTTTCACTGCAATTTTTTTCTTTTTTCTACTCTATCTTTTAGAATGACTATCATCCAACCCCAGGTCTGTGTCCTTTTGAGGAATAGCAACTATAAGTGATGTAACGCCCCGCCAAGGGATCCAAAAGAATTAACCTAAAGTTTCACTAAGTTTGCTAAACATTTTTTTTTTTTAAAAAGTAAGAATGTATAACATACACATCAAACACATAGTAGCGGAAGCAATAACATGTAATCATTGACAAACATACATTGCAAGTTACATTTCTTAAAGATCCCAAGACGTTGAGTCACATTTAAATTTAATTAAATTCTAAGTCTAACAACTAATACATACATAATAAAGAATAATCAGAAACTCCAATGTCCATAATATACATTTGTTCCGAATGCTCCTTGGCAAATTAATTCGGAATGCTCCATCATCCACTGTACATGTCACAGGGTATGAAAGGTTTAAAAGAATATACATATGTAAAGATCAAGATACAATATCCTCAAATCCATGATACAAGGTACAGTAAAAATATATGAAACTATTCACCATACATGATACATCCATACATCCATAATGATAAAACATCTATCATAAAATCTAACCATCCGTCATAATAATCCAAGAACATAGTGAAGGCAAAAGCCAATCACGAAATCTCTAGCCATGGTGACCACGGAATGGATCTCAATGGTAAGAGTAAAAGCACTACCACCCGACCGCGTGGAACCTAAATGGTCCACTCCCACCGCGCTGAGGAGATAGTCTCAAGTCCCAAACAAGGTATCAAAACACAAAACACAAGTACTCTCTAAGTCTGGGAAATCCTAAAAGTATGCTAACTCAAGGGTTCCTAAAAAGGTCGACATCTAAATCCCAGAGGTACCACAAGACACGTAGGAAACCTAATATGCAAGCAGGAAAGTGTCATCGCAAAAGTCACATAGAAGTTACCCGAGCAATCCCTTAGGAATCCCGGGTCCCTACTGATCCCTGCGGCCATTAGTATCCTCTCGTACTGACGAGGCATACTATGGAATGCAAGGTCGTAACCAAGCGTTCTCTCTACCCCATCCTAGTCTGTACTAGCACTCAAGGCATGGGAGAGAACATACAATTATCTTATTAGGTTCATTTTCCCTTATTTAGTGTAAATGTTTTCACTTATTAAAACAACTTACAATGGGTTACTCCAGGCAGCCTCTTAGGGCCCCGATCCCCATTGCAAGCCACTTCCCAACTCTACACATAGATAACCTACCCTAGGCTCATGAAATCACAAATCAAGAATCATAATAAAATCACCTCAGTCCTATACAAGCAACTGAAAAACATCATAAAAGATAAGCCACAAAATTACATCAGTTCTTCATAAGCAACAGATAAGCATCCAATAATAATCATATGATCACGACAGTTCTCTATCAGCAACTGAAGGCATCAATGATAAATCACAAATCCAATGGTTCTCTAATGAGCAACCAGAAAGTAACCCAATAGTAAATTACAATACTGATCGAAGACTCCAAAATGGTCAAGTCAAAACATGACATCATCAAGAACATAACAAATACTTCAGTCCTCTCAAGCGACCGAAAAGAAAACCAAGTATAATTGATCGAGACTCAAAAATGGTTAAGTCAAGTATCTCAAATACATACACCTCAGCTTCACACAAGGAAACTGGAAAGCAATAACAAATAGTAAACACAATAATGTCATAGAGCACTTCATCACATTACCATGGTCGGGTTAAGAAAGATCGAGACCAAATCATCATGACATCACATTCACAACCCCGAGCCTCTGGTAACAACCTAAATTGGTCAACACTAAACCAACCCCAAAACACTCAAAGCACAAGGACAACATCAAAGTCTCAGAGATTGGATTTGAAAGTATATTATTGAGTTAAGGTAAGGTTTATGTTCCAGTTTAACGTCGAATTCAAGTAACTAGGTTTTCATAACTACCCCTTACGATTAACCCAATTCTATAATAACTTCCATTAAGTCAATATTCCAAATCTACCATTTAATCAATTAATATTCATTATTAATTAACTTTAATTAAACTAATTTTAATAATCATTTGTTCTTATCTTAATCTATTCATTACTTGTTAATTTATTAATATTAAACCAAAATTATTAATAAAATAATATTTACAAAACTATGTTAAATGCATTATTATTTAATTATTAAATATGAATAAAAATTAAAATATTTATTAATTTAAAAATGTATATATTAAAAATTTATTAAATAAAAATTTTAAATAATAATACAATTTGTTTTATAAATAATAAAAATTATATTAAAAAAAATTAAAAAAAAAATTAAAATAAAACTTTAATACATACGTTTAAAGCCCGTCGGCTTTGCCGCAGGCCTGCGGTCGCAGGGCCTGCGACGGCAGGTACATTGTACCTGCCGTCGCAGTACCTGCGACGCAGGTACTGTCGGCCGTCGGCAGTGGGGGGTGGGTACGGGTGATCCCCTCCCCCCCCCACTTAAAACAATAATTTTTATATATATATATTTTTTTGTATAAAAACAATTTGTTTTTAAAACGTTTTCTATAATTAAAGTCATGTATTATATATATCGATTTCAAGTAAATTTACTTTATTAAATTTTATCAATCATAAAATTTAAATAAAATAAATCAATCATATTTATTTTCCAACTTAGAGTTTTCTTCATCCAATTTCGCAACCCTAACCTTATTAAATTTCTCAAATTCCATTTAATTCAAACTCAAATCTTGATTTAATTCTTATTTATTTCAATTGTTGACTGAGGTTTGTAAACAGTTTTTCAATCTAGATTTACAAATGAAAACGAGTAGCAAAAGATTCAGAACGAAGAAATGACACATTCGAGAAGGCAAGTTCTTACAATCACGGAGTAGACAGGAATATCAATTTGCATAATTCAATCAGTGATCAAAACACAAGACCCTACCTGAACCTGATGCTATTATGCAATCTCCAGGAACTGTAAGAGAATTCGCTCCTCTCAATAACCTTCTTCTCGAAAACTTTCTTGGTGTCAACCTTCTGAAATTCGCTTCCAAAAATTGTCTCCCAAAAATTCCCGTCCAAAATACGTCCATCTCAAAAATGAACCCCCAAAGTTGTGATAAGCAATTTCTCCTCAAATCGGGGCACTAATTGTGCATTTACCCGAGAAGACTCTTTGCACAACTCAGTTAACTCCCAATTAACCTTTATTATCTTTTATTTTATTTTGCATTCATCTTTCATGCATATTAAGTTGAATTATTAAATAACTTTATTTAATATTCCACTTGACTTCTATTTTTAATCTTTATTACTTTTAATCTCATGCGCACTTTATGAAATTAAAGTAACATTATTATTTTCACTTATTTTTTTTTATCTTTTAATAAATTTCTTTTATTTAATCTTATGCATAAGTCATGCGAACTAGAATCTTTTATTAAATAATTATATTTTCATTTTTTAAATTATTTTAGAAACTAAATTGATAAAAATATTTATTAACTCAAATAATAATAATATTTAGCATTTATTTAAAAATGAACTCTAAATATATTATTATTAAATTAACTAAATATTATCACGTTCTAAATTTAGACTTAAAGCTTTTATCTCCAAATTTAATTCCTTTCATTTAATTAATTTCCCAATTTAAATAAAAATAATAATTAAATATTAAAATGTCATAATAATCTTCTATTAAATTAAATCATTAATTAATCGTTTTAATTAATTTCTTTTATATTTAAACTCATGCTTAGATCATGCGATCTAGAAACCTTTAATAATTTAATATCTTTTCCACTTTTAATTTATTTAAGAAACTTTAATTGATAAAATATTTATTAATTCAATTAATAATAATATTTAGCATTTATTTAAAAATGAACTCCAAATATATATTATTATTAAATTAAATAAATATTATTACATTCTAAAATTATACTTAAAACTTTTATTTCCAAATTTAATACTTTTTATTCAATTAATTTCTCAATTAATTAAATATAATTAAATATTAAAATATCATAATAAATTTCTATTAAATTAAATCATTAATTAATCCTTTTAATTAAACTTAATTAATAGAAAATACATCAAGGACTCATAAAGCAACATATGAAAACCCATCATAGAAGAATACATACTAAATCAAACAAAAAGGGTTATAATCACGAAATAACATCATTTGATGCATTCGGAGGGTACTTAACTCAGATACTTGTCCTAATTATCAATTAGGACAATTGGCTAAAGGGTTTAGGATTTGGACTTAAGAGTTTATCTCCCCTCTCTTACCATTGAGATAATGCGATAGGGTACGCTCATCCTGGCAATTCAGGGAAGTCGATACCCGGTACCTGCAACCTGCATAAAATTCACGCATGTACAGACACAATATTCTAAGCTAAACAGACAATGGCAGGAAGTGGTGCATCGTGTAGATCCCGACTAGCAGGTGACTACGACTCCCTTCCTTAACCACATCAGAAACACCATACATAAAGAAAACAAACACGCACACCATATACATGCAGTATGGGGTAAGTATCCATAAGAAAGCACGTGTGATAATAAACCATCTAACTAATCATCATCGATAACTGAAAATATTGAATAATCATCATACATGCATGAAATATAGAGTACCAAGTAATCTCATCATATAATAAACTGAGTGTACAACAACATCTGATAATCTCTAAAATAATAATACTAATCATCAAACATAAATTGGCCTAAAAGAGTTTGGCAAGGATGACAGAAATGCGACTTAGGGGCAGGCACTACAAGTGATTTGAGTCTTCTTTTATTAGGTAAAACCTTGTTTGGTGCTTCATCAACTGTTCTTTCTTTCTGATTGACCTGACTTGGGAATCCTATTGGAGAGATCTGATCTTCCCGCCTTTTACTCTTCATTGCCTTCAGCCAAGAAAATTGACTGCTGATATCCGAGGTAAGGGGGAGAATCTTGGGCATGATTTTATGAAATTCATCAAATCTTAAAATATCAACTATTCTCTTTTTATATGTTTGATACTTGATATCATAAGATGCTTTATTAGTTATAAATTTTTGGTTAAATTCCAATGGGTGATTGATCTTTACATTGATTAACACCTTGACATTGTTACAATAGTAGAAAGAAGCATCAATACCTCTGACCTCTCCTACCTTTGACCCTATGGCTTTAATAATATCTTCATGACAAAGCTTCGCAGGGAGGGATGGCAGAACAAACCAAGAAGGCAACTTGCAGTCTAAATTTTCTATTCTAAAATTGTGTGACCAATCTATGAATTTAACACAATGACCATTAAAAAAAATTCAGACCATAATAAAAATTCTTTTTTGATGGACACATCTAAACATAGTAAGAAAAGTACATTGTCTAAGAAAGTGAATATACTTACCTGGTTCTCACAAGACTCCTCCAACCAATCGAGTAACAGAGGGAAATCATCCTGTGGCCCATTCCAAATAGAAAAGATACCTCTTTTTATGCATTTGTCCCATGAAGATTCGATAGCTTCATTTGAAATTCTAACCAGTTCATCTTTTGCGTAATGCAGAGATGACCTAGGAGATGGAATAGGGTTCACAGAGTGATGTGGATTATGGATTCTCCGATGGGGTGGGATGTATGAACTTGGGGAAACAGATTTGGGCGATAAATTTCTTGTTTGTGGTAAAATCGATTGATATGGATCCAGAACCCTAGCCTTGAATTTTTTTGTGTGAGCATATTTCGTTAAATTAAAAGTTCAGATATGATTATCTAGTTGATCTACTATACAAATTTGGAATTTTAGATTTTGGTGAGGGGGGTTTTGGACATACAACTCACGATCTTTATTTCCCTTGCTACATTGCTGGCTACGAGGTTCCTCTGCATTGTAAAAAATGTCAAATCTGTTTGCTGTGTTTACCGAGTATCTCTTGTCATATGTGATTTGTGGTTTCTTCTACTACCAAATCGGCCTGAGGCCGCTTGTATCAATATGTTTTTGCAGGGCTTTTCTTCGAGACTTCGCAGGTTGAAAAAGGTTTGGTTTTCTCACAAGTGCAGAGCAGAGCGCCATATTTTTTTACTGTATTATGTGTGATAACTTTGTTTAATTAATTAGAAGTAAGTACTCCATTTAATTAAATAATTTCATTTAATTAATTAGAAATAAGTATTCCATTTAATTAAATAATTTCATTTAATTAATCAATAGGCGTATTTATTAAATTAAATAAATTTAATTTCCATAGTTCATTAGCCTTGGGAGATAATTTAATTTAATAAAGTATAAATACTTTAAATTAAATTACAATTAAATCAAGTAAGTTTAATGCAACTAATATGAGTACGTACTATAGGAATTAAATAAGAAATATGATGAATGCAAATTAGGGTCTTCTACATCTAACAATTAAGTCAAGTAGCAAATAGCAGAATGAGAATTTGCCTAATGGAATAGGACTTTAGGATTGATCAGAAATAGACCAGAATTGGTTGAGATGGCAATGAGCCAATTTTGGGGTATTACAGGTCCATCCTCTAACAAGGAATATTTATATTAGTACATCATCTTGTGGGCATCATTTCCACTAGGGTTTTCCCTTTGATCAAGGGTTTCCCTAGTTAACATATCTAGTGTAATTGTGTATGTGTATCTTGTTATGGTTGTTGTTTACTTTGGTTGAATGGTTAAGATTACTTAAGGTGGATAAATGTTTAATTATTGGATAATTGATTCACCCCCCCTCTTAGTTATCTTGGTGGACTATTATTTCTAACAAGTGGTATCAGAGCTTGGTCACAAGTTCAAATCCTCAGACCCTCATGTAACATTGAGGGGGAGATTGTTGGAAATTTGTTTAGCACTCCCCTCAAGATTTGTGACAAGGGCTTAACCACCTCCTGTGTAATATAAGTTGAATGGTTGTATCAAGAATCTATAGATCGATCTTTTGGTGCAACAAAAACCCTACTCTAACAAAAGATATGTAAGAAAATAAAATATAAAAGATCCACCTTGAAATTTGTAGAGGAAGATGTATTTTAGCTCTAAACTCGTAGATGAGAACTACATTTGTATATTTTTCCATGGATCTTGGAATAAAATGACTAAAAAATAAAACCCAAAAATCTTCCCAAAATTTGAGATTGGGGGATTAGGTTGACTTGGAAAAACTTCTTATGACCAGGTTAACGTAGTTTGATAATTTGTAACTAATGACTCTAGAAAGCTTGCAAATAATAGGCTCCAAATCTATAATTCTTTTTTCTCTCAACCTCCAAATCAACACAAAAAAGAAAGGTTTGGGGGTTGGGGTTTGATGAGGGATTTCCTTGGTGAAGCCTTAGGTTAAGGAATTAATTATGATTGAGAAATGTAAATGCAAATGACTAAAAGACAAGATAAATGCTAGGATTCACCTTGTTTGTATGTATGTAGGAATGTAGGGTATATCTACTCTTTGTAATGTATCTACCATAATACCATCATGGTGCCATGGATGTAAAAGCACATCAATGAAGAAGATGATGAATGCTTCAATATAGATCTCCTCCCTTGATGGCCAACAATAAGCTAGATCTTGAAGAGGTAATTCTCACAAAGGATTCTTCAAATCTAGATAAAAATGTCCTTTCTTAAATGCTTGAAAATCTTGAATAATTGAACTCCTTGAATGCTAAAGGGCATAAATTTTCACTTGAGAGCAAGAGCTTGAAATCTTGGAATGAATTGTGACTAATTTTATTATGAAAATGATGCCTCAAAGTCTCCTTATATATGAGCTTTCAAGTGAGAAAATAATACAAGCCAACTAGATAATGGTACAAAACTAATTAAATCCCCAAGGCCTTCTGGGCTTTGAGCTTTGGAATTTCTAGGTACTAGGTCAACTTGGGTCAACCTATTCTAGGACTAGGTTGACCCGAGTCAACTTGGTCTTGGAGGTAAAGTCTTAGGTGCCACAAAAAGAATGGGCAAGTGCCATAAATATAAGGGTGGAAAGATGGAAGAAGAGGAAGGAAAAGGAGACCAAGCACAAGAATATCCATGGTCCAAAGAGGGAATTATGAAGAGTGAGCTAAAAGGTCTTAAAAGGAAAGTGCATCCATTTTAAGATGGTACACCCTTAAGGAATCATAATCCTAGACTATCAATAGTCAAAAGAAGGGTAAAAAATAATGATCAGGCCTCCCAAACTATCCATAGTTTAGAGAGAGATCCAAAAAGGCCAAGCCCCTATGAACTGTCAATAGTTCTAGGAAACTAACAATGCATGAGAGAGAGAGAGCATAAATTTAGGGATAACTAAAAAATTATACTAAGCATGCAAGGCTAAAGTACTCCAAGCTATACTTAAAATTCATGTTTGCTACTCAATGATAAAAAAGGATGACTAGAGAATAACATCACAAAGGATATGTAAGGAAATGGTATTATCAATGTCAAATATAGGAATATTATACTTAGATTTAATGAATTGAGCCAATTATTGTTGTAAATCAATGACCATTTGAACCAAGCTACTAATGGTAGGATCTAAAGATGAAATGGTAGGCATAGATATATTAGATGTATTAGGAAATTTGTAAGAATCAGAAGGAAGATGTAGAGTTGCCAATGGAGGATTAGAAGGAATGGGTAAAGGGTTCAAGTAAACAAAAGGATCAACATTATATGA
This sequence comes from Cupressus sempervirens, assembly GCA_028749045.1. NCBI lineage: Eukaryota > Viridiplantae > Streptophyta > Pinopsida > Cupressales > Cupressaceae > Cupressus > Cupressus sempervirens. The sequence continues at coordinate 690,932,383 of CM053783.1, forward strand.
AGGTAATGAAGAAGGTATGGAAGTAGGATGAACACTCATGGGAAATGAAAGGATAGGTAGACCAACACTTAAAGGAGTTGAGACTTGTGTGGAATTTGTCATAGGAAGTGGATTATGTGTAGGTATCCTATAAAGAGTGGTGGAAATCATATTAGAAGGTTCAATGGTTGTGTAAGGAGGAGGATATCCTAACTCTTGAGAACATTATGTCAAAGACTTAGAATGAGTATTAATAAGGTGAGATTTACCACCTAAAATGGGAATTTTATTATAATAATTATTAAAAAAATTCTTAAGATCCTCAAAAATAGTAACACTAACAAGATTCTAATGTTCTTTTACAAGCCAAGTTTTCAATGTATTAGATTCATGCAAAAGCTTATCAACTTGCAAAGGAGAAACTCTTAAAGCTTCATATTCATCATGGGATGAGTGAAAAGAGTTACACTCCTTTATAAGATTAAGATCTTGAGAAAATATGTTAGTATCATCATGAGTCCTAGGTAGAAAAGAGGAATCATGGTCAAAGGAGACCATGAGTTCACAACTTCGGCTAACTAGAATACCATAGTTGGATTCAGTATAATTAATCCATAAAAGTGAAGATAAAAAAAGGAAAATCTAATGATATCTAACAAAACACATGCAATAAAGAGAATAAAAGAGAGATCTAACCACACAAAATATATCTCAAGATAACTCTATAGTAAAAAATAAGAAGAGGGTTCACCAAAAGAAGGGGGCATAAGTTGGCTTCACCAAAATATCTAGGGGAAAAAGAGATATTCTTTAATAGGTTGTAGATTTCCACTTAACACCACTAATCCATTCAAAGGATATATGGAGGGAAAGAGATAATCTCCAAATATGCTTTTCCTTTATAACCTAAGTTGGATTAGCAAGACCTAAAGGAAAGGTATGTCTGTTCTTAATTTGGAGTGTAAAGGAGAATACTATATAAGGAAATACACTTTTTGACCTATGTGTGATAATGGGTATGCAAAGTTGAACTAATTGATCAAATGGTATAAATCTAGATGCTAAGTGTACATAATCAACCCAATTAAGCTATAGATTTGAGATTATGATATAAAAGAAAATAAAGTGTGAAAGACTTACCTTTAAATGCATAGTAGGAATGGATTTGGGCTTTACTTTTAATATTTAATTGTGGATTCCTTAATAAAATGATGAATCAAGCAAAACCTAGAAACTATTTTTCTAGAAAAGCAACAAGGTCTAGGTTGACCTAGTTGTAATCAAGTTTTTGTGAGGTCACCATGTAATAGGGGCATTGTAACAAAGTTTAACCAACCTCTCCAAGAAGCTCTTGGGGATTTATTTCCATATTTGTAATCACAATTCTGCTATCCTCCTCCTACACATAGAAAATGAAGGGTTTTTGTTGTGTGGTAGATTAGGGCTTGCCTTTGTCAAGCCCAAGATTGAGTAATCAACCTTAAAATGATAAATATAAATTTAAATGACTGAAACAAGATAAATTTTAGGATTCACCTTACTTAAGAACCCTTATCACTAAGGAGTTTTCCTTGTAGAGTGTTGAAGACCTTGAATTTGATATGTGAATATAGGGTATCTTCATATTTTGCAATGGATCTACTATAATCCCATCATGGTGTCATGGATATAAGTGTGCATCAATGTAGAAGATGATGAATGATTCAATGCAGATCTCCTTGCTTGATGGCCAACAATATTCTAGATCTTGATGAGGAAATTTCCACAAACAATCCTTTAATGCTTATTAAAATCTCCCTTGCTTAAATTCCTGAAAAAGGCTATGAATGCTTAAACTCCTCGAATGCAAAGTATAAAAGTAGAATTTTGGATCTTGTGAAAGTATTTTATGAAATAATGGATGAAAAATGAATCCTCCAAGTCTCCTTATATATGAATTTTTGGGTGGGAAAACAATACAAGCCTACTAGAGAGAGAGAGAGAGAGAGAGAGAGAGAGAGAGAGAGAGAGAGAGAGAGAGAGAGAGAGAGAGAGAGAGAGAGAGATAATTAATAACAACCCTAAGGATTTTTTGGGATCTAGGTCTTGCAATCCCTAGGGTCATAGTCAACTTAGTCCATCTTGACCTATCCAAGGTCAAAATAGTGAACCTTGACTAGCTTGGTTTGACCTGATCCCAAAGAAGGCGATAGGGGAACCTTAGAAATCTCAAGTGCAGGGCAAAAGATCCTAGGAAGAAGGTGGAAGGAAACAGGGAAAAGGGAACATTGAGCACTCTACCCAGAGAAATGTGCACTTCTCTAAGTCCTTCTATTTGAGAGATCTCATGGATTGAGAGCCTCAAATGTCAACCTAGATCTCCCTAGTCATGGAGTGCAAAGGAATGCAAATAAAAATAAGAAGGCTCTCAATTAAGCATAAGAATGAAACCCCTTGCAAGTATACCATGAAATGGGAGACATAGATTACTTTAGTGGAAAATATTCACCTTTTGAAAATCTTGTCTCATGGGTCGACCGTCATTTGGCGAATAGCACAGGCAATGTAGGTCAACCGTGTCACCAGATATTTATCAGATTTGGGTTCAACACCCATGGTAGTCACCCATTAGTTATCACATGATTGGTTAAAAATATTGGTCCAATTGCCAATGCAATATACATTTTGGATACATTTATTTTAAACATTTCGCCAACTTTTGCATGTTTGTTTCTTATTATCCCATATTATTTTGTCATTACTACGAGCAAATAATTTTCCCTTGGGTTGGGCGTTGCCTACCATTTTCTTGACATGTGTTGACCACCAGCCCCATTTGGCCAACTATTTCCTACTATGGGCTTGCATAGGAAGGTGCGCTTTGCCTACGTATGACATTCCCACTTGTTAATCCCGCATAATTTGCCAACCTAGATTGGACTATAAGATATTATTATTCTACATAATTCACTATTTTTGGTCTAGAGACTGGCATTTCTTATTGCCGCTGAAGTTTCAGAGCGCTGAGTGAATTGCCCATTGACTTGTGGACCCTAGTTTTCAAAAGGCAAGTGATTTTTAATTTTTTTAAATGTTGACAGTGGTACTGGTTATTTTTTAGTTTTACTTTCTACTATCCACTGGTGACTGGACATCTCACATGCTAAGATATCCTATAGGTTTGTGAATTATATTTGGTAGTACCATAGACTATAGTATTGTAGTACTAGTACCATTTTTTAGAGAATGAATCATATTACTATTATTATATGTAGTCTAAGTAGTCTACTATGACTATTCACAGTCTTTGAGTCATCACTATTTAAGTCTTTTGTTCAACAACTAAGTTAATTTATTTTTTGCAGCCTTTATCGATTTGCAATGTCAAACAAGAGGGGTAATAGGGGTTCTAGTAGGATCCTTGAAAACCAAGAGTGGCCACTATTACCAAAATGCAGAAGCATAGTGGCATATTTTGGTGGTGGAAATGTTGGCAACCTATAAGATTCAAAAGTTAGATCTCCAATGCTTACTAAAAAAGGAGATTCATCACAAGTTCAAGACTCATACCATATTGAAGTTCAAGTTGGTGAACCTAATATCTCAGTCGAGAATGAACTTGAACATGATTTGGAGGTACGTCCTCTGAGTAGGGAGTTAGAAACTAATATTATAGAGTTGGAGTCAATCCCAGACTAGTCGGGTGAGAAAACCAAAAGTGATTCCAAAAATCATGTTCATGCACAAAAGGGGAAAAGAAAATTGGAATCAAAGAAAGATCAATCTCGCTGGGATCTTTCCAAAAGGAATTTTTAGTTAGAATGAGTGGAAAAGTATTGGTTCATTGAACTAGTGGCCAATCCAATTGATGGTGAGCCTCCTGTAGAATGTAGATGTAAGATTTGCACAAAGATAACGAAGAAGGAGAAGAGGTTGCAACTTAAACTTGATACCATAGAAAAGCATGTCGGTAAAGTTTACAAAAAGGAAACTATAGATGGAGTTGAAAAATCCATGCTAACTTGGAAAATAAAGGACAACTATCTGCATATTAGGAATGTCAAAATATATGAGTTACACCAGAAAATATAGGAGAAGTGTTCTGTAGTAAAAGGTTCCATCGAAGATTTCATCGAAAAAGCAATAGAAGTGTAAAATATGGGAAAAATAGTTCAATTAAGTTTGGTATTTTATATTTTGAGTAGAGGATGTCCTATGATAGACTACCCTTCAATTACTACCTTATTGCACCTTTTCAAACTTTAAAACTATTCAAATAGTCACTGGTTAGTAAACAATGGGTGGGAATGGGCTAGATGTCTTGCACCGATTCAAAAAGAAGATATGAAGGAAAAAATAAAACACTCAAATTTCATTGCACTATCTCTAGATGAAGTTACAACAATTGATAATACTTCCTGGGTGTGCATGCATGTTTATACTGTAAACAATCTTTGTTGTCAACCCTTTCTACTACTTGTTGCTAAATTGAATTGTAGTGCAACAGCTAAAAATTTATATGAATTATTAAAGAGTACTCTAATTGAATGTGGAGGCTTGGATAAAATGGAGATTGCCAAAAACTTGGTGTGTGTTAGAGCAGATGGAGCTTTGGTTATTTGCAAAAAAAAATCAAGAATGATTTGGTTCAAGGTCATCCTCAAGTTCCCTTTTGAAATCATGGATTGTCTTTGTAGTGGACTCCTTTTTCTTCGCATTGTCCAATTCCTTCTTCAAATCATGGAATGTTTGAGTAGACTCTTCTTTCTTTGCATTCTCCAATTCCTTTCTCAAATTGAGGATTTTCTTTGTAGCTAACTCTTTTTTCTTTGCATTCTCCAATTCCCTCCTCATATGGTGGATTATGTTAGTGCTTGTAGTAGCACTAGACTCTATTTTCTTTGCATTCTCCAATTCCTTCTTCAAATCAAGGATTGTTTTTGTAGTTGACTCCTCTTTTTTTTTGCTTTTTTTTTTCATATTCTCCAATTATTTATTTAAATCGTGGATTGTGTTTGCAGTAGACTCTTGTAATGCCCTGCCAAGGGATCCAAAAGAATTAACCTAAAGTTTTACTGAGGCTGCCAACATTTTTTTTAAAAAAAACAAGAAAGATAAATCATTCACATCAATCACATAGTAGCGGAAGCAATAACATACAATCAACTATAAGCATACTTAACAGGTTACATTCCTTAAGGATCCCAAGACATTGAGTTACATTTAAACAAAGAAATGTCATCGCACAAATCACAGGAAATGTCATAGATCCCAACTCATAGATCGACATCTAGACTTAGAGGCACACAAAGACACATAGGAAACCTACTATGCAAGCAGGAAATGTCATCGCACAAATCACGTTGGAAGTTACCAGAGCAATCCCCTAGGAATCTTGTGTCCCTAATGGTCCTGCGGCCACTAGTATCCTCTTGTACTGACAAGGCATACCATGGAATGCAAGGTCATAACCAAGCATTCTCCCTACCCCATCTCAGTTTGTACTAGCACTCGAGGCATGGGAGAGAACATACAATTATCTTATTAGGTTCATTTTAATACCCATTTAGTGTAAAAGTTATCACTTATTAAAAATAACTTACAATGAGTCATTCCTAGAGCCACTTAAGGCACCTGTCCCCATTTGCAAGCCACTTCCTAACACTACACATAAATAACCTACCCTAGGCTCATGAATCACAAATCACAAAATCACCTCAGCCCTATACAAGCGACTGGAAAGCATCAAAAGATAATCCACAATAATCACATTAGTTCTCCACGAGTAACTGAAAAGCATCAAATGCTAATCATAATAATCACAACAGTTCTCTATCAACAACTAAAGGCATCAATGATAAATCACAATATCCAACAGTTCTCCAACGAGCAACCAAAAGGTATCCCAATAATAAATCACAATACTGATCATAGACTCCAAAATGGTCAAGTCAAAACATGTCACAACATGACATCATTAAAAAAAAAATACTCAAAACATGTCAGTCCTCTCAAAGTGACTAGAAAGCACTCCAAGTATAACTGATCAATGACTCGAAAATGGTTATCAAATATAACTGATCGATGACCCAAAAATGGTTAAGATAGGTATCTCATATTCATACACCTTATCTTCACACAAGAAGACTAGAAAGTAACAACAATAGTAAATACATCCATCATAGAGCATATCACACATCACCATAGTTGGGTTTAGAAAGATCGAGAACAAATCATCATAACATCACAATCTCATAATCCTCGAGCCTCTGGTAACAACCTAAACTAGTCAAGCTAAAACAACCCTAACACCCCCAAACATAAACAGTACAAAGAACACATAATATGACAGTCCACAGTTTGGTTGAATTAGAAAACACATAGTTTGAGTTAAACAAGAGGGTTTCAGTTTCAGTGTTGAGTTCAAGCAAATAGTCTCATATTTCAAATTGGTTGGTAATATATTGTTGAGTTAATGTGAGGTTTTCATTTCTAGTCGAACGTAATTTTTAAACAAATAGAACTCATAGTCTACCCTTACAAATTAATCCCTTTCACGTTCTTATAGTAGAAGTAATCACATCATGATTTCAAAGTATTAATAATCATTTATTAAAATAATAATAATTGATCATTAAATAAAAATAACCCCAATTTCATTAATAATCAAATTTTTAAATAATCAATATAATTATCATGATTTTATCATTAATTCCAATTAGTTCCAATATCCATTTTCCTTTCTAAATTAATAATTAATAATTAATTAATATTCAATATCTATTAACAATTTTCTTTGCTAAATAGTATTGTTAATCATAATAATAAACTATAAATAAAATTGTTTTAATAAATAATATTTACAAATTATTAATTAATAAAATTATATTACAAATCTTATTAATTAATAATTAAACCATTCAATACTAATAAATTTTATTAAATAATAAATAATTTAAAATTTTCATATTATTAACTTTTTTAAAAACTAAATTTATAAATAAAACTGCATATAAATTTTTATTACTTAATAAATTTTATATTAATAAAAGTATTATTAAATTGAAATACAATATTAATACAATTCGTAACTTTATACAAAACTTAAAATAAAAACATTGTTTATAAATATGATAATCAAAACTTTTGGAAAAACTTTAACAAATTATACAAGCCACTATTTTTTTTATAATTATAGCCATGTGGCTATATAAAAGCAACCAAATACGACTTCATAAAGTCGTAGGCTGCTGAAATAAGGTGGGTAAAGAGGTAAGTTTCTTTATTTTATTTACCTTTTTTTAATTTTCATTAAAAAAAAAATTAAAACTTTATAAAATGAACTCTAATATTTATATTATTATTATTATTTTTTGTTAAAATATTTTTGTTTAATTGAGTAAACAATTCAAATGGCTCTTCATAATTTATCTATTTTTTTCAATTCCTAATTATAGTTTGTTCAATATTTTATTTTATTTTAAATTTTAAACCTGATCGAATTCCACTTTAATGTAATTAAGTTTGATATATTTAAATCTAAATTTTATTAAAAGATAATAAAACTAAATCCAAACATATTATTAATATTGTTATATTATTATTATTTTTAAATATCATTTGCGAGTATAATCTAATAGATGAATTACTATCAACCATTTAATTTTTCCCATTTTAAAATTTTCTTTTAATCTCAACCCATCCTTGGTTTAACTACATTTATCTTACCTACAGACGGGGTTTACAATTGATTTATTAAATCCTTATATACAGATGAAAATGAACAACAAAAGATTTAGGATGAAGAATTGACAGATTTGTATGATGAAATATGAGAAGACAAGTTTTCACAATCACGAAGTAGACATGAATATCAAATTATATAATTCAATCAATGATCAAAACACAAGACCCTACCTGAACCTGATGCTAACACATAATCCCTGAAAACTGTGAGAGAATTAGCTCCTCTTCAAGAACTTTTCTCTGAAAATCTTTCCTAGAACTCTCCTTTTGAAATTCGCTTCCAAAATCGTCTCCAAAATTTGTTCCCAAAATTCATGTTCAAAATCATCTCCAAAATTTGTCCCCAAATTCCTATGTTCAAAATGAACCTTCTAATTGTGATAAAGGTTTCTCTCTCCTTAAATTGGGAAACTAATTATGAGTTCACTTGAGAGAACTCCGTGCTCACCAAAGTTAACTCTAAAATTACCTTTTATTAATCTTTCTTTATCTTTTCTTTTATCATTTCATGCACGTTAAGTGAATTATTAAATAACTTTATTTAATTTTTACTTGACTCCTCTTTCAATTAATTTCTTTTATTTTCAACTCATGCATGCATCATGCAATCTAGAATCTTTTTACAGTTTAATATATTTTTTCACTTTTAATTTAATTTAGAAACTTAATTGATAAAATATTTATTAACTTAAATAACAATAATATTTAGTATTTATTTAAAAAAATGAACTCTAAATATATTATTATTAAATTAAGTAAATATTATCATGTTCTAAATTTATACTTATAACTTTTATCTTCAAATTTAATTATGTTTATTTAATTAATTTATCAATTAATTAAATATAATTAAATATTAAAATATCATAATAATTTTCCATTAAATTAAATCATTAATTTAATCTTTTAATTAGACTTAATTAATAGAAAATACACGAAAGACTCATAAAACAACATATGAAAACCCACCAAAGCAAAACACATACTAAATCAAACTAAAGGGTTATAATCATGAATTAACATCATCCAATGCTTTTGGAGGGTATTCGACTTAGATACTTGTCCTAATTATCAATTAGGACAAATGGCTTAAAAGGGTTGGGATTTGGACTTAAGAATTTATCTCCCCTCTCTAACCATTGAGATAATGCGATAGGGTATGCTCATCCTGGCAATTCAGGGAAGTCGATACCCAGTACCTGCAACCTACATAAAATCCATGCATGTATAGACACAATATTCTAAGCTAAACAAGAAATGGTAGGAAGTGGTGCATCGTGTAGATCCTGACTAGCAGGTGACTATGACTCCCTTCTTTAACCACATCAAAAATGCCATACATAAGAAAAAAAACACGCACACCATACACATGCAGTATGGGGTAAGTTTCCATAAGAAAACACATATGATAATCATCATGCATACATAGAATATAGAGTACCAAGTAATCTCATCATTTAATCAACTAAATGTAAAACAATATCTAATAATCTCAAGATAATGCCACTAAACATCAAGCATAAAACTGGCCTAAAAGACTTTGACAATGATAACATAAATGCGAACTAGGGGCAGGCACTACAACTCTTTTTTCTTCTAATTCCCCAGGGTAAAAGCATAGATCTGTGTCACCGTTTGTGATACAAAAACCTGTTTTGGTCAAATCTCATTTCTCTATCAAAACTCAATTTAAAAAAAAAAACTAAAAATACCCTTTTATAGATTTCAGATTCAATATCATCATTATATAAATTTTTGAGTGTTTTGATTAGTTATAATATGCTATAATCTAAAAAGATTATAAGTCGATATTTCAACATTTTAGAAGATGCTCTCTCAAAAAATGAAAAAAAATAGTAAATCATATCAAAAAAATAAAAAATAAATATTTATCACTAGAGGAGAGAATCCTCTTCATGAATATGTAATTTTTTTTCAAGAAGGTATAGATTTGATAGGGAAGTTTTGACAGGAGGAAAAAACTGTTGGATTTTGACAAGGTCGAACTTGAGTACTTATAACAAAGAAAATATACATCAAAAATAATTATTTCTTTTTTTGTGCACTAGCTATACATGTCATCTATAAAATATTTTCAAATCATAACAAAAAAAGATGTTTTGCACATACTTGTTTGACGGGAACTACATCCTATATTTTTTATAGTTAAAAAAGGGACTTCAAAATAAAATAAAATGAATAAATTCTTAGTAAAAAAAATAATAAAAATTATAGGCATAAAATTCATACAATTCTACACATTTCATCAGTTTACATCATCTTCATATTTTAAACGCAAATACCATTTTTTTTGTCATTAATGTTGAACTGTCACATTCTGATATCACTTTTCTTTATAAAAGGTGACACAGGTTTGTGCTTTTACCCCCCAATTCCTTTTGCAAATTATAAATCATCCTTGCCCTAGACTCCTCTTTTTTCTTTTCATTCTCCAATTCAATCTTCAAATTATTATTTTCCTTGACAGCAAAGTCCAGGTTAGTTTTCAATTTATTTCTAACCTATGCACTACTCTCTACAGACTTGAACAACTGTGCAGTAGAGGCTTTTTCATGCTAAAGTATTTTTTGGTACTCATCCAATTCTTTAGTCAAATTTTGCACTTGTTCATTCATCTTTTCTTGCTGGACAATTGCCTCTATAGGAGAAGAATTCTTTATCTAGTTTTGCAATTCTTTGACCCTATTGTTTTCTACTTTCTCCTTGGCCTTCACATTATCAAGGTCTACTTGTAACTTTTCTATTTTCTTTGTAAGCCTTTTGTTTTCCCTCTCCACTTTCAAAAGTATAGAGTAGACCATTTTGTTGCTCTCTTTTGATATATTGATTTTGTTAATATTTTTTACTTTTGACAAATCTATTTGAAGATTGGTAACTTGTATATCATTACAATTTATTACATTTTCTGGTGGATTATTATCTCTACCTAGGGGCATAACAGCCATGAAGTTCATCATTTCATTGTTTGGATTATATGTTGGAAATATTCTGTTAGTAGATCCTTGACATTCACCAACTACATCACTTTTCAAAGTCTTCCTAATTTGCCTATTTCTTTCACTTGTCTGTTCAAGCTTTGATGCAAACTTGTTCAAACTAAAATCTGGGTTTGCTGACACAATTGACTATTTCAAAGGTGAATTATTAGTTGTATCATTGTATGCTCCTCCAACTCTAGTTAAACTTACTCCACCTACAATTGTATTTTGAGGATTGCCAACAGACTAAAGATGGCCCATTCCAAATCCTGGCATTTTAGGGCTATTTTCTGAGTTTTGTACAGAAGCTATTGGTGCATACATTAGTGAAGTAACCGCTGACATTGTTGGCGGTGTAATTGTCATAACTTTTTTCATTTTTGCACAAGGTTCATCCATGCTAGTGTTAGTGCCAGTGTAAGAGCCAGTGGGATCAACTACAACTAGATTTGAAGATTTAACAAATAATGTGTTGAGATGACCTTCAGAAGCAGAAGTATAATGTTTTTTTGCCATTTCTAGATGAACCATCTTCAATCTTAGAGAGTCTAATGATTGGATTATGGATTACATCCTCTTTTGGGTGGGTCTGGTACTGCAACTGGATTCCAAATCCCTTCACCACTTGCACCAATGGGTCTTATATTTGCATAACACATTTTTAGTATCATAGTTACCCCTTTACTATATGTTTGTTCAATATAATCACTCATTTGAAGTTTAACAATATCTCTACCCCTGGTCGACCTATAATCCTGAATACCTTGAATGTTGGCATTAGAATTGAGGTCTTTCTATCTTTCATTATTACTATCACTACCAAAATCATATAGTATAGTTGGATGCTCTTTATTCCAATAATTGTTGAAAAGTTCATCCTCCTCAATTTCATCAAAACTTGCTAATGTTCTTGGTTCACCAAAATTTTGCCTCATTTTCCAAAAATTAGTCATCTTGATTTGACACCACAAAGTAGATGCACATGCCTCTTTAATTGCTTTCAGCATAGACCTCTTAGAAGGTTTAGATGCTTCCTCGTAGAAATTTAAGTATGTCGGAGGCTTTGATTTGTGCAATGTCATAATTTGGGATGACAATTCTTGCATTGAAATATTATTCTATGTTGCATGTTTCTCCATCTCTTTCTTAACCTCATCCCATGAATCCTTATTTTTTAACTTTTCTATCAATGGCATCTCCTGATGTTGGTATTTGCTCACGGAGTTCCCATTGGTGATAAGTCTCATTTTTATTATATTCAATGGATCATAATTCTAGTGACTGACAAAATCAAAGCCAAAAAAAATTACCAATTCATTTGCCACTTTGAAAGACTTTCTCTCAAATGTGAGGCCTCCAATTGTGAAAGGAAAGGAAGGAAATATCATTTTCTTTTGTTGTCTACTTAAAAGTTCATCTGTGCTCTCCATCTGTCGTACATATTCTAGTGCAAAAATCCTTTTTGTAACATGCATTGGAAGTTTGCAGGGTTCAACTGTTGAACCGTAAAACCTTAAGACAGTTGTCTTTCTATTTTCATAATAATATTGAGCACATAGCATTACAATTTTAGGGCAAGGGAATACTCCAGGTACATTGAGGTTTTCTAATTTAGTAACTAGAGCAGCTAGTTTATTTGTATGTGCACGAATATTGTTGTTATATTTGTAATAATTTCTCCCCTTTAGTGGATCTTTCCACTTATTAAACAATGAATGTATAATTCCCATGATTCCAAAATCTCCATGGATAAGAGGATAAAAAATATCATGACATTCATTAGTGAAACCTAGGGTTTGTAGTACTTGCCTAAGTTCCATAATGTGTTTATGTTCCTTTATACTTGCACTCGTACAAGAGGTTTTTAACTTTGTTTTATTACACAAAATTATTCTTTAAGCCCTATTTAAAATAATTATGAAGTGTAAACCCTAAACAATTAAAATCAAGATTTCTATTGCTACAAATTGCAATGAATTTTTTTAAAAATAAATTAAATACCCAAAATCGAGATTGGATAATTGGTGTTGTCGTCTGATACTTAAGTTTCATACTTTCAGTCTTCAGAACACAAAATGGAATTCTGCCAGTCTATGAAAATTTAAAATTTGAAAACCCTCTCATATTGGACTTGGCTTGGAGAACTTTCAACTTCATACTCTAAAAACATAGAGGGCTAATAGTTAAAAATTAAACCAAAAGTATTAAGTAATTAATGGTTTTAGGTACTTTACTAATAGTATGTACAATGTACATGTAAACAACATAAAGATTTAAGACTCAATAATTTAGTAATGTACATAAAAATAATTTTTTTTAAAAGTAAAAATTTATTACATTAATTAATATACATTTGAATAATTTTTTTATTTTTAATAAATAAATTAATAAAAATCAAATTTAATTATCGATATGATTTTTGAGTCAATTTGTGAAATGTTATCGCTGTTGTCAAGAGTCATCTGGAATCACAACACATGTCAATTGTGACACTTGTCAATGACACATGCCATGATTTCAGATGTTTCTTGACAATAGCAATAGCGGACCCAAATTTTACTTGAAATTCATCCCAGGTCATTCCCGTTGGCATTGATCTACCTTTTACATAACAATCGCGACATCGCTAATTCAGGATTAAGTAATAATTTTGTTAAAGACTAAAAATAGTTATTAATAAATTAATCAAGTCCTGACACTTAATTGAGCTTTGCAATGACTGGGCATGTGTCACGATTTCAGATGAATCTAGGTACATGGGAAAACATTCCCCAAATCGGCCTAAAAATCATCTTGGGACGTCGATCTTTCTTTTAGTCAACGATCAAGATTTCAGATAGAATCTTGGAGTACGTGTGTCCTGATTTTGGGTTAATTTAATTATTTATATATAAAAAATTATATATAAAAAATATAATTTATAATAATTATTATAATAGTTATAATATAATATAAATAAAAGAGATTTTCTTTTCTATTATAGAAATGATTTTCTTTTCTATCATAAACTTTTTATTGTAAAGATGATATGAAAAATTCAATGAAGATATATTAAATTTTATAAAATAAAATTGGTGCAAGATATGAAACAAGTGTCATTAGTACTTGCCTTTAGTTTTATATAAATTTAATTTAAATTTAATAAATTTATTATAATATATAAAATATTTTAATTAATAAAAATGTTATATAATTATATATTTTTTGTAATGATGTTAAATTGTATTCATAAATATAATCATTGATATATATGTACTATTACATATATATCATATGGTTATAATTATATTATATGTTCTATTATATAAAAATAATTATAATATAAAAATAATAATATTTTTATAATAATAATAAATCTTAAATGATTATATAATATAAGTAATATTATCTTTAATTGAATGACAAAAAACATATTATAATTTATAAAAAATATATTATTAGAATATAAAATATAAACCAATGCACTTACATTAAAAAATAAAAATATTAACGTTAATGAATCACATTGAAAATCAAATATTTAGCTGTTAGGCTTAAGCCTACCATCAAGTACTAATAATAAATTATAATGAGAATAGTTTAATTTAAATAAAAATTAAAAATTAAAATATAATTACAAATGTTATATTTGTGTTCATATTTATTATTTAGTTTCAAAATTAATATGTAATATAGTTTTATTATCTACAAATTATTAACATATATTGATAATTGTGATAATTGTTTATAAACATAATTATTAATAATATTAACCGAGTCTTCCAATGAGTGGACACGTGTCAAAATTCTGGATGAATCTAGACATATGAGAAAACATTCTCCAAATCGACCCAAAATTCATCTCGGGCCCTCGATCTTTCTTTTATGCAACAGTTGAGATTTCAGGTGGAATCTTCAAGTACACGTGTCCCAGTTTCGGGTAGAAATAGACTTTATGTTCAATCTTATAAAATTTGGCCCGAAATAAAGCTGCAGTCATTAAAAAGAATTTACATAGCATATTAATTAATATAGAGAAAAATGTTGAAATAAATATTGTTAAAGAAATTGTTATTAATTATTATTATTTTACTTTTAAGCTTGAGCATGTCAAAATCATGATGTTAATTTAATTATTTATATAAAATATAATATAATTTATAATTATTATAATAATTTTAATATAATATAAATAAAAGATTTTCTTTTCTATCATAAACTTTTTATTGTAAAGATGATATGAAAAATTTAATGAAGATATATTAAATTTTATAAAATAAAATTGGTGCAAGATATGAAATAATAATGATAATAGTTTAATGTAAATAAAATAATTACAATTTAAAAATATAATTACAAATGCTATATTTTTATTCATATTTATTATTTAGTTTCAAAATTAAAATGTAATATAGTTTAATTATCTATACATTATTAACATATATTGAAAATTGTGATAATTGTTTATAAACTATTCTTCATCATTTAAAAGATTTCATAATTAAAAAAAGTTAGGAATAGGTGACAAGATAGGTATGAAATAAAAATTTGACATATAAATTATCAAAATTATATTTAACTTTGTTAAGGGTATAATCTTTAGTTTTCCTTGAAATCCACTCTTATTGCTCCATTTAATTTAAGCAATCAGATTAAAGAAAAATAGTTTTAGAAATTACAAAACTTTTAATTGGATAATTTTTTATTGAATCTTTTTTACTATAAATGGTTAATCAAATATATTATATGAAACCATAAAGGGAATCGGGATTGTTGAAACCCTTTTTTTTTGTTTCTAAGTTCTAACTTTATAACTATTAATAGTTAATTATTTTTAACAAAGTTGCAGACTAACATTTCAATAGTGCATTGAGAATCAAGATGCCAAAAATAAAGTCGTAGACTAACAAGAATAATGATTTGAGAAGCCAAAAACTATTGTTTTCATTGATAATATTTTAGACTATATAATGTACATAATACTAATTCACAACATAGATATTCAAAATAGCTGTTTAAATCAGCCTGGTTTTACTATTTCATAATTTACAAAAAAGGGTAAGGCCCAATCCAAAGAAAAATAAAGATATCTTAAAAAAAAAATTTTCCCCTAAGGGTAATGGTTAAGGAAACAATATTTAGGAAATAGGGAACAAGAAACTAGAGAACCAGGGAGGCTGGAAGCACCAGTGGGCTGAGGAGCTGAGGGCTTGAAGCCTTTAATCAGAAAGGTCTTCAAGTCCCTCCATAAGGAATCTGTTGGAGAAGATGATGTCGCTGAACTCATCCAACCATGTGAAGTCAGTCTCACTAACATCGTCCAACAACAACCACTTCCATAGAAAATCCCTTCTAAGTCGTGCCTACTTCCGATGGTGAGTCCATTGTCGTTCGCTCATGCTGAGCAGGAAATGATGCTTATGTATAATGGACCCTATGCCTTCCTCCCAACACTTGTTTTCTACATCTGCAAAAGGGATGCCAATTCCTGGCCCCGATACCTGCTTGGCCAATACAAGAATTTTGACATCATCTTCTAAAAATTTTTCCTTAAAAAAGTTATGCAGAAGCATCAACATGTCTATTTGACCACCTCCAAGGTCGAGAAGAGATGCGAGGAAGCGAGAGGTAATATTTGTGGACACATGGTACCTCTTATCATTTTTCAAGAATTCATGGCTGAGTACCATGAATATAGCATGACAGATATAGGACTTTGAGCATTTGGCTTGCAAACCATGGCAAGGGCATCATTAAGAATCTTGCCCAAAAAGGGCTTTTGCAGAGCCATTGTAGTGTATTTCAGGCAAATTGGCATATCCATGACTAAGATTCAAGAACTCTGCAAAGTGTAACTACAACTCGAATTCAGATTGAAGAATATGAGAAATCATAATGAAAGAGGAATTGAAGAGGCTATTTAATGACAGTTGCATTTAATTCTTTGGCGTTCGTGATCTTTCATATCTTATTTTTTTGTATTCCTATTAATTTTCAAGTGTGTGAAATGTCAAAATGTACTAGCATTAATGTCAGACAATCAATAGTGCTTGACATTCAGTAATGATTTCCATGCAAACCTTTTCACATACTCCATTCTAGAGAATTTTGTGTGACTCTAGGTGTTTTCAAGTGAGTGGCCTCGAGATGCATCTTCTATTGTTGATCTCTAATTAATCAACGGTCAATAAAACTATTGTGTTTACTATTAACAATACGAAAGTGACAGTAGTCAACTTGGTAATAATGACACTGATTTAATGATGTTACGACATTATTAATAGTTATAATACATCTAAGATAGTACACAAGTTAAAACTTGAACTGACTACTCAACAATCAGTACAATCACTAGCCAATACATGTACAAATTTTGCTTTCAAATTAAACAATTTTTCAGTTTACCATTGAAGATTAGCCAAGACCATTATTATTCATTTTCCTACAAAAAAAGTAATTTTCCTCTGACATTATTAATTCATTTTTGGAAAGGGGAAAAATAACCATCATTTATTTATCCGTCAGCAAACAAAAACATTAATTTGCCACATTTAAAATAATTTTTGCTAAGGCAAGAAAAAAATTACCAAATATTAATATTTTATTTCCCTATATGGAACAAAAAAATTGCCTTTGATATTAAAATTTTCCTGCCCACAAAATGTTGGATTCACCAACATTTTAGCCATTTTCTCGGGAGGGGTTTCTTAAAGTTATTAGTGATAGAAATTTATAAGATGAGAGAAGTAATGTTAGTGTCCAAGAACCACTATGAAATGCTATGCAAAATGAAACTAAACTAGAATGCAAACTAACTAGCAATATGAGAGTGTTACAATCATTCTAATTAAGATAGATGTGCTACTCTATTACATAAAAGAAAACTATGCTAATGCAATATGAGATTAAACTAGTATGCTATGAAAGAAATGAGTGTGAAGCCACAAGATCCTCCAAAGCTTGAAGAGTACCTATAGAAAAACATGCAACATAACACTAATACAAAGAAGATGGATGCTTAGATGAGGAGAGAGCTCTCCATTTTAAAGAAGTATGAATGATAGAGATCATGAGACAAGAAGATCTAATCAAGGGTAGGGAGTTAAATTTTACATGATCCATGTACAAGATCATTTCCACCAATCAAAAAGAGTTGACTTTTGTGTCTCCATGTGAGACAAAAAGGCTTTTATTTTTTTTTTTAAATGGGAAAATGACTTTATGTGTGCAACTCAGGATAAGAGATGAAAGGGGTCTTTTATTTAATAAAAAGGGGGACATATTCCTTTGAATTAAATAAGAACTTAGGATATAGTGGTCAAACTATAGGATAAAATAAAATAAATTAATTTTTAAATATTTGATCTAGATAAATGATTTAATAATTTAGCAAAATGCTAAGAAGGGGGCTAATAGTCTAGAAGACCATTTTTGGTTGATTACATTTGCCCCTCTTTGACTAATGTATGATTAATCTGGGAACAAATTACATAAAATAATGAAGAAGCCAAGCAAGTGGCAAAAAATAGAGAGGTCTAACTTTGAAGAATGAAGTGCAAAGTGAAATAGAAAATCCTAAGTGTTCAGCCTAGTAGCGACAGTATTAGACACTAGGAGGGAGGGGGGAGGGGGGGAGCGAGAGAGAGAGAGAGAGAGAGAGAGAGAGAGAGAGAGAGAGAGACCATTTCAGAACTTTAGATGAGGACTAATATGTTGAGAAAAGTGAATAGAACAAGAGAAAATGGAAAGGTCAAGCATATGCTCCTGAGAAATAGATAGCCATAAAAAACATGAAATTTGCAGTGGTAATAGAATATTCTTGCCCCCTTAGGATCAAAATTGAAATGAGGTAGAGGGGATATAGAAATTAGAAAAATATGATCAAATCAAGATAAAACAAGGTCCATGATAATAGATAAGTAATTATAATCCAAGAGTGACCACTAGGAAGTGATAGTATGCCCTAGTTTGACTAAGTTTTAGCAAAGAAGATAAAGCATTAAAACTAGGTCAAATCAAGGAGAAAGGTGAAATGAAATGGAATGAGATGAGAAATAAGTGTAGAAGAGAGTAGAAATGATGAAGGAATGAAGAAATGATGATGCCCTAGTGAGATTCAAAGATTAGGCCTCAAAAGTTTAGCCAACTACATAGAATAAGGAAGAAATTCTAAAATGCAAATTTGACCATCAAATTGAACTTAGATTTCAATTTTGATCTTGAAAAATGGATTTAGTACATCAAAATTAGTTAGGGGTGCAATTTTTGAGCAATTTTGAGAAGTTCAAAAATTAGGTCAAATTTGGATCGGAAGACAATATAAGGGGTCCAAGTGTCATTTTCAATTCATTTGTCTTCTTTTGATCTTGAGATATTTTGAACATTGGAGAGAGATGGTGATGGCATAGGTAGGGATTTTGATTGATAAACATTATTTCAAGCATAGTTGGTTGCATAATCAACCTACCAATTATGGTACCCAGGTAAATTTTCACTTTCCTAAGTATTTTAACTCATTTTTTTTTATCATTTTTGGGTTTTTTGTTAGGTTTTATAAGTTTCCCAAAAAATATTGTGCGATACTTTAGAATTATTGCACGATAGTCATACAAACTATCACACGATACTTCTAGTGTCAAAATAGTATCGCATCTATCTGGGAAAATTTATTGTATGAGCACCACCCTTTAGTCACAAAAGATGGTGTGAAGTATCTAACAACTAAAAAGCATCACACATATACTTCATAAAGGATGGTACGATTAAAAATAGCTAGAAATATTGCACAATATTAGGAAGAAGTATCACACGTTACAATTTTGATCTTTTTCCATGCTTTTGGTCCTTTAGTTCAATTTTTGAAATTGCATAGTAGAGTAGAAGAATTTATGAATTTTTTTCATACATTATGATAGAGATTGACATCTTTTTGTATGATTTTTTTATGCAGATGGTTTTCTTGGGTTTGATCATTAGAGCCCCCAAGGTTGTAGGGCTGAGATTAATGCGGTTTTTGAGTGTTGAGTAGGGGAGAGCACTAGTGACCATGGGGTTTGGTAGTTTCTATTGATGCCCCATATCTAGGAAAACCATGGCCTTCTAACAACACTCATAGAGAGGTGGCATAGTGAGCATAACACCTTCCATCTTCCCATTGGAGAGGCTATGATTACCCTAGAGGATGTGTATCACATCTTTTAAGTGTCATGTCATGGAGACCTAGTGAGTGTTATCTTTAGATGTTTTTCTTTACTTCATTTATGTTATTATCGTGAGTGTTGAAATGAAGTTTATGTGTCACAAGTGTATTATGATCGGACCCTGATGGAGGGGAGGGTTGTGTTATAGGAGCTATTTTAGGATGTCACTATCCTAGATAAGCATTTGAGCTAGGAAAGGTTAGTGGAAGAGTACAATGAGCAATATCTAGTGGCTTGCATAGTATGCTCTTTGGTGGCACATGCTTTGGTGATGAACAGAAGTTAGAAGGGCTTCTCATTGGGCTAGGGAGACTAGTGATGGACTTGGTGGGGTGGCCAAGATGGATGGCATGAGGGCCAACTATCCTCGCAAATATGTACCATGAGTTGCATGGGATCGTGTATCAAGAGAGGAGGACATGGGCATGTGGGGCCGTATTAGCTTAGATATGAGCATGGTATCACATTGTGGTAATTGACTAAGAGTGCAACTAAGGGAGTAGAGATATCCATATATCTATAGATACTCAAGGTTTATAGCATAACTACATAGTGAAGATATCACCTACTAACAATGACTTTATAATAAGTTATCATCTTTTGAGTGGAGGTCATATAGGGGATGTGAGGTTTAGTGAGAGGTTGTAGATGAGCTTGGTTACATATTTTTTAGTAGACCACTACTAGGGTAGCATTTAGAGAATGTGGAGATATTTATTATCACATTGTTATGGAGATAGTTTGGGCAACAACAGGTGGTATCCATAGAGAATACCACCTATGCTAGGTTCAAGGGAGAGGAGAGACTTAGATGGCTCCTTATGCTAGATTATTTAGCAGTAGTGGAGGAGATGAAATGGTTATAGGGGGAGAGATGGGATTACCTCCTGAATGTTGTAGATGTTAGGCTAGATCCTTCTTATATCTAGGACAAAAGAGATACCATTCCCTCATTTTACCATTCCTATTTCATTATTGAGAGGGATAGGTCATGGTGGTATACAGAGGAGAGAGAGAGAGGTAGCAGCTCTAGAGGAGCATCGAGTAGCTAGACTCAAGCTTAGAGTTGGGTGGAGATGGATGATGCAAAGGAGGAGGAGGAGAGACTAGTTAGACAACCATGAGTAGAGAGATCTAGGGAGCCAAGAGTAAATCAGAGGCCAGTGCAGTCCATAGGTGGAGAAGGAGAGGATCATTGGGATGCTCAAATCTGAGCCCTAGAGGTAGAGATACAATAGCTATGAATGACTATAGCAATGAGGGACCAAAAAATGGTGGATATCAGGGAAGAGACAGATAGGTAGGAGAGATATTTGGGAGAGGATCTAGAAAAGTCTCGACAAGAGTCTAAGAGGCAGGGAGTAT
Organism: Cupressus sempervirens; assembly: GCA_028749045.1. Classification (NCBI taxonomy): domain Eukaryota; kingdom Viridiplantae; phylum Streptophyta; class Pinopsida; order Cupressales; family Cupressaceae; genus Cupressus; species Cupressus sempervirens. The sequence continues at coordinate 690,953,630 of CM053783.1, forward strand.
AGGCAACATATTAGCATAGGGTGTACATAGTTTCCATTCTGACAGGACAATGGGTGCCTCACTATTCAAAGAGAGCAGGGAGGTTAGAGGGAGTAGTACAACCCCCAAATAGGATACAAGAAATGTTAGAGTAACTATTTATTTACACTTATTATTTAAATCATGTTGATTTAATTAATTAAGTCATCTATTACTTTGGTCTACTTAAGCTTACTCTTAGGTGCATATAATTAATATTTTAAATTAATTATAATGTGCAAACCTAGTTTTGTTTAATAACTTGGAATACAATTTTGCTCTCACATTGTTGAGATTTTCCAAGCTCAGCTTTTTCCTTTTCTAGTTTCTCTTCAGTACAAGTTATTTACATGCAGGTGTTCTTGGTTATCTATGAAGTTGGTTTTCACAACTTCTACAAGAAACCCCTCCACAACCACTACAAGATACTCATGAGGGAGGGAGCAAGTCATAGGTCTAGGTTTTTGATGCCCTTGTGGCACTTTTGATGTATATTTTTTAGACAACTATCCAGTTTTTGGATCCCATATTATATATGTTCTTAATTCATCATTATATTTATGAGATATTGGATTTGATTTATGGCTTTGTGTTTTTCTCTCTTTGCTAGCTCATGTCATTGGTGTTTATGGTTATTTCAACACTTGTCTTTATGTTTTCATGTGATGTTGTTATGTATGCTCATGTTTTTATTAATGCTCATGGATGCATCTCTCTTATAGATGTTTTAGCTCTCATGTTTATGATGTAGACTCATAATTTAAAAATGTAGTACTTAGATAGAGTAGATGTGATGATGATATTAACCCTTGTGATGATAAGAATAGAAGAATTAAATTGATATGACCTATAAGGAGTGAAAGACATGATCGAGAGGAAGTGAGAGAAGGTGAACATAGTTAGCTAATGTGTCTATGAAAGATAAATAGAGATCTCTCTCGAAATGTAAGATGCAAAGCTAAAATAAAATGAACCCTAAAATTTAAACTAGTATGCAAAGGTGCATTTGCAAGGGATGCATAATTAGACTCTAATTTTCATCATTGAGCTTTATTAGGGACATCTAAAGATCATGCAATCATCACTAGCATAACTATAAGGATATGAATATGATATATATCAGATAGAAATGTGGGAACCTAACTTGAGAGTTAGAGACATATAGGTCAAGATGAATAATGCATTAAGGTTCCCTAAGTTTAATATAACAAGATCATACCCGTATCAAGGCATAAGTGCTAGGATAACCCCCATGTGCAGTCTTGTGGGAATAGATAAGGATAATATGTTGTTGATCTAAAATTTCAAGTAGGATAAGAATGAATGCTCATGACACTTTAGATCAACAAAGTATACCCATAAGTAGAAAATTAGTAAAACATTCCCCATGCTCCCAGTCTTCTAGTCCCTGACATTCTTGAGAGACAATTAGGGAGAGAACACTCAACAAAGAAATCATCACAAACATCACACAAATAAAATAAAGTCAATCAGATCTCAGAAAGTTTAATGTTCAAGTGTGTGTATGTGTGTGTGTGTGTGTGTAATTCATGTGACCATTTCTTTAGGACCTGAATCTAGTAGTGAGAAATATCATAGCATCCTAGACTATAACTAAGGTATCCAAAAAGTGTTAAGAAACACTATTAGAAAAGCTGCTAAATAAAACACCTACACATAAAGAGACCATGATAAGATAAATAGTTTGTGCCCTCATAGATCTAGATGAGAGTTAATTCCAAGCTAGGTGGGGCAAAGTGAGAATGAAGCAAATGAGCACAAAGCAAGACTGATAGACATAGTTGTAAGGGTCTCAAGTAGCATTTGTTTTGAGGTTTCACCACTCGGTAATTTTTTCATGACTTTTTATGATTTTTTTTGTATTTTTGAAATTTGTATTTTTTTTGGTGATACATGAAAGTGCCTATTGCTAGGTTTTTATTAAGATCATTTTTAAAGGATTTTTTCTATTTTTTAGGTAGTTAGGCTTGAACTTACCTTTATGCTCTTTATTTTGTTGATTCTTTGGGTTCTCTCTAAGAATAAGCTCACCCACTTGAAATTCATGAGGATGGAATTTATTGTTATAACTGGTAGACATCCTCTTCTGATAAGCTAACATGTGATCAAAAGAAGCTTTTCAGTGTTCATCTAGAGTCTCAAGCTTGTGAATCTACATATCCCCATGGTCCTTGTCAATAATTAATCCATGTAAAGAAACTCATAGGGAGGGAATCCCAACTTCTAAGGGAAGGATGACCTTGGAGCCATAGACCAGTGTAAAGGGCATAGCCCCACTGGGACTGCATATGGTGGTTCTATAGGCCCATAATGTTGAATTAATCTATAGGTGCCAATCCCTTCCTAACTTGTGAACTATCCTATGTAAAATATTCAACAATGTTTTGTTTGAGGCCTCAACTTGGCTATTCCCTTAGGGATAGTATATGGAGGACCAATATTGCCTGATTCTAAATTTATTGTAAATTTATCTTAAGTCCTTATTCTTAAACTACCCTCCATTGTCAAAGATTATGGAAGAAGGAATACCATAGTGGAAAATAATGTGATTTAGCATAAACAAGGCAACATGTTTTCCTGTAGCAGTAGAAAGCGGAACAACTTTGACCCATTTAGTAAAATACTTGGTTGCTATAATAATTAACTTGTGTCCACAAGATGAACTTGGGTGAATCTTTCCAACCAAGTTAAAGGCCCATTGTTGGAAAGGCTAGTGTATAATAGAAGGGACGAGTTCACGCCCAGGAGCATGTATCAAATTGTCATTTAGTTGGCACTTCTTATAGGATTTGGCATATCATACAACATCAACTTCTATAGTTGGCCAATAGTATCCTACCCTAAGAAATTTCTAAGAAAGTGCAAGGCCATTAGAATGTGACCCACAAATGTCATTATGAACTTTGGCCAACACCTTTTTGAACTCATCTATCTCTAGACACCTAAAAAGTGTTCTGTTTGTACCCTTTCCATGTAGGTCACCAGAGACAAAGGTGTAATGAGAGGCATTATAGATAAGTTGATGCTTTTCATTATGTGTAATATTTTTAGGAATGATGTGGTCTCACAAATAGGAGAAAATGGTAGAGTAGAAGGAGGAATCATTACTGACAATGGTGCAAATGATGCAATCATTAGAGGAATCATAAACAGGATGGCATAGTTCTTCCACCATGAACTCGAAGTGAGATTCAAGCTCTTGTAGTTGTAGGATAGATGCCAAAGTTGTCATAGCATCAACAACCTTGTTTTTTTCCCTAGGAATTTGCTGGAAGGTAAAAAAGGTGAAGTAATTCCTTTAGGCATCAACCAATTTCTTGTAAGGTATTATCTTGTCATCCTTAGTTTGGTACTCATTTTAGCTTGATTGATGCCAAGTTGGGAATCTTCATAGATATGTAGCTCTATTATCCTCCATTCAAGGGCTAGCTTGATTCCGTTAGTGAGGGCTTCATATTCAACTATAATATTTGTGTAGGAGAATAATAGATTGTAATATTTTGGGATGGTGTAGCCATGAGGGGTGACAAATAGAATTCCAACACTAGCACCATTTAGGGTATATAACCCATCAAAGAAAATCTTCTAGGTTTCTTATGTAACATACATGATAGATGCATCTGGGAAGTCAATTTTCATAGGAGCACTACCTTTGATTGGGAACTCAATAAGTTGATCAATAATAGCATGTCCTTTAATAGCCTTATTTTCAATGTATTGAATGTCAAATTTTGAAAGAATCATCATCCATTTTTCTAGTCTACCTATAAATACAACCTTACTCAAGAGATATTTAAAAGGATCAATTTTGGAAACTAGTTATATAGTATGTGTGAACATGTAGTGGGGAATTTTTTGTGACACAAACACTACAAATAAACAAGCCTTCATAATATTATTGTAATTAATCTCATAAGTGACTAGTGTATGACTGATGTAGTATATAGCTCTTTCTTACCCATTCTCATTATGTTTTTCTAATAGAGATCCTAGAGAATTTACAGTAGCTAAGATGTAAAGAATCAATGACTTCCCTTGTATTGGAGGCACGAGGATAGGTGGATGTAATAGATAATACTTCATTTGAGCCAAGCACTTATCACACCCTTCATTCCTTATGCATGTTGACCCTTTATGCATATTTTTTAAAAATGGTTTTGATCTATCAGCTAATTAAGAGATGAACTTCTTGATAGACTAAAGGTATCCTTGCAAACTCCTTAGTTAATGTTCTTGGGAGACATCATCTCCATAATATCTTTCACCTATTTTGGATTAACCTCTATGCCCTTAGCTAATATTATGTACCCTAACAATTTTCTAGATGTGATACCAAAAAAATACTTTTTTTTTTGGATTAAGCCCAAGTTGAAACCATTCTATGCATTCTAGTATCAAACTCAAGTTAGATAGGTGAGTGCTTCACTATTTAGATTTTGTGAGGGTGTCATCAAAATAATCCTCTATTTTTTTTGCATCATGGCATGAAAGATTTTGGTCATAGCTCTTTTGTATGTAGTACCTATATTTTTTAGCCCAAAGGACATGACACTCTAACAGAAAGTACCCCATGTACAGGTGAAAGTTGTTTTCTCTTGATTTTTGGGAGCTATCTTAATCTGATTGTATCCAGAGAATTCATCCATTAGGGAGTACATTTCATAGCATGCATTTATGTCTACCATCATATCTATATTTGGTAGAAAAAAATCATCTTTTGGGCATGCCTTGTTTAAATCCCTAAAATCAGTGCAGACACGAATGGACTTGTCATGTTTATAGACATGCACTATATTGGATATCTATTGTACATAGTCAATAGCTTTGATAAAATTGGCACTTAGCAATTTCTCTAGCTCAGCTTTGACTAACAAGACAACATGAGGATGCATCTTTCTCAGTTTTTGCTTAATAGGTTTAACCCAAGGAGCGATGGAGAGGTGATGCATAATGATTTATGTATCTAAGATGGGCATATCAAAATAGGTCTATGAAAAGTTAATATTTTTCTCCTTAAAGAATAGTGTGAATTGTCCTTTTTCCTCTACTAGTAAATATTTAGCCATGGGTATAATTTTGGGAGATTCTTTAGTACCCAAGTTGATTGGTTGTATCAATTCTATCAAGATCAATGATATATCCTAAAAGTATCTTGGAAGATTACCCAGTACATCATCCTCAAGCACTTAAAAGAGGTTTTCACCTTTGGGTACATCTTTATATTCACTCTTTTTCGATTTAGACATCACCACAATGTGGTTTTCATTATTTGAACTCTTATTTTAAATTTTTCTCTTCAATTTGTGACTAAGGTACTTGATGTTTGTCTCAATCATGTTAACTACTGGTTCATTGGTGGAAGACACCACTAGTTCAATGTCATTTAGGTAGCATGTGATCTCATAATCATGTTGGAATGAGGGTAGCTCAAGTATTTGATTTTGAATAGACCAATCTTTGAGATCAGGGTGCATAAATTAAAGGGAGGTGGAAGCTTTGAGGTTATTGATGTAGGATAAATTGTCTCTAGTGATGAGAGAGGTTGAACCTATAGGGAAGGGCCTAAAGGAATATAAATCAAGATACATCCTAGAGGAATTAATGTGATCCACTAAGGCAGGTTGTGAATCCAACTCATCTGACCCTACACGAAATTCATCAACTATGTTTAGTTGGGTAATATATGTGTGCACCACATCTACACCCAATTCAAAAGAAACATCAAAAAGTGATTCCCACTCATATTCTTGAGATTCGGTACTTTGGTTGTGAGCCACAATTCTAGCAATGTTTCTTCTAATTCTCTCTGTATTAGGATTTTCAACATCTAACTCATCAAATTTGGGTTTCCTAGATGTGGACACTTCAATAGTGTTATCATGAAATGGCATATCTTCTCCCTAAAGAAGTGATGTAGAAGGGGTGAAATCCTCTTCATGTGTCAAAGAAACAATAATAGGTTGGATATCATCTTCAAATTCACTATCTATATGGACTTCTCTATTAAATCATGGCAAGTTATCTTCAACACCATATCATAGGCAGTAGTATCTTTTCTTTTTCATCCCTTGGTGTGATTTAGGGATTCTACAAGAGCATTCTTATTGTCATTCAAAGGTCCTTGACCATGATAACCCATTTTTTTCAAAAATTGGTAGCCTTTCACATATCTTTTAGGAGAAATAGGGGTAGTGAAGATGACTTCATTATTATCCTCTTGCTCTCTATAGATCTAGTCTCTAATAGCTTGATCTTACTTTTCATCTTCTAAAGGAATTAAGGATTGAACAAAAGTACATAAGATAGTCATGGTTTGTCATCGGAGCAAGGAGAAATAGGTAACATTGTAATGGAGTCTAAGGTATACTTCCCCATCTTGATACTCATAATTTTTAGCTTATTTTCACATGCTATAAGAGATGGTCTATTGTCAGTAGGGGGTCAATTATGTGGTAGTAGTGACTCTATAGTAGTAAGTATGTTGATAGACATAAAATTGTCTCCTATGATCACTAGTTATGCACCCTTGAATGGAAATTTGATACATTGATGGTATGTTGATGGTAAAACTTGCATTTCATGGATGCATGGTCTACCCAACAAAAGTTTGTAAGCAAGTGGGATCTCTAATACTTGGAAGACCACATCTTTCTCCATGGCACCCACATGAATAGGAAGCACAACTAGGCCTTTGGAGGACCATTCAACCTCATCATAGGCTTTGATGGTTATCTTGAATCTAGGATCAATTACAAATTATGACTTTCCAAGTTGTTGAATTGCACTGAAGGAAACAATATTTAACCCAACACCATTGTCTATTAGTATTCCTTAAACTCAGGTGTGATAGATCTGTACTTTGATATGGAGGGAGAGATTATGTGGATGACTTAGGGATTGGTCATTTTATTCATAGAATGTAATATAATGAGGCAAGGAAGTGTGGTTTACCATAGCTTGGAACTATTCAATGTCAATATATGTAGGAACATTAGTTGTATGTAGAGCTTTCTCTAGGATCTCCTAATACAAATGAGACAACTCTAGCAACTCAAAAATGGAGATTTATGTGGGAGTCTATTGAAATTGACTCACAAAGTCATAACTAGATATAGTAGATGAAGCCACATATTTAGAATATGAGGCATTCTTGGGATCATTAGCCACTTTGAGAACAACCTTAGATTGCCCCCTAGTGACAGTGTTTAAGGTCTCACCATGTGAAGAGGAAGAATTTGCCACCCTAAGGGACACCCTAAGTCTTGTGTCTTTGAAGTTTTAATGAGAGTTATGCATTCTTAAGAACACCTTAGTTTTCTCATCATCCGTATCATAATTGGGTTCCTCATCAAATTTATGGCCCTTCATGTAGATGCTTTCACTTATAGGCTCAATCATGTTGATCACATTGTTAGTGTTGGCATATGCATAGCTAATCTTGATGTCATTACCTTTTTTTTTTCTTTAGATGTTTCTCCTTTTTCATATTTGGGTAATGGTTATTTAAAAGCCTTATGGTCATTATTCTTAACTAGGCCATCTGTGACAAATTTTCCTCCATTCTTGAGATCATGAGTGGCATCTTTGAGCTTGTCACAATTATCAATATTATGACCCTTGTTCCTATGGTAATTGCAATATTGGTCATCTCTCCACCAATCAGGTTTAACGAGTGGGTCATAGGGTCAAGAATTATCAAGTAGCATGATAATCTTATTAGCAAGAAAAGTTTGAAGACCACTTCATATGAGTCAACCATGGGTGTGTAAGTGTATCTTGGTTTAAAGGAACTCTTAACCTTGTCGAATGAATGGGGATTTGAGGTCTCTTATTGTTTAGCCACATATATAAGATTAGATAAGTGAAGGTTGGTTCTTTAGTCTTAGGAGCATCTACAACTCCATCATTGACTATATACTTGTTTTTCTTTTTTAAGGTTTACCCTTATCCTTACCATTGTCATTGCTATTTTTATCCTTGTTGACAACAATATCACCCTTCTTCACAGTAACATCCCTAATGTGATAAGAACTCTCAACCATGTCATTAAATTATGTAAACACTTTCTTTTGAAGATCATAATATAATTCAAGCACAATGTGTTGATGAAGGTGACAATTTTCTCAATATCAGGAATTTTTTGGGGATACCTAGAATGTAATGATCTCCAATGTTGTAAATATGTAGCAAATGACTCCCCTTGTTTTAGTTTTATGTTGCATAAATCCCACATAGTTATAGGGTGTTGCATGTTATACAAATATTATTGGATAAATCATTATACAAGTTCATCAAATTTTTTAAGGGGAGGTGAAAATTTGGTAAACCACTCCATGGCTTGTCCCATCAAGATTCTAGGAAATAGTCTCATGAGGTATGTGTCCCCATGCATGAAGTCTATGCTAAGAGTGCCATCATGTGGATCACCATTTCTATCATATTTGTCATACTTGGGAACCTCAATATCCTAAGGAAATGACACCATGAAGATACTTCTATCAAATGGGAGATCACATATGGTTTCTACAAAAGATGTTTTTGGTTGCTCCTTTTTTATTTGTAGTTGGGAAAGTTGAATTATTAGCACTTTCATTTATTTTCTTAGGATCTCAGCTTTAGTTGTCTCTCTTTTCTATATGATCCTTTGAACGTCATGGTCATGAGGGACTTTTCATCCCCAAGAAGTCATGTATTGAAAGTATTGTTAGAAACAATGGTCCACCAAGATAATTGAGAGCGGGGTGGGGGTGAATCAGTTATCCAGAAATTAAAACATTTATCTTCTTTAAACAAACTTAACCATTCAACCAAAGTAAACAATAACCATAATAATATGTACATAGACAATTACACCAGATATGTTAACTAGGGAAGCCCTTGATTAGAGGAAAAACCCCGGTGGGAATGATGCCCACAAGATGATGTACTAATATAAATATTCCTTGTTAGAGGATGAACCCTATTAGGTGTCTATTAAAAAATTTAGTATAGTGAGTCCCTATTAGGAGACTTTCAATCCCTATTAGGAGATTCCAACCATGTTAGGAGTTGTAGTACAATGTATGCAAGAAGAGCCTACTGCCCAAACATGCAATTTCAACTACAAGAAGAGCTCACTACTCAAACATGCTATTTACTATTATGTTCTTCTTTCCTTTGTTCTATCAACTTAACCAAAGACTATCACACCTTGTAGACCAAGTCATGAACCTTAGATCACACAATAAAACCTTAGCAATGAAGTTTCCTTTACTTCCACTTTGTTCTGCTCAACTTTGCATTATGCTCTTGTGTTGCTTACAAATTACTTCTTCATGTAATCCAAACATATATTAATAAAGGAAAATGTCCTTCATTTATACTGAGTCCATAAAACAATTCCCTGGGTCAGCTGTTAGACCTTCTCAATTAATCATTATAGGACCACATTAAGAACACGTTACACTTAGTGATAGCATTAATCTTCTACCTTGCAACTTGAATAACTTTCTATACATGTAATATTATGGTGAGAAAACTTGACCATGTCATCATCAACATGTCTTCTACACATCCTCAACCTCAATTCTTAGAATAAATTTTTTTCCAAGAGATATAATGAATTTACCAAAACATGCATCTGTAAACTCTATCTCACAATAAACATCACCAAAACTTACATAACTTCTTCCAGGCTTATCATTTCTTCATCCGACATTAACTACATATACTAGATACTTAGAACTATCTCTCATAACCTTGGATAGTGAGAATACTCAACTAGCTATCCATACCAACTTGATCTTATTATTTTTCTTCTATAAAATACCATAGAAAACTACTATGTTGACATTAATGACAAACTTAATCATGAATGTAACATATCATCATAGTAACATATCTACAATACTCCCCCATAGGAATATCATCAACATTCATCCTTCCAATAAGTATTGATCTCCATTTTTCTCTAAGGCTTTTAACATGATTTTTTGGAGAAGTTCATCTTGTTGAAACCTAATGAGGTCCTCACTAATAACCTCAATATCTAGCTCACTCTCATGGTGTGACTGTGAGGGTGTAGGTGGTGAGGAACATCCCACATCATGTGTCCTTACAGATCTTGGTGGTGTGTTATTCCCATTGTTTCCACAAGATGGGTTGTTCATGAAGGGGTTGCTATAGTTTCCATGGGCATGTCTATTTTCAAAATCATGTGAGTGAGTACTAGTCTCACCATATGGTTGAGACATCTCTTAACAATTATGTTAGCCTCTTTGTAAGATTTGTTGCATTGAAGAATTTTTTGAATTTCTAAATTTTGAGCATTTTTGCCCTTGTTCTCTAAGGTAGGAGAAATTAATAAGATAAAACCCTAGTTTACTATTTCTAGTTTTGTGACTTTTATTTATTCTCTGGTTAGGGTTTTATCCTCTTTTTAATCCTGTGTTGCTTTTCACAGTTATGTCTTGCCTATTTCATGTTCAATTTTTATGTTAAGTGCTAACTTGGAAATGAGTTGTTTCTCCACTGTCAGATGCATCCTAAATCAATGCCTCTCATGGTGTTGCTATAAAAAGTAGTTGTTCCTATATCCAAAGAGACATAATGACCATATGATGCATTTCTAGTGGGACTGAGAAAATGCAATGGTACTTGAAATCAACCTTAGCCATAGATTGACATAAAGATCGATGGTCGTTGTTATGTCATTATAGAAAGTTGCAAGGTTTTTAGTCTAAGAGACATAATGGTAGCATGCCACATGCCTTGGTGGGACCAGTTTGAATATCAACTAACCAGACATAGTGATGTCACCATATAATGTCAGTTGTTGATCAGATCAAAAATCCATGGTTATCACTATGTTGTGATGAGAAGCTACAAGTCTTTTAAGCAAAGTGATATAGAGACATGATGACACGTGTCCAAGGTAGGGCCAAGTAATCTACAAGTTTCCAAAGGGGATGATGCCATTTTGGATGACGTGTTAAATGATGGTTCATCCCTCTTTTTAAGATCATAAAATTTTCAAAGTTTTCTCTCAACCATTGATCAAATCAAAGATCAACTAACGTCGCTATGTCATGATAAAAAGGTGCAAGTTGTTTAACCAAGGTGATATAGCTACGAGTTGATATGTGTCCACATGGGCCATCGTAGTTCAGTAAGTATAACATCTTCTCAACTGTTAGATCAATGATGAATCTATGGTGGTCACTATGTTGTTGTTCCAAGAAGTGTAAGGTTTAACCAAAGTGACATGGCAACCATGTGACATGTGGAACATGTAGGCCACTTTAAGTTAAGTTACTTTATTGCAACCATTAGATTAATGATCAATCTATGGTCATCATTATGTCATTATAAAAAGTTGCAAGATTTTTAATTATAGTGACATAACGACGTGATGATACATGTCCCCAATTTTGTAGCCACTACATCAAGGATGTTGATAAGATGAAAAGTTTTCCAATGTCACAATGTAATTGGTTTGACTACCATATTAGGAGATGAAATGTGAGTCAACAAATAAAATAGATCAAGTTCATCAAATTTATGTAGATCAATGATTTTTTTTTTCAAATTTTGATACGAAACATGCATACCTGTTCCCTGTAAAGCATTTATGAAAATTGAAGGCCTTTCATGAGAACTGATGAAGAAAATGTAATGGAAATTGACATCTTGTTTTTTTTCTAAAGGAATTTTTGAAGAGCTAGAAATAGTGTAAGTGGAAGCTGAGTTTGATACTAAGCCAAATGATGAATTACTACAACAAGGAGCTGAAAAAATTGATCCTAGTAAGTAACTTTCCTTCTTCTTGAAGAATTTTGATAATTGTCTTCATTTTTTCACAATGCCTTAGAAAAAGGGTTTTTTCAAGGAAATAGATTATCATCACATAAATATCCATGATAATTTCTTAGAGTAGTTGAATGAGTCAACCAATAATTCAACATAGATGAGGAAATTGATTCCTATTTCTCCAAGGTTGAAATTGTCAGAGGGTTTATATGACAAAGGCAATTGGACTCGTGATGTGGTAACATCTAAGAGTGGGTTACAACTTTTTAGGAAGTGGTTCTTAGAGAGAAGATTATTTTTCCCACATGGTAACATTTTTAATTTTGACCTTAGGAAATTAGTTGTTCTAGGAGCATTCATGGACTCAGACCTTCCAACTTTAGTAACCAAGATGTATAATCTAATTACTAGTTTAGTGAGGGGGATGAATAGATAATTTCTATTAAAGATAACACCCAAGGAGATTCAAGAAATATTTGGGATGGACCCTATTGGTGTTTTAAAACTACTAAGCAACAAAATGCTCAATACCAAAATGACATTACTCATATAATCTAAGGAATAGCCAATTCCTACCAACAATTATATGTGGAAACCATTTGGACCCAACTTCAACAAAACCAAGGGTGGTTTTCTGCTCTTTAGGCTCTACAAAACCAAGGTGGGTATACCTAGGGATGATTCAAAACTGGGAAACACTATATGAGGATTATTTTAGTTTCATTCTAATTCTCACCTCAAATCCTCAAATACATGCATAATTCATGAAAATTTGCCAAACACATCCCATATAACAGATTTGGCCAACATTCTTCTATAGATCTGTAGGTGTTCTCAGCAATAGTAGCTAACTGAAGCTAAAACATTCCATGCAAACAAGTACTGGCAAACTTTGAAAATCTTTAGGAAATAAAAGTAAAATTGATTATAATTCTACATTTGAAAACCATTCATGACATATTTCTCTTCCAGCTGAATCAATTTGACAAGTACCTAATCCATTGGGGTTCAGAGTCTGCTACAAATCCTTCGATCTAATTTGTTTCCTTACAACAAATTTTATCAGCAATTCTTATCAGAATTCATCTTTCAACAATCCTTTCCACTACTATAGCAACCTTATCAAATCCATCAAAGCTTTTACTTAATCCATTGAACTAATAGCAATGATGAATAGATATACAACCTAATTGGATTGCATTCAATTGCACAAGCCTTTACTCATACAATATCAAGATAACCAAGTAATCAAAAGGAGACAAAATTCAGAAAGAACTGATATGGGGACAACTCATAATTTGTATTAATTTTCTTTGAAAATTCTATACATTTACAGTAAACTCAGAATGACCTTAGGAAGAAACACAGAGATCATTCTATTATTCATGTATTCTCAGGAACTAATAGAGAAAATACATCATAAACTTGCTCCAAACATTGGACCAAAAATAAACTAAGTATATCACTTAGAATAAATAGAATTCGGACCTCTTCTCTAGCCTTGGAATCTCACTTATATAGTGTGAGATGCAACAAGCTTTAAGCTAAGAGAAAATGACAAGTGTCCTTTACAAGAAATATTTACATACACCTATCACAAAATGACAAAAATGTGGGTAACAGAAGATATCAAAACATTCTCTTTGGTGGGTCAACTTCTGTTACATCTTCTAATGTTGCCGAGTTGGCTATTATTTTGATCCCTCTTTGTATGCAATTGCCAAATTAGCCAATGATGAAGTTTGTTCTGATGATGGCACATTAACCTCCACCTATGGGTTTTTACCATCTTTATCCTGTATAGTGGGAGTAACTTCTACCTTTTTCTCTTCTTCAATTGTATCAGCATCCTGTGGTCCTGGGCCTATAATTGAAGGTGACTAAATATTCTTGTCTTCTTCTTCTAGTTGGGCCTGAGTAGTGATGGTGTCAATGATTTAGATCTCCTCACCCTGCACCTCATCACTATCAGTTTCATCTTCATCAAACTGTTCACCAGGAGCTATTTCTGCCATCCACTTGTCAAACAACGTGTCATCTGGCCAATTGAATTGTAAAATATCCCTCTGTCTTTTTAATACATATTCAGCCTCATCATTAATAGCAAAAAATTCCTATTTTAAAGAATCAAAGAATATTTGGGCCTTCACCATTTCTTCCATTGTGGTAGCCCACCATGCATGCCCTATTTCATTATAACTTGATTCATTCTTAAATAGAATAAATCGTCAAGTTCCTTTGCCCATTCATCTTTGTTTTTTAAATTATTTTTCTTATCTAGAGCACGTGGAAACAAACTAAATTTTTGGCTCTTGTATTTTTTCAAGTAGCCTACTATTATTCTCTATAAATGAATCCTTTTGTTGTCAAAATCAGCAAGATTAGAAACAATATCAAAGGTTTTTTCAATTTGATCACAAGAATTATTTATAACAGAGAAACACAAAAATGTTATTTCTTTCTCCCTTCTCACCCATTTATTTATGATAGGCTTTATAGCCTCATCATTGGTTTTCAACTACTCCCAAATACTGATCACCCTGGCCAACTGATCATGAATTAGTGGCCATTCAACTTTGTCCCACAAATATGTGAGAGCTTTTCTTAGTTTATCTTCATATTTTGACTCCAACTCTACAGGTAAGGTCCACAATTTACCCTTTTCTTCTTCAAAATCTTCAGTAGTGTAGTACTATGGCCTTTGGGGTGTATCTAGTATTTCTATGAGGGGGTGGATTTGAGGGTTCAACTGGGGGATGAGGGTATGTTATTCTAGGCCTAGTGGGTTTTCCCAATAGCTTATTTTCAAGCTCAATTCTCTTTTTTACCTCTTTATTGTAGGCATCCACAACTGCCTCATATTTATTTTGTAACTCAAACATAGCCTGTTCCTCCTTCTTAGCAGTGGCCAAAAGAAACTTGGAAGAATCCACATTCCAATGTGTTGCGTGCACATGTGAGGTATCAGCAACCCTTCTTACAAGTATGTTTCCCATCAATCTAGACTCATTTGGTTGCAATGATGTGGCTCTAGATCCTCTTCTCAATGACCAACTGACCAATGCAGCTTGATCTTCAATGAATGCAGTGGCTTGGAAATCCTTTTTATTTGGGTCTTGCAACTCCAATTTATTAGAAATAGAATTGAAAATCAATGCATTTGCAATATCCGAATTGGGCAACAATAAAATGTTAGATGTTTTTACCATTTTCCTTCCCTCTTCAAGGGTAATGTTCTAGAACTCTTGCATCATTTGTTCCTTTATTTGTTTTTGGAGGGAGGCTTCATCCATTTCTAGATGCTTTGTTTTCAACTTTTTACATTTTTCCTCAAACATATTCATGTTTGCCCTCTAGGAAAACTGTTGAAAAGCCCTAGATTTCACAAAACTATCATCAGCCAAAAATTGATGACTCACTTGTTCTAACATAAGCTCCAATTCCCTGCCTCTATAGTTAGCTATTGTTAGGTCCAAACTTGGTAGAGGAGGCTCTGGAGGGTTACCTTCATTCAATTCTGCTTGAGTAATAAAAATACCTCCCCGTGATCCCATCTCCTCAACTTGCTCACTTGTGAGCTGTTCTTCTCCAATCCTCAAAGGGGATTAAGTGGGCAAGTATTCCTCAATTTGAGGCCTCTCTTCTCTCATTACCTTCTGCCTCTTGGGACTAGGCTCATCAGGTCTCTCCTCTAGGGTTGTACTGGTGGATCCCATTATTTGTTTGCCCTCATATACAGAAGTCCTTTTATTTTGAATTATAGTGTAACCAGGCTTCTTTTGTACAATTATTTGACTAGCTCCTATATTAGGAGTGAAAGCCAACCTCCTCATGACTTATCTAGCCTTCTCAGGATAAGAATCAATAAAAAATTATTTCTTCTCATTAATAGCTTCCATTATTTCAAGGAAGTTACTCATGAATTTATTTATTCTGTCAGCCTCTATATTAGCATTATCTAAAGGACTATATTTTTGATCAAAACAATGAATGAATTCTAGGACCCGGGAGTAAACTCTCCATTTTTCTTTTCTAGTTTCTTTTTCCTGCAATGAGAATTCATTCCTTATAATGTCCTCTAGATAATATGAATCATGTTTGACCTATCCCAGCTTAATTCTATGCCTCAAGGTCTGATTGAAAAATCCCTCAGAACCACAAAAATGGGGATGAGAGATAGCCATCATATACTGATCCAAAATTTTAGGCAAAAAGAGCCAACCCCATTTTGTAATCACAAATTGTTGGGACACTATGCAGGTAGGGAAAATTGACCCTAGTTGCCTCTTCAACAAAAAAAAATTCTTCTACTCCTCCTAGTTGCCACAAAACTTCAGCCATTCCTACCTTGAAAGGTACTTGGTAAGGCAAGACATGAGGACTCCCTTTAAAACCATAAATTCTGAAAATAGTAGAAATAGAGTAAGGGATGATATCTCCCCAATTATTTCAAACTTTAAAATTATAGGGGCTATCCATAGGCCTGATGAGACTCATTAGTACCTTGGGAATTCTCGGATTGTCACTCAATATGAGGCATCTTAATTTAGAAGTAAAATACCTATCAAATCTGACAAAATTTGCATTATTTGCATCCCAAGTCATATTTGTGCTCCACAACTAGACTGGCAGTACTTCCCCATTTTCCTCTCTATTCAATTCCATCTCATTACCAAAATATGTCACCCCCTTGAACAAGAACATATGCATTAATAGAGAATAGTGGCCAAAAGTTTTCTCCACTTTGCCTTTTGCAATTCCAACTAAACCAATGTGAGTTTCTTTAGCCAAAAAGGAGGCAAAATAAAAGATAACATCTACACTAAAAGAAGAAATTTGAACCATCATATACATAAGGCCAATGGGCATGAAATCCTGCTCATCTTCACCAAAAACATGGCACAGGGTCTTGTATATCTCTACAGCCTGGGAAGTGAAAAAAATCTTCTTGAAAGATTCTCTAAAGGCTATAGTAATTACTAGTAAAGTTCCTATAGTACCAATGTGTGCCCTCAATGCACCTCTCCTAATTACATCTCTCTTTGCTTTGTATTCATTCTCTAATTCAAGAAAATTTATTGGCACATGGTAATCTAACAATGGTTCTAGGTGAAAAACCTCTCTAATTTCTTTAGGGCTAATTGAGACCAGAGGCACACCATCATTTCTTCTCACAACCCTAATAGCTTGGTCATAATTCTTGGCAATGGCTTCTAGCAAATCATAATCCATGAAAACACTTGGAACTACTAGCTTTCCCAAATCAAAATTCTAGATATTAGCATGAGGGGCAAACAACTTCCTTTCTAAAAACCACTTTTTAAACAAAACAAGGCTAGTTTGAGTAGTTATTGCATCCCTAACCCAATTCCCCTTGTCATATAAGCCATCAGCAATTTTTAGCCTAGGGTTTAAGGAAATTAACCTTTTAACTTGTGTAGGCTCTGTAGTGAATTCTGGGAGTAATTCTAACAAATCATCGTGGACATTCCTATCCATATAATTAACTTACCTAGAGAATGCTTTCTTAGGAGGTATCTTGATCATAATAATAGGAACTAGAATGTCACAAAGGTTATATATGAGTACTTGACTTGCCAGACTTATTTTTCTTTGAACTTCTATAGTTGCTTTCGAATAGATGAGGAATCGCTTCACGTCTTTACCAGGCTTAACACAATGTGATCAATAGGTTCTTGTGCTCAGAAAACATGAAATGAAATATTTGTTTGTGTGGGACTAGAATGAATGAAAATCTTATGTATTATACTTTGTTTCTCCCACACATGAAGCTTTCATTCATCATAAATGCACAGAATAGAAACATAAAGTAGCATCACACTTTCTTTTAAATTTGCACCGTTGATCCTTGAAAAATCATACGATCCAAGAATGAAAACTAGGCTGACTTAATGTTCTTCTTAGCACACTAGTAGTCAAACCAATAAACTACCTCCATCTATACCTTTCCTTCAATGCTGGCATTTTAAACTAGGCCCACGGATGACCAAGGACACACGTCATCAACTTGCTAACTCGCTATACATAACTTTCGAGCACCTTTCCATAGCGAGCTAGTGATAACCACTGATTTTTCTTTGATCGTGTGGCGGATGTTTGAAATGGCTTTTAAGAAAAAAAATGGCAGGTCCCTTGCTCGCTAACTCGCTATACATAATCTTCGCACACCTCTTCATAGTGAGTTAACGAGTATCAATAATCCATGCTTGATCTGACGATCAGAATTCTTCATATGTTTTATACATGGGGAGTGGGTTTAGGTACTGCTACTGCTAAGTTGGCTCAACACGCTGGCACACATATATATATTTTTTATGACATGATATGCTGTTGGCCCTGTTGTTTTTGTTACTTTCAGGTGGGTCACTAAATCACTACCGAAAAAAATGCTAACTATCCGGCTAGTGATATAGCGAGTTTCGATGAATCTAGAATTTATGGCTTATAGATACTCAGTAGGATGCCACTGTGTCATTCGATCTGCACAACTCAACTTTATCATGTCACTCATTCGGAGCCCACCTTTGAGGATTTTTTATTACATCACTATCGACAAAATTACCAACTATCTAGCTAGCGATATAGCGACCTCTTGGTAAACATCAAAACCGATGCCAGGAAGTGAAACTCTGAGTGACACAACTTGCACATAAATAAAATCAAAGCTCACACAATATTTTCCTCAAGATCCTTAAAATCATTCCTTATTATAAAAGAACATCATCTTTTGTCATGACCGGGCCTTCGCTATGTTGCTACTAGGAAATTGGCACTATTTTAGCTAGTGATATAGGGACCTTCAACGGATTCTCAATTCTGGTGACGAAAAAAAAAAACACATTGATTGCAAATTTACCAATTAATATTGGTTTTAGAAAAGGTAGTTGTGCATATTTATAAGTCTGCATGGACTTTTCTACGGTCACATCAACCTTTTAAAAGAGCACCGCCTTTTGCAAAATCTGGGCATTCACTATGTCGCCACTGGAAAATCACATGGATTTTTTGATAGTGACATAGCAAATTGCCGAAGAAACTTGGACGTCGGTAACACCATTTACAAGTTTCTTCATGTGTGTTTCTTCTAAAAATTGACAAGCCTGGGACACAACACATGGTCATAATGTCACAATTCTTGACGCCGAACTTTATTTTCCAGACACAGTCATAGTTATTCGATGGACACTACCTCGCTAGGCATAACATTCGAGCATCTTGCTTTACTAAATATGTGACAACCATAGATTCAAATAAGATCTAATGATGGGATAAAACTTCTTTCACAAGGACTGAACAACGGCCTCAACACAAGCAGGAAAAGAATATTCACTTATCCATTTTTTTAAAAAACTTTTGCGCTAGGGAAATTTTAAATGGAATCAGACATAGGATTTTTTTTTTTTTAAATTCAAAGGCTAACAAAAGGATGACTTAGCTAGAAACCCTATTCAGCGTTAATGGATACAATCTAAATTTTCTATACCTGGACAAAGGAATATTACCATGCAAAAATTTAGACCGACAGATCCTATCTCACAATACCATGACACTATTGATTTTCAATAGTTAGAGATAGGATACCAAGCCCAGAAGATACAAATTAGGAAAGGAACCTTGAGAGGACATCTGGAAACTATTGGAAACACAACATTGGTCACAACCTTGACCCCTGAACTCTTCAATAAGAAAATTTTCAATTCTCATGCCATAGATATCTATATGTCTTTATGTAGGGTTTTTGGTGAAGATGAACAAGATTTTATGCCTATCAAGTTTATGTATATGATAGTGTAAATTTCTTGTTGTGGAGTTAGTATCATTTCTTTTATTTTGTCTCTTTTCTAGTTGAGGAAATTCATGTTGAATTGATTGGAATTGTAAAGGGAAAGATAGAAAGAACCTTTGGTTGGTACCCAATGTTAATGCATATGTTTCTTTTTAAAGGAGCTGCTTATTTTGAAAAGGAAATGCAATTAACAAGGAAGCATGAGGGAGAGCCTCTACCTATCTAGATTTGGAGTGTAGACATGTCTTGAGATGTGAATGAGGCCAATTTTGTTAGGTTTTGCAAACCAAAACTAAGGATACTTTTGTCTAGGGATAACCCAAGAATTACCAAATTGCTCTTAGATTTTATCAAACCTATGAACTCTCCAACTAAATTAAAAGTTTCCCATAATTGGCCAGACATTATCTCATATCCAATTTCCACTATTTTCAGAGCATATGGATTTTAAGGAACTCCACATGTGTTACCATACCAAGTACCTTTGAAGGCTGGTTTGGAGGAATTTGAATTAGGCAGATCAAGAGGCTCTATTTTTCCCACATGCAACATTGCTCATCAATTTTTTATTACAAAAAGGGGTTGTATTTTCTTGTATAAATTTTTAAACCCTTATAAAATGACAACTTCCCATGCAAGATTTGTTGATAATGAGGTATATTTTGAGATGTTCAGGAAGAGAGAAAAGGAAAAAGCTTGTGATTGAATATGTCATAAGGAATGAGTTTTCCTTACAAGAGTAGGAAGTGAAAAAATAAAAATGGAGAGATTATTCTAGAGTTTTGGAATTTGTGAATTGTTTTGAAAAAGATTACAGCCCATTGGTAGATGCTAAAATAATGGCTAATAAGGTAAATAAGCTAATGACCTTCTTTGTAGAGATAATGGATACTTTCAATTAGAAGAAGTCTATCCTTATCAAAAATTACCCTAATAAATCATGAGAGGTCATGAGAAGGCTAGCTTCACTTGAGTTGTAGGTCTAGGACAATATGTTGCTCTAAAGAGGTTTGGTCTAGGACAATATGTTGCTCTAAAGAGGTTTGGTTATAGTGTAATCAAGATGGGAGAGAATAGTGATAAAAAGGGTAAAGAGAAAAATGAGTCAGATGTGCTTGTTTCCCTAGCCCACAAGAGATCTAAAGTTGAGGTAAATCCATTGAATAAGCATCCAAGAAGTAAAAAACTAGAGAAGATTCCATGGTTGAGGGTCTAGTTCATACACCATCTCAATCACCCCTTCGCCTAGGAGATGAACAACTCATAATTGAGAAAATGGAACAACTCAAACATCAGGGTGGTATCTTTATCACTTCAGCTAAATTAGATGAAGGAATAGTGAAAGAACCTCCTATACTTAACTTGGAGCTAATTATAGCTAAATTTAAGGGGAAAGAGTTAGATCCTATGATTGAACAAGCTAGTCATAAGTTTCTATCAAAATATAGTTTCATCAAATCTAGGGCTTTCTATCAATTTGTATGGACAACAAATATTGCCAATTTTGAGGAGAGATTGTTAGAAATAAGGAATACTGAGAGGGGGGGTGAATTAATATTCTACAAACTTTTTTTTACCAACTGGATATTATTTATTTCTTTGAACCATGCATACGAAAGTAAACAAGTAATTTTGAATAGTAAGAGTAACCATGCACAAATAGAAGTCATAACACCATATTTTGTTAACTAGGGAAATCCTAGCCAAGGGAAAACCCTAGTGGGAATGACGCCTACAAAGATATTCTGATATATATATTCCTTATTAGAGGATGGATCATGTTACAAGTCTATAAAAAAATTTAGTACATAAGAGTTACTATTAGAAGACATTGAATCCCCATTAGGAGATTTTGACCCTGTTAGGAGCTGTGGTACAATGTATGCAAGAAGAGCTCGCTATCCAAACATGCACTTTCAATTACAAGAAGATATCACTACCCAAACAAGTAATTTATCCTCTAAGTTCCTTGAATATAGAAGTATAGATGCTATAACTTCTTTCCCGTTGATCTCTAACTATATCTCGATCTCAGATCACAAAATTAGGTTATCAAAAACTCGCTTCATGCATATGATACAAAACTTCGCATTCATATCTTTCATACAATACTTCACAAAAATAGATTCACAAATAATTTTTCAAGATATCTTTGCATAAATACCACATCTTTTCACAAATTGCTACATGTAAGCTAGGACCAAAATAAAATTTCCAATTTAGAGTAAACATATAGGATGTCATCCCTAATTGGTCAAGTAATTATTTTGTAAACAAAATAATTCATTTACGTTTCATTCTGTTATTTGGTAAATATTAAATATCTCTTTTTTGTACTGTCTATACTGATGTTCATGGTTATACACATCATCATCAACACATATACTATTTCCATATAACTTCTCTCTCAAAAATAACATTGTATAAACAAGTTATACTACAAATACTGCTATTTGTTCTTATCTGATAAACACATAACTACATTCACTAGAACTTGAATAACAACTGTCAAAGTTAGTATTCCTACAATCAATCATTAACAACATGTTCATATCACTTCATTCTTCCTCCATGTAACCTTGCTAGTCATAGTATGACATCAGCAACAAGTTGCATACAAAATAATACACTTATGTAAACCATTTTCATACTTAGACAATTTTCCGATCACCAAAAAGCTAAGTATCTTTATTTCTGAGGTTTACTACAAGCATGTACATCATGTGTTGCCATTAATGACAATATTTACATATCTACATATAGCCAATCATCAACAATATCCCCCTTTGGCATTGATGGCAATAAAGTAGGAAAATTGGCTAAGTATCAAAAACTTTTCCAAAACTTACAACATTTCTATACTTACCATCTATTGCAAATGCTCCATCTTCAATTACTACAAATGCTCCCCCTCTTTCTATGACTATAAAATTCATAACTTACTTTCAATTTTCTCATACAACCTCTCCCCCTTTGACATCAATGACAAAGGTCATAATGTCCAAAAAACTATCAAAAAGTTTTGTCTAACTGCTATCGAAAATTGTCAAAACATTGTTAAAATTCTTGTCTCACAGCCTCAAGCTGATAATATCTTCATACAATCATCAAAATTTTCCTTTAGACTATCCATACCTTTCTCCCATGTGTCCTTGGCTGCTTCGACTGTAATGAGAATTGTACATAAGGCATATGATGTACTTTCAATTGCATTAAGGTTGGAATATATGAAATTAGAATAAGTGTCCTTTGTTTTAACACATTCCTCCAATTGTCTCTCAATGGTTGATAGTTTTGGAGCTATAGATTCTCTAAAATATGATAATCTTCTCAAAATTTTCTCTTTTTCAAGTTGTAGTTTCCTGATGTCAATGTGAACACCGACAACTTATCCTTCAAAATCATGAACTCTACTAGAGGGTTATTATAATTGACTTGTCAGAGCTTCTAGCTCAATCAGCTTCCCTTCCATCTTATTATCCAAATCTTTAGTCAACTTGTGAGATAAGGTACATTTGATGTACAATACCTTTCCATCTTGTTGACATCTTCAGAGTTCCTTGATATAAGTATCAAGACTCAACAAATCATTCTTTATGTTTTGGAGAACAATGCTAAAAAGAATAGCATCATGAGAAATTTGAGCCTTAGACTCTAAAACACTTAACAAATCTATAAATTCATCATCAAAAGATTTTACTACTACTTTGTCTCTTTATTTGGGGTCTACTTCTATATGTTTGGTTGCTAGAGTGCTATGCAATCTATCAATCACCTCCATTAATGTCCTTTGTAGACTCTTGACTTTCTTGTTCTTCTCAATTAACTTGGTCAAAGATGAGATCAAGTTAGATTGATCATCATCATCACCTATAATTTTGGCAAGAGATAGTGGAGTTGGATGAGCTAGATGCTTTAGTCTCATCTTCCTTTTGTTTCTTCTCTATTGGCTCCCTTGTTTTTCTCTCTTCTTCTTCCTTCTCCTCTTTTTCTTTTCTTCCTATTTCTTTCTTTTCTTCTTCAAGCTTCTTTTCCTCCTCAAGAAACTTCAGCTTGGCTTCTTCAATATTTTTTATTTTCCTCTTTTAATTGCCTTTTCTCCTCTTCAATCAATTTTAACTGATCTTGAATGTTTTTACAATGGCACTCAGGCTGATCACAACTTACAAAAGGATCATCTTCAATATTAATAGTAATATTTATTTGATCAATTTGCATTGTATCACCACTTACTAATACTTTCAAAGTTTTCTCTACAATGGTATGTGTTGACTGTAACTCAAACATCATCTTGTTGATGGCTTTAGCTATTTTATTTCTTATGACATTCTTCTCACCTCCCATAAATAGGAATGGCCTCATCTTACTTTGTAAGTAAGGTGCTAGTGTGTTCATTAATTTCTCGATTTCTTCATCATCATCAATTTTACACATAGTTCTTATCATGGATTTCCAAAGTTCCATGCCTTCTTTATGAACTACTACCTTCTTTTCTATAAGTTTGTCATAGACTTTCTAATTTACAATGCCTTCAATGTCCTCAAGTTTCAAATTGTTAAGAATCATATATCTCATAGTAGAGATATCAATCTTCTCTTTCTCAATATCATTGTATAAATCATAAATCATAACACTTATTCATTTTCACAGAGTTCCCCTCATTGAAAATAGCTATGTTAATCTTTTTTATCTTTGGTTTCCAAGGTTTCCTTGTTTTACCTATTGGCTATTTAGAAGTAATAACCTTTTTAGGTTGTTTAACTTCTTGATCCTCTTCTTCTTCCTCACTAGAATCTTCAATTGTCAACAATGTTTTCTTCCTTTTCCTAGGTCTAGTAGCTTGTTGCTTGAGTCTTTTTGACTTGTGAGTCTCAACTTGTACTAGCCTTTCAGACTTCCTTTTGGGTTCACTAGGTTGCTCAACTAATACAACAACATATGGGATGCTTTGCTCTATAGGAGTTGCTAAAATAGATACACCAGATGCTTGACCAATTGATAGAGGTGGCACATATATCACACATTGTTCACTAGTTTTTTTTAGTTCAGAGATTGTTTGTCTGACTGCCTTATATTCTCTTCCTGTCATACCAGCCTCAATCAAAGCTTCCTTCATCATAGTCTCAACCTTCTAATGAGATGTTTTTTCTAAGGATTCCTGGTAAGTTGACTAAGTTATCTCTTCATATGTTCCAAATCTGTATAAGGCTATGTCCTTTCCAAAGTTCAACAATAGATCAATGTAACCAATAGATACATCATCACTCAATTCATAACCGAAGGGTTCAAGAAATGTTTCCCTTGATTCTACTACTTCAACATAAGTTAGGTCTATATCTACCATAAAGAATATGTCATCCTTAAATCTATCAACAATTGTTGGTGCAATTTTGAATCTTTGTTTCATTTCATTTTGGAATGTTCTCATAATCAAATTACCACTATCCAATATTATATTTGTAGGATGCCTTCTGCATACATCTGCTATCTTATCCATAGTACATCTTTCATTGCTCATGATCTCTGTAACTAATAGAAATAGAAATCTTTTAAGTACATGAAAAAAATATGATTTATTAGTGACTGAAATCTGAATGCACCATTCTTAGTTCTCTTAATTTACTCTATATTCTCAAGAAGTTGTACTCTCAAAATCTCACTCATATTTACTTGTTCTTTCTCAATATAAATCTTGTAGGCTATATAGATAAAGCCTACTAAGAAATCATCAATCTTAGAACTTGCACAAATAGAAGATGCAATGATTCTACTCAAGAATATCACATCATGTTGTCTAATGGTGTTGATCACCATTGCCTTGCCATTATAAATTGCTTTAGTATTGAGTTCGACCTTCTTCTTGACTAATTTCTCACTAATGGGTACACTGCCTTGTTTGCTAAGACTAGAAACCTCATGAATGAGGTTGGAAGATATGTTGATTACATTATCTCCCATCCAAAACTTCACATTATGAATTCTACTTAATATAATTTGAGTCCATTCTTCATTCTCAAGTTCACAACAAAAGTAATATCTAAATTAATCTAAATCTTTTAGATGTTCAAATCTGGGTTTTACAATCATATCATGATTGAAAACAATTTCCATATCCCTGTTCATAAGTTCACCTCCAACAGTTTCAAACTTGCTAGACAAGTAACTTTCTATGTCTTCCAAGTAAACTACATCGTTCAAAGTTATTGATAGAGCTGAATTAAGGTTTCCCTCTAAGGGTTTCACAAGGACAACCTTCAATTTGGGTATCTCAATATTCTCAACATTGTGAACTAATATCATATCCATGATTTCCCCAAATAGAAATTTATCAAAGAAATTCTGCACGAAAAATGATAAAATACCTTTTTTGAAGTAGGGTTTTTCTCGAAATCACTTTGACAAATTGCTTGTGGGTGCTCTAAGCTTTTGAGATAATTTCAATGTGGAAGTAATTAATTTTTTACTCTGTTATTTATACAACTTGAAATTGCATTAATTTCATACTTTACTAAATCAAAAAAGTTGTTAATTTCATTCTAATATTAAAAATCTACACAAAGTCATATATTTGATCGTCAAATGCTACCCAAGGATAACCATAGCTTCCTTTCATCATGATAATGCTCCATAAAACTTCATTCCATGAAATTTATTGTGAAAACATAGATTTCATCTTTTTTCATAGAATAAACTTTCTCTTTTATAATAGTAACTCATATTTCTTCGTAACTTGTTCCAATAAGCTCCAAATTACAAGCAAGATTAGCTACAATATCAAGTCATCTAGATACATATTTTCCCAACCTCGCTACTCATAGTTTGATCTCTAAATGAAGTTCCAAATTCTGGTGCTATGAACAAGCTTATTCAACTTGGTTGAATCAAACTTGATTACTAACTTCAATATTCCTTTCTCTCCATCATCTAACTTTTCCTCAAATCCAATTGTTAATCCCTTTACAAATTGTCTCATCAAGTTCTTCTGAAAGTTCACTAACTACATTTCTTTCATCTTTATTATCTTTGTTAGTTTTGAAGTTTGTTATATCATTTCCAAATTTTCTTCCATTGTTCCTTTTGTTTCCAAAGTTTCTTCCATTGTTCCTTCTATCCATTCTAGAATACTTCACTATATGTCTGAAGCTATTGCATAACTAGCATACTAGGGTTCTTCTTCTAGGATTCTATCGATCAATAGGTGCTTGACAATTCCAGGCTATGTATCCAAATTTGTTACACTTATAACACATGATCTAATTTCTTTCTTCGTAAAGTCTTCTTTCTCTTGATGTCCTCTCATTAGATCTTCTTCCATCTGTAGGATTAGTATTTCCAAACATTCTACTATTCCTTTTATCATTATCATATTTATGTTTCTTACAATCAATTGCTTTATGACCAATACCATGATAACTGTGACAATAAAAATTTGTAACATGATTAAATGAATTATTTGAAAAATATATTTTTATATGACCTATTTCATTACATGAAAAACATTTACCTCTAAATTCATACCTGGTTTCTTTATGAGATTCAACTTGCTTAGGTTCATCCAATTTCTCAATTTCCTTGTCTTGTTCAACTTCTTTAGATGAATCAGAAGATTGGCTGGATTCAATTTTATCATCATATTTATCTTTTTCTTTTAGACCTGATCCACTTTTAGGTTTATTTGAAGATATGTTAAATAGGTAACCAAGGCTAGTCTTATCATATGTAGGTCTTTATACTAACATTTTGGTGCAGGGCACCTGAGCACTCAAGTAACCTACAATGGTGATCAAACATGGATCCTTGGAATATGATTGTTAATTTCACCTATGAGGTCCAAAAAAATTTAATATGGCCAATAGAGCCAAACTATGAAATGAAATGTGATAGAAAGATCAAAATTTGTAAAATTGTCACTTTTGACAAACTAGGCCTAGAAGGGCTAGAAATGAGTCTAGGGGGTGAAAATGGATAAAATAGATGTTTTATGAATAAAATGAGTTTTTGAGGTCATCTTATGACCATATTGATATGTTGGAGGTGATATAATGGTTAGGGTTGAGTTTTACAATTTTTTGTTATGTTCAGTAACTTTTGTTCTCATAAAAAGTTATCAAAGTTGTTCAAAAGCTGCATTTTGGCAGTTATAAGTTAGTTTTAGGTGGGATTTTGACCTATAAGGTATTGAGGGATATAAATAAATTTTAATAAATCATTTTTAAGAAGTGGTATTGGATTTTGGTCAGATTTGTGAGTTTTGAAGCAATAAAGTTTATTTTCCATGTGCATTTCCAAAATTGTAACATTTTGACAGTTTGAAATATATTGTTTTGAATTCTTCAACGGAATGATATTCACTTCTTATTAATTAGAGATAATTATAATTATAATTATATTTCTTTTTAATCAAGTTAGAAGTTATTGGTTTTGATTTGAAGAAGTTATCAAACTTTTGGTGAAAATAATCATAAATCTGCCCTAGGGTTCATAGTAAGTTGAAAAATGCAATATATCATGTTTCCATATTGATAAAAGGGTATAACATGGTGGAATGATGTATTATAATTTATTTTATCAATAAATGATGATTTCAGGTGCAAGGGAGAGATTTTTGCACATGGGGATGCAAGAATGGCGACTATAATGACAGTCAAAATGCAAATTTAAGTGAGACAATCGAATAAAGTGGGCTTTGTTCACCATGAAGATTGGTGGAGTGTTTAATGGAATTTTAGACCTTGTGTAGAAGGTGTGAGGAGGTATTTTTTTGGGTGTGGGAAGTTAAGACCCAATGAGTTTGGATATAATAGTGGTTGAAACAAAGTTGTCAAGTATGTTGATGTGACTTATCTATGATAGTCAGAAATGGTCTCGGTGCAAAGGTAATAACTTTTTAATGCATTGTTAGATATTTCTAATTTTGATATATGTATTAGTAAACATAGTTTTATATAGTTTCAATGGTTGGTTTTTCCAAATAATATCTCTATTTAAAGTTATTAATGACTGAATATAGGTCTAGAAAGTGGGAGAGCAAAACTATTTTTTCCTCTTTTGTTTTGAAACCTTGAAGTCTATGTCGTAGTTGATCAAGTATGATCACTTGGGTGTTTTTTCCTCATGATTTAGATTCCCTTGACCATATTTTACCCTTTTAAATTCTGATTTTGGGTTAGGTCTATAGGGTCTCTGCATCAAGTGGTATCAGAGCGAGAGAAATGTTTGGGTTTTGGGTGAAGAAGATCTGAGATTTGGAGGACTGAAATCCCTTTGTTGACGCTTGGATTTGAACTATCCTCCTTGAGCTTTCCAAAGTTGTGGATGGATATCTAATGAATATTAGATTGGTGTGAGAAGATGGCTTTGACAAGGAGTGAAAGATAAATTGTTAAGGCATTGAAGGAGTACCTATATGGTGATAAGAAGGAGAGAGAAGAGAGAGAAAGAAAGAAGAAGGAAGAAGAATCAAGGAAGAAAGAAATAGAATGGACAAGGAAAGAAGAGTTGAGAAGCCTAAGAAGGGTTTTGGAAGAGTAGGAAGAAGAGACAAAAATAAAAGATAAAGATCTTAGAGAAAGCCTTGGATGAAGGTGAAGAAAGGTTGAAGAGACTTGAGGAGATTCTTAAGGATTCTACAAGTTGGCACTTGAGGTTGAAGAAGAGGATAAGATGACCTATTCAGAGACTAGTTGCAACAGCAAGGATGAAGAGATAGGAAGAGGGTACTAGGATGCATACTCTTAAAGTGGAGGATACACCCATGGTGAGAGGTGTAAAGGTTTGTGAAGAAGTCTTGGTAGATGCTAGAGGAGACAACATAGAGGAAGACCTAGAAGGTCTTGAACATGAGTTGGATTTGTGGAATGAATTTGTTGCAATAGTAGAGGAATGACAGAGTTATGGAGGAGTCTTGGAGGCAAATGAGGGAGTAGCCTTCAATGAAGACAATATATTTATAGAGATGGGCCATGAGGAGGCTCAAAATATGAAATATTTTTCTCCTAGCATGGAGATGGGACAAGATGGATAAAAAATGAAGATTGCTATGATTGTGCAACATGGGCAAGCAATATTCACATTGATGAAGGAAGAACAAGCCTAGATGCAATATGAAGTTGCATAGAGTTGCATGGGTCCATGAGGATCTATATTTTCCAAAGGTCAAGAGGAAGACCTTAAATTTTTTTCCTAACATTTGTGTACTTGCAGGTTTCCAAGAGGACATGGAAATGTTTCAAAGCTGTAGAGTATGGTGCAAGGCACTTGAGTACTTAAGTAACCTACAATGGTGATCAAACATGGACCCTTCAAATATGATTTTTAATTTGACCTATGAGGTCCAAAAACATTTTTATGGCCAATAGAACCAAACTATGAAATGAAATGCGATAGAAAAATCAAAATTTGTAAAATTGTCACTTTTGAAAAACTACGCCTAGAAGGGCTAGAAATGAGTCTAGGGGGTAAAAATGGATAAAATAGATGTTTTATGAATAAAATTAATTTCTAAGGTCATATTATGACCATATTGATATTTTGGAGGTGATAGAATGGTTAGGGTTGAGTTTTACAACTGTTTGTTATGTTGAGCAACTTTTCTTGTCATAAAAAGTTGTCAAAGTTGCTCAAAAGTTGCATTTTGGTAGTTATAAGTTAGTTTTAGGTGGTATTTCGACCTATAAGGTATTGAGGGATATAAATAAATTTTAATCAATCATTTTTAGGGAGTGGTATTGAAGTTCGGTTGGATTTGTGAGTTTTGAAGTAATAAAGTTTATTTTCCATGTGCATTTCCAGAATTGCAACATTTTGACATTCTAAAATTTATTATTTTGAATTACTCAATGGACTGATATTAATTTATTCTTCATTTTTTATCATTATAATTTAAATTATCTTTCTTTTGAATCAATTTAGAAGTGATTGGTTTTGATTTGAAGAAGTTATCAAACTTTTGGTGAAAACAATCATAATTCATAGTGAGTTAGAAAATGCAATATATTATGTTTCCATATTGATAAAATGTATAAGTTAGTGGAATGATGTATTATAATTTATTTTATCAATCCATGATGAGTTCAAGTGCAGGGGGGAGATTTTTTCACATATGGATGCAAGAATGGTGATTGTTATGATAGTCAAAATGTTGATTTAAGTGGGATAGTCGAGTCAAGTGGGCTTTTCTCACCATGAAGATTGGTGGAGTGTTTAAGGGAATTGTAGATCTTGTGTAGAAGGTGTGAGGAGGTCTATTTTTGGGTGTGGGAATTTATGACCCAATGAGTGTGGATAGAATAGTGGTCAAAACAAAGTTGTCAAGTATGCTGATGTGACTTATCTATGACAGTCAAAAATTGTCTTAGTGCAAAGGTAATAACTTTTTAATGCACGTTGGATCTTTCTAATTTTGATCTATGTCTTAGTAAACCTATTTTTCTACATTTTCAATGGTTAGATTGTCCAAATAATATGTTGGTTTAAATTTATTAATGACTGAGTACGGGTCTAGAAAGTGGGATAGAAAAACTAATTTTTTCTCTTTTATTTTGAAACCTTGAAGTCTATGTGGGAGTTGATTAAGTATGATCACTTGGGTGTTTTTTCCTCATGATTAGATCCCCTTGACCATCTTTTAACCTTGTAAACTCTGATTTTGGGTTAGGTTTTCAGGGCCTATGCATCACATTTTTTCATCAATCTTTTCTCTACTAGAATAAAGCTTTTCAAGATGTAGCTTGCTTTGAGTTAGTTCACCTTTCATAATAGTGTTTTACTTTTGAAGTTCTTCTTGATCTACTTTTAATGCTTCAAGTTTAGATGTTCTCTTTGGTAGACTGGCTCTAAGTTCTAAATTTTTAGTCTTCAAATTAGATTCAACTTTTCTAGGATCATTCTTGAAACTCAACTTTAGATTGGTAATCTTCAATTCATGCTTCAAGATCTTGTACTCTGTCTTCAATTTTGAAATATTCATCATCACCAATTTCAAATTTAGTAGATTCAATCTTGGATTTGAGATGGTTAATCTTGTCCTTCAACTGTCCAATGTACACTTTGGAGTCCTCATATCTATTTTTCAATTTATCTCTTTTTTCAGTAAGGAGATCAATTTGTTCAAGTGCCTTTTTAAGGTTCTTCATCAACTATTCCATATCCATAGGGATCTTACTCAAGCTATTGAGCCTCTTCTAAGTAACTATGCTCGAATATTAATTGTTAGAAATAGGGAATATTGAGGGGGGGGGGGGGGGGGGGTGTGAATCAGAATTCTACAAACTTTTGTTACCAACTGGATATTATTTATTACTTTGAACCATGCATAAGAAAGTAAACAAGTAACATTGAACAATAAGAGTAACCATGCACAAATATAACTCATAACATCATTTTTTTTAACTAGGGGAACCCTGGCCAAGTGAAAACCCCAGTGGGAATGATGCCCACAAAGATATATTGATATATATATATTCCTTGTTAGAGGATGGACACTATTAGAAGTCTATAAACACATTCAGTACATAAGAGTCCTTGTTAGGAGACTTTGAATCTCTGTTAGGAGATTCCAGCCCTATTAGGTGTTGTGGTACAATGTATGCAAGAAGAGCTCACTACCCAAACAAGTAATTTATCCTTTAAGTTCCTCAAATATAGAAGTATAGATGTTGTAACTTCTTTCCATCTGATCTTTGACTTTAGCTCGATCTCAAATCACAAAATTAGGTTTTCAAAAACTCGGTTCATACATATGATATAAAACTTTACATTCATATCTTTCATACAATACTTCACAAAAATAGCTTCACAAATAATTTCATGAGCTGTCTTTGCATAAATACCATGCCTTTTCACAAATTTTTGCTAGGTCAACTAGGACCAAAATAAACTTTCCAATTTAGAGTAAACATCTAGGATGTCATCCCTAATTGGTCAAGTAATTATTTTGTAAACAAAATAATTCATTTACCTTTCATTTTGTTGTTCGGTAAATCTTAAATATCTCTTTTCTATATTGTCTGTACTGATGTCCATGGTTATACACATCATCATCAACATGTACATTATTTCCATATAACTTCTCTCTCAAAAATAGCATCGTATAAACAAGTTATACTGTAAATATTGTTCTCTATTCTTGTCTAATAAACACGTAATTGCATTCACTAGAACTTGAATAACAATTGTCAGAGTTAGTATTCCTGCAAGCAATCATTAACAACATGTTCAGCTCACTTCATTCTTCCTCCATGTAACCTTGCTAGTCATAGTATGATGTCAGCAACAAGTTCAATACAAAATACTACACTGTTGTAAATCATTTTCATACTTACATAATATTCTGAGTACTAAAAAGCTAAGTATCTTTATTTATGAGGTTTACTACAAGCATGTGCATCATGTGTTGCCATTAATGACAAAATTTACATATCTATATATAGCCAATTATCAATAGAGATGTCATAAGAGAAAAATAGTGCAACCAAATAAAGAAGACTCTATCATAGAAGATGAGATAAAAGATAAAATGATGTAGGAATTTAATAGAATAACTCCAAAAGAAGGAAGAGGAATGATCAGGAGAGGTGGCATGCAACTCCTTCCTAATTGGGATATTGTTGATGCCACAGTATTTGATGCAGTAAGAAGAGGAATGAATACTAAAGAACAAGCCCGAAGAGCATTAGGGGGTGCCAAATATAGTGAAGATCATGCTGCCCTAGTAATTTAGTCCTTACAAAAAGGGAATAGATCTCATCCCTCTGAACCTAGTGATCCAAATGTGACAAAAATTTTGATTCTAAAGAGAGTGGAAGATACTCCAAATGATGAGGTTGTTGAGATGAATGTTGGAACTGTAAATCTTGCATTGGCTACTACAAGGAAAGGAAATAAATTTATGTAGAAACTACATGTGAAATATAAACAAGTTATGGTGGCCTATAATGAAGAATTAAAGAAGATGCTAATATTTGAAAATGAACTTTCTCAATATAAAGGGCTACAAGTTAGAGTATCAGAAGTGGGGGAGTCATCCCAAAGAATGATTGCATCTTCACCCACTCCTCCACCACCAACTAGTCCTATAGTTGAAATTTGTGACACTCCTCTACATCAAGAAGATACCACTAAGGAGGGTATGGAAGAAGAGAAAGCTAGGCTCAAGGTCATGTAGATAGAAACATGACAAAGGTATGAGCATAAAACAAGGGAGGCAATGTCATATTTTGTTTATGATATTGATACTAGAAGATTACATCACATGGTGACCCAACTACTCACTATTATTAAAGCTCCTAATAATGATGATAATAATTTAATAGAAATATTAAATAAATGGGTAGCAAGAGAGGAGACAATGACTAAGATATGTTTTGATATAGTTGATAGAGTAATGACTATTATGCTAAGGAAACATATGATCAAGTGATTATCTTATTAGAATTTGATGTAAATAGGGAGTTACTACAAAGACATATTGGATCATGCATTTCTAGATCTCAAAACAAAAGGTTCACCTTCTTTCCTTCAATTTTTATAAAGGATCATGAGACAAAGACATTAATAGATTGGGATGATGATATTTTAGCCATGGTGAATGATAAAGAAAGATAGTAAGTAATGATGACAATATTTTATTTATAGATGTTGTATCAGACTTGACAGAGGCCAAAAGATTTTATAAACTTTTATCTCTAAGGAAAAACATCTTAAAAATGAATGGAAAGATACTACTAGCAAAGAGAAAGAAATCATTAGTTATGACTAGCCTGATGATTCAGTATATGGAAAATGGGTGGCCAAATATATGTCAACAACAAAACTATCACAGATGGAAATAAATGATAAAGTGCAAGATAAATCAACAGCTACTGAAGAACTGAAGTTTGTTAACAAAAGTGTCCAAAAACTGATGAGAAGGTAGGAGAAGTGAGTTCACTACCATCTCACAAAACTGATGCTAAGATACTAGAGGTGGTTGAGAAAAAAGAGAATCAGTTACCTATTGTAGATACTAAAGAATTGGATCAAAGAAGAATAGAAGAAGAGAAGGTTGCCCCACCAACTAGAGGAGAGAAAAAGGACAAAGACCAATTATAAGAGAGTGTGGAGAAATAAGAAGTAGACAAAATAGAACAAGCTCCAACCCCACCATAGAGAATCTAATAGAAGAGTCATCTTATTGTCAAACAAAGGAACCACAAATATTTTATGTTTTGTCATGCAATGAAGAAAATGACATTTTGTCTTTTTGTGTAATCTTTAGTTTGTTTTAAGGATAGTTGTATTTTTCCTTTTAGACTTGAAGCTTGATATTACTCATGCTATATAAATGAGTTCCCAAGGCTAGAGGAAAGGTCCAAGATTCATTTTATTGAACTAAGTCTTGTTCATTCTTGAGATAGTCCATCTATACTCTATATGTTTGTTCCAAAGTTTGAATTAAAAAAATTAATAGTTGTTGGTCTAATTGACTTGTCTTCTTATAGGGATTTTCATTGAACTATATACATTTCAAAGAAGTTAATACAAAATTCATAAAGCTAGTTTTTCATTCTAGATCTTGTATGTTCTTTTATCTCCATTTTATTATCTAAGATTTAATAAACAAAGTTCATTAAATTTTAGTTTTAATTCATTTTGAATTATATTTCAGTTTACTTTTGCTAATAATCTAATTGTTTATGTAAATGCTTAATGTAAATTGGAAGAATTCTTTGGTTCTCATTAAAGATTTTGATAAGAATGAGTTTTGGAAATGAATATTGATATTCTTCTCACAAAGTGTTAAGATAGATCCAAAAGTAGACGTCAAATTCCTATGAGTTATTAACCCAATAGATAAGGGACTAGCCATCCTTGAAGTTTCTCTAGTTTGGAATATCTTATATGGTGGCAAAAATTCATATAAATCAATCATTTTACTATTTTATTATTGTATATATGAAAAGTAAGTTTGTGCTTGATTCATGGAGTGTAGGGTTTGATAAAATAGCCATTTATAATCTTTTTTGTAGTCCTAGAATTAGAATAATTAAGGCTCAATAATCTATTATATTCGAATTCATGTTGAGAGTTTAAATTCTAAATAGATAAAGAATGAATTCCTAGGTATACCCACCTGAATTTTATAGAGTTCAAAGTGGAGAAGACATCAGAGTCTTGTCAGTTGGTCCTTTTATTTTGTTTCTCAGAGTGCCCACTATGGTCTCTAGCTAAATCCTAGGTATCCTAATCTTGTAAGAGGTTGTTAAAATTTTGTCAAATTAGAAGCCAACAAACTATACATAAAACTTCTTCTAGTCTTTCTCTATCTAACTAAGCTTGTTCTTCTCTATGTGCGAAAAGGTCTTCTAGGCGGCAGTTCCTCTCTTTGGGATTCATGGTGAGTAAAATGCTATTTGTAGTCTTAGGGGTGTCAAAGGGGGCATTAAATAAATTTTCAAAGAGATAAAGTGGATTACATCAAGTAGTGGTGTTAGTCTCTTTCTTCCTATCAAGGATAGGTTCTTCCTCACATGCTTGCTTATGAGGACGTCTAGTTGGAGTGGACAATTGCACAAAAGTAAAAATGGTATGACTTCCTTGATCAGCTTGGAGTCTAGATACAACTGAAATGTAAAGATAAGCTTTTAGCGTAGCAAGACAAAATAAAGTCTTTCAAGATTCAAACTTGTATGGTCAAAATGATCACTTGTCAAAAGATAATATGGAGCCAATATCTTGTCAAAAGTGCTCAAAAATTTACAACACTAATGATTACAATCAAGGGTTGAGCAAGAAGCTTGATAGAAAATAGCAAATAGAATGAGGTAACTAAGTTTTTGATAAGTGAGCAATTGAGACATTAAGTTCGTATCCAAGAGACTAAACTCATCTTTTCAACTTTAAGCAGTACATAGACATGGAGATTTTAGACCATATTATGGTAAGACTAGGATAAGAAACCCCTAATTCAGCTAAAATGAAATCTTGAATTAATTCTACAAGCAACAAAGCCTAGACCATACTTTACAGCAAACCAGGAAATATAAGATCAACAAATTTTATCGTGTGATAGTTCCTTTGATAGGTAGGCGATACTTTATGGATAGACAATATTTTTTGACAGGTCATACAATAGAACATAGCATAGTAGGGTGATGAATTTTGTTAGGCAATACAATATTTCTAGAAAATCAAAAGTATCGTACAATATTTCTTAGAACTATCGTGTGATAAAGAGCCAATAAATTCTATAGCATGTGACTTGCTACCTAAAACGTCTATGTTTTGGTTCAATTTTCAAGTGTTTGAGACTAGAATATAGTCGTGATAGAGGAAAGATTTAGTTTGCAATAGTAGACATAGAGGTTTGAAAATAATTGGGGCTATAAGCATGTCTTCAAATAGTTGAACAAGGGACAAAGCAACCTTCCCAACACAAGCACTTGTAATATAAAAATAAAACCCTATGAATGTTAATGTCATTTGTATGCCCAAAATATTTCCATGGGTATATTACATTTGAAAAAACGTCAAGAAAAACTACCTAAAGGTCATATATCATTAATCAACAACTTGGCCCACACTTGATACCCCCTTTTCTCACACAGATTGGTTACCCACAATAGACATTGGCTTTGTCATGGAGGTGTCATTGGCACAATCAAAGGGACACAAATAGTGAGTGTAAAATATTGGTTGATTTGAGTAGTCCACTAGGATCAATCCTTACACCAAGATGTTGAGAAGACAATAAGGGTAGCTTCTAATCCTAAGGTGTTTAGAGGAGGTATCTTTTGCAACACTCCTCTTGCACCTAATAATAGGACACCTTGTCAGAGACAAGTAACATAGCTCACAGCCACAAGAGTACTTTAAGCATTCCCACTTAGTATTTTCGTAATGGTCACAATCCCACACATACTTCTACTAAATGAAGACAAGTGCTACACCCCCCAACTCTTTGGCCTTTTTCAAGGGGTTTGTGATTATAGTGGGTCGGGTTAGTTGGGTTGTGCTCATTCCCACTTTGGGTCATTCCTATTGGTATCTTTCCACCAATAGTAGGCCCTCTAAAGGTAAGATCTCACTTGTGAGATTAACAAAATGGATCCACACCAAGGAGATCAATATTTTTGATTCACCTTAGAAGGTGAAGAGCATGCTCTCCTATTCCTAGTGCTTCCCCCAAACATGCCAAGAAGATTAATTAAGACCACTGAAAAGTGGAATATGCCACTCACAATTGAGACTCAGTAAAGGGTCAAGATTTTTGGTTCACCACAAGGTTGAAGAGAATACTCTCCTACAAATAGTGAGACATACTTGCAAGTTTTATGTTCATAGGAAAGAAAGTAACTAGTATATGTTGCACATAGAAATGAAATAAACATCAAGCATACTTGGTTTGTTTGCTTTTGCTTTTCATGGGAAGCCCTATGAAAAAAATTAGTAGCCCCTTTTAAAAAATAGTCTTTGACATGTGTTTTTTTTAATAAGTAATTTAGGAAACCCTGCAAAACAATGAGTTAGTATATCAAAAAGGTTTAGCCAAAAATTGTAATAAACCTGCAAAACACTAGTCAGACAACAGATAAATCAGAAAACCCAAAAAGAAGATGTCTCAATAACTCAAAATGCTAAAAAAACTAAAACAATCTTCTATTAATAACTAGATGATATTTTTTGTTGTATAAATATCATACAACACTTCACTATATGTTCAGGCAATATTTCCTACCCCTGTGATACTTTGTGTCGTTGGGTGTGATATTTTGCAAATTATGATGCGATAGAGTTTTGTACAACATGAAATACTTTTAATTAGTAAAGTATCACATGGGTATAGGACAAAATATTGTACAATACTAGAAAAGTATTGCATAATAACTCCAATAAGAAAACAAAAAAAAAGACGAAAACAACAACTAAAGAAGTGATGAAAATATGAAAATAAAGGCAAAACAAATACCCCACGGTGGGTGCAAAAAATGTGCACTTCTCTAAGTCCTTCTATATGAGAGATCTCATGGATTGAGTGCCGCAAATGTCGATTTAAACCTCCTTAGTCATGGAGTGCAAAGGAATGCAAATAACAATAAGAAGGCTCTCAAATAAGCATAAGAATGCATCCCCTTGCAAGTACACCATGAAATGGGAGATTCTAAGACAAGAGCAAGAATGCTAGTGTCCAAGAACTACCATGAAATACTACAAAAAATGCAACTAAAATATATAAAACCCAAAGAATGCAAAATAACTAGCAATATGAGAGTGTTACAATCCTTCTAATTAAGCTATATGTGCTACTTTATTACATAAAAGAAAACTATGCTAATGCAATATGATATTAAACTAGTATGTTATGAAAGAAATGAGTGTGAAGCCACAAGATCCTCCAAATCTCCAAGAGAACCTATAGAAAAACCTATAGCATAACACTAATGCAAAGAGATGGATCCTTAGATTAGGAGAGATCTCTCCATTATAAATAAGTACTAACAATAGAGATCATGAGACAAGAAGATCTAATCAAGGGTGGGGAGTTGACTTTTGCATGATCCATATGCAAGATCATTTCCACCAACCAAAAAGAGTTGACTTTTGTATCTCCCTGTGAAACAAAAAGTCCTTTATTTTATTTTTAAAATGGAAAAATGACTTTATTTGTGCAACTTAAGATAAGAGATGAAAGGGGTCTTTTATTCAATTAAAGGGGGGGCATGTTCCTTTTAATTAAAAAAGAACTTAGAATATAGTGGTAAAACTATAGGATAAAATCAAATAAATTGATTTTTAAATATTTTATCTAGATAAATAATTTAATAATTTAGCAAAAATGTTGAGAAGGGGGCTAATAGTCTACATGACCCTTTTGGGTGATTACAAGCATAGGTCCATCCATGGTACATGAAGTCATTATGGAATGGGTGCTAAAAGGTCTTAAAAGGCAAGTGCATCCATTTTAAGATGATACATTTAGCCCCCTTTTTAGTGGGAGTATGAGTTGCCTCAAACTCATGGTAAAGTAAATAAAAATCAAAGAGATGATCTTATCATGATCTAGAAGACAAAGAAATCATCAATCCCCCAAGGGAATTCATTCTTCATTACATTTGAAATCACAATAAGAGAGATAATAGAACCAAGGAGTGCAATTACTTTCCTAATAAGGTTTATGTGCCTTATTGTGAACTACATAATAAGGAGAAATAAAAGATGAGGGAAATGTCTCTAAAAAGGGGATGGCATTGAATAGTCTAGAACGTGTGTGCATGTTGGTTTGACCATCAAATATGAACTAAATGTCTAGCAAGTTCGTATGGAATGCTAGTCATTCCATCGAAGAATCCAACTTCAAGGAAACTCCATGTCCCAAAAATAAGAATAAAAAAATTGGTCCAGGCATAAAGATGTGTGTGTCCATAAGGGATCAAAACAAGACAAGGCTTCCTAGACTGTTAATTGTCCAAAGAAGCATAAAAAAAAATGATCAAGCCTCACAAACTATTCATAATTTAGAGAGAGATCCAAAGAGACCAAACCCCCAAGAACTATAAATAGTTCCAGGAAACATACACACACACATATAGCTAGATAGATAGATAGATAGATATGAATTGACAATGCATAGATTTGGGGATAACTCAGAAATCATACCAAGCATACAAGACTAAAGTAGAATAAGCTATAATAAAAATCCATATTTGTTGCTCCATGATAAAAAAAAGGATGAATGGAGGATAACATCACAAAGGATATCTAAGTAAAGGGAATTAGCAATGTCACATGTAGGGATATTATACTTAGATTGAGTGAATTGAGTCACTTATTTATTGCAACGTAGTAACCATTTGAACCAATCTACTAACGTTAGAATGATAAGATGCAATTGTGTGTGTGTGTGTGTGTGTGTGTGTGTGTGTGTGTGATGTATTAGACAAGTTGTAAAAATCACAAGGAAGATGTAGAGATGTCAGTGGAGGATTAGAAGGAATTGGTAAAGGGTTCAAATAAGCAAAAGGAATTGCATTGCATGAAGGTAATGAATTAAGGTATGGAAGTACGAGGAACACTCAAAAGAAGTGAAAGTCTAGGTATATCAACACTTAAAGGAGTTGACACTTGTGTATAAGTTTTTGTAAGAGGTGAAGCATATGTAGGTATGCTAGAAACAATGGTGGAAATTATAATAGAAGGTTGAACAATTACAGAAGGAGGAGGATATCCTAACTCTTGAGCACATTCCATAAAAGGATTAACATGAGTATTAATATAGTGGGATATAAAAAATAAGATGGAAATTTTGTTATTACCATTATTAACATGTTTCTTAAGAGCCTCGATAGAAACAACACTATCAGTATACTAATGTTCTTGCATAAGTCAAGTTTATAATTTATCATTATTTATGTGAAATCATATAAACTTGCAAAAGAGGAACTCTTAAAGCTTCATCTTCATCATGGGATAAGTGAGAATATTTATGCTCCATTGTAGGATTAAGATCTTGAGAAATAATGGTAGTGTCATCATGAGTCCTAGGTAAAAAAGAGGAATCATGATTAAAGGAGCTTATGAGCCTATGACTTTGGCTAATGGGAATGTTATAGGTTGGACTTACTATAATTAAGATCATAAAAGGGAAGATCACAAAAGGAAAATCTAATAAGATATAACCACACATATAATATAAAGAACATAAAAGAGAGATCTAACAACATAAAAGATAGCTCAATGTAATTCTATAATATTAAAAAGAAAGAATAGGGTTCACCAAAAGAAGAGAAAATATAACTACAAAAAGAAAGAAACACAAATTTGGTTCACCAAAATGTTTATGGGTAAAAGGGAAATGTTTTAATAGGATGTAGATCTCTACTTTATGTCACTAAGCCATTCAAAGGATATGTGGAGGGAAAGAGATAATTCCCAAATATGATTCCCCTTTATAACCCAATTAGATCAGCAAGGCCTAAATGAAAGGTATATCAATTCTCAATTTGAATTGAAAAGGAGAATACAATATAATGAAATACATTGTTTGGCCCATGTGTGATAATGGGTATGTGAAGTTGAACTAATTGAATGAATTATGTAAATCTAGATACTATAACTAGACAATCAACCCAATTAAGATATAGATCTGAGATAAAGATATAAAAGAAAATAAATTATGAAAGACTCACCTCGAAATGTGTAGTATAAGATGTATTTTAGCTCCAAAAAGTGTGGATCTAGGCATGTTTCCATGGATAAAATGATGAATCAAACAAAACCCAAAAATTGTTTTTTCTAGAAAAGCAGTAGGGTCTTGGTCGACTTGGTTATAACTTGATCAATCAGGTTTCTATGAGCCCACCATGTATTAGGTGCACTATAAAAAAGTCTAATCAACTTCTCTAGAAATCTCTTAGGAGTTATTTCCATAGCAGTAATCACAATAATGCTATGCTACTCCTATACATTGAAAATGAAGGGTTTATTTTGTTTGGTGGATGAGGCCTTGCCTTGGTCAAGCCCTAGATTGAGGAATCAACCATGAAA
The DNA here is from genome assembly GCA_028749045.1 of Cupressus sempervirens. Classification (NCBI taxonomy): domain Eukaryota; kingdom Viridiplantae; phylum Streptophyta; class Pinopsida; order Cupressales; family Cupressaceae; genus Cupressus; species Cupressus sempervirens. The sequence goes on from CM053783.1 coordinate 690,995,784, forward strand.
TGATAAATGTAATTGTGAATAACTGAAACAAGATAAATTTTAGGATTCACCTTGCTTATAAACCCTTGTCAATAAATATTTTACCTTATAGAGTGTTGAAGACCTTGCATTTGATATGTGAATGTATGATGTTTCTAAAATTTGTAATGGAGCTACCATAATCCCATCATGGTGCCCTAGATGTAAGTGTGCATCAATAGAAAATGATGAATGATTTAATGTAGATATTCTCTCTTGATGGCCAACAATATGCTAGATCTTGAAGAGGAAATACCCACAAGGGATCCTTTAATTCTTGTTAGAATATCCCTTGCTTGAATGCTTGAAAAGGGCTAAAAATACTTGAACTCCTTGAAAGCAAAGTATAAAGGAAGAATTTTGGTTGTTTTGGAAGTATGATGTGAAATTATGGATGAAAAATTAAGCCCCTAAGTTTCCTTATATATGAATTTTTAGGCAAGAAAATAATATAGGCCAACTAGAGAATGAGAGTTAACTAATTAAACCCCCAAGGCTTTTCAGGATGGCCCATCAATCCCTAGGATCAAGGTCAACTTGGGTCTACCTTGACCAATCCATGTTGACTTGATTCTAGATAAGGGGACAAGGGAGCCTAATAAATATTAGTGGAGAGCAAAAGATCCTAGGAAGAAGGTGGAAGGAAACAAGGAAATTAAGGGTGCATCGAGCACAAGTCCATCCATGGTCCAAGAAGTTATTATGAAACGTGTGTTAAAAGGTCTTAAAAGGAAAATGTGCCCATTTTAAGACAACACACTAGGTTATTTTATATGTTTATTGCATTTGTGTTATCATAGTTGATAACCACCAGTTCCTCCATCTTCTCTTGGATTCCTTCAAGCAGTTATTGAATCCAAACAACACAAGTGTAGTTCACAGTTGCAACTACATACTCTAATTTTATTATTGACTATGTTATGTAGTTCTACTTCTTATTTTTGCATGCAACCATCTTCCTCTAAGAAAGAATACACCACCATTCATCCTCTTTTATGCCATATATGTTCCCCACCCAATCAACATCAGTAAAGACACTGAACCCAAAATTTCCTTTGTGAGGATATCATATACCATACTCTTTAATACCCTTTACATATATGAAGATCCTCTTCACAACTACCATGTGTGACTCCATTGAGTTGGATGAGAATCTAGCCAATATACCAATCACTTGTGCAATATTTGATTTGTTGTGCAAACATACTATAGTTTACTAATCATAGATCAATAAAGTGTTTTATTCACTTTAGGGCTCTCATACTATTTTGGTGTAGTGCCTGCCCCTGGTTCACATTTTGTTATCATTGTTGAACTCTTTTAGAACTAGTTTTATGTTGTTGGTTAGCAGAATTCTTTTGAGATTATCAGATATTGTGCTATGGATTCAGTTTATTATGTGATGAGATTACTTAGACTCTACATTTCATATATGTATGATGATTATTTTTAGTGTTCACAATTATTGATGATGATTATTACATTGCTTTCAATTATTAATGATGATTAGTAAGATGATTTATTATCATATGTGCTTTCTTATGGATACTTACCCCATACTTGCATGTGTATGGTGTGCGTGTTTGTCTTGCGTGTTTGCTTTTGTATGGCGTGTCTGATGTGGTTAAGGAAGGGAGTCGTAGTCACCTGCTAGTCAAGATCTACACGATGCACCATTTCCTACCATTGTCTGTTTAGTTTAGTATATATTGTGTTTGTACATGCATAGTTTTTATGAAGGTTTCAGGTACCGGGTATCGACTTCCCTGAATTGCCAAGATGAGCGTACCCTATCACATTATCTCAATGATAAGAGAGGGGAGCTAAATTCTCAAGTCCAAATCCCAACCTTTTGAGTCATTTGTCCTAATTGAAAAATTAGGACAAGTATCTGAGTTGAATACCCACCAAATGTGTCGGATGACATATTTCGTGATTTTTAACCCTTTAGATTTATTTTGTATGATTTGTTCTATGATGGGTTTTCATATTTTATCTTGGAGGTCTATGGTGAATTTTTCATTAATTAAGTCTTAATAAATAGATTTAATTAATAAATTATTTATTTGAGAAAATTAATAAAATATCATGATCTTTGATATTTTGATTGTAATTAATTAAATGTGAATTAATGGGGAAAAGGAATTAAATAAAAGAAAACTAGAAATTAAAATTAATAATAATTATAAAATAATAATAAAGTAATAAATAAAATAATAATAATAAAAGTTATAAAAATTAAAATGAAAGTTATAAAATTTAAATAAAGATTATTTAAAAAGTAAATTGGAGTTATAAGCTTGCATGGAAACTAACATGTGTCAACAACACGGGGGTTAGTGCATCAATTAAACACAAGGTGTCTACAACTCTATGACTCATCAAAAAAGTTGGAAAAGACCCATGCTTAGTTGGTGACACCTTTTAGCAGTTTCAAGAAGCAATCCAAAAGTTTCTTGAGAGCTCTTTATATTTAGGCATTCATAGAAGCTTAGAGAGGGGGTGGAGAGCAATTGGAGCATTGGAGGACTCAAGAACTCTGAAGAAGGGAGCTTGCTCTGTGGGTTTTCTGAGGAAGAGCGAATTAGCATCAGAATCCGGGTAGATTCTTGTGATTTTTCTTATGCTATTTTCGCATCATGCATTCCTGTCTTCTTCATGTCTTCCATATGTCTTCTGAGGAATTTCATATTTTTATTGTATGCATTTTCAATTTGAGCAATTAAATTTATTTGAAAATTTTATATGCATGGATTTAAAAAAAAAGAGAAAACGAGTTTGGGTTCGAATTAGAATCAAATTGAAATAGATTTGAAAATGGTTTCAAGATTTATGGCCAAATCCATTAGTGAAATTATTTGATAAATTTATAGAACAACTACCTTTTAAGAAGAAATTTTTAATTGTCCTGTCGCTGCCCCTTGGATAGACCCGAACTCAGTCATTCATAATTTTTTATCGTGATCGAATTTATTCGATCGCTCCAGTTAGAAGTGGCACAACTTGGCCCTCTCCAACATATTTAAATTTCAGCTCGATCCAACGGTTCATTAGGGAGATATGGCCGTCGTACTGAGATTGTTTTATTCAAAGACAGATATTTCTCCATTTCCCATAACCAAGAGTTCTTTATGCTTAAACTTCACAAAAATAATATATCAAAGCATGGAATGAATTAAAGATATTATTGCAATCTTCCCTTATTAGAATCTTATTAATATGCATTAGTTTTATATGGTTTATTATCTAATCTAATTAAATCAAATTTAATTAAGATTAATTAATATTAGAAGAAGTGTAATTAATTATTAGTCAATCTAAGTAAATAGATGAGAGAAAATTAAAAGAAAAGAGATTTTAATATAGTTTATATAGTGGAATTTTTATAATGTATATTGAATACTATTTAATATATATTAAACAATTTTAGAGTTGTTTAATGAAGATGATAATATTAAGAATTTGGAGATTATTCATGTTAAAATCTACAATGAGTCTTATTGGTTTGTGATAGGGATCTCTTTCAAACAACATTTATATAGACAAAATATTATTAGAACAATTAGAAAATGGAGTCTAATGGTTGATTTTAATATTGATTAAATAATTGTAAGATGATAATTTATATTATGTTGATTTAAATTTAAAAACTCTGAATGATATTGGATTAAGACTGAATTATTATGTTATTGGTTAATACGTTTGAATACCTTAATGGAGTTAAGAGTTAGTCAAATATTAACTAATGAGTTTATGAAAGGATTCTATAGATCGAGTATGTATAGTTTGAGGAGTTTATTATTTATTAATGTTTGTAAGGACTAGCAAACTATTAATAAATAATGGTTTAAATAGATATCAACAAATTTGATTAGAGTTAATCTGGTGGAGATTATTTATTGATTGAAGTTTGGTAAAAGATAATAATTTTTGGAGTTGGATTATAATTGATTTTTTAATCAATTGATATTCAGTGAGTTGATATTATAACTATGATATTATTTATTAAGTTGTGCGATAGAGTCTTATTTGAAAAGATTAATGATAATACGAATTTGTTAAGGGAATGTTGGTATTCTTTGAAAGATGACGAATATGGTCATTTAATATTTTTAAAAATTATTATTGAATTATTAATATGATCTTTTGAGTATTGAATTATAGTTGACTTTTATCATACAGAATTATAGTTAGTTATTAGTCAACTGATATTAATTGGAACGTTGCTATGATTATGTAATTATTAATTAAATCAATCAATGAGAGCTAATTAGATTTAATTAACAATTAAGTTAAGTAATGAAGATTTAATTGATATAATTCTTTTAATAAGATTGTAAAAATATTGATATCAAGTTGATAGGTCTTATTCTTATGACTTGAATGATGACCTTAGATATTTAATGGTGAAGACTTAGTAATATTTAATTGAGGACTATTAGAATATGGACCTATGTTAATTGATTGATGTAATTGATCATTTTAATAAAGTTATAATCTCTTATTCGAAGAATGATAATTGGTTCTCTTATAATATAACGAATAATGATCCTAAAAAAGTTGAAAGGTTAATCAATTAGAATATGGATCATGGTTAAATATAAAGGACAATTTAATTAAGGTCAATGATGATCAGTTTAGTGAATATTTATCCTTAAGTTATTCTTAGAATGTAATTCTTAATAATGGAAGGGTAAAATTGGGTTGACTTGTAGGTCAAATGATGAAACTTAAAACACTTGAAGTATACTTGCAAACAGAAAATTGGAAACCCCTACACATTATTCAACTATGTTAATTTAGTAAACCAAAACATGTGTTTGCATCTTGTATTTTATATGCTTCTTGTTTTGGGTTTTGGGTTGAGTAGTGTTGACTAGTCCTAGGATGTTACCAGAGGCTCAGGGGTTATGAGATGTGATAGCATGTTGATCTTATTTGGTCTTGATCTTTATAAGCCCAACCATGGTTATGTGATTGTATGCTCTATGAAATGTTTGTATTTGTTCTTCAGCCTTCATGTGTGAAGCTAAGATGTAAATATATCTGAGATGCTTGAGCTAATCATTTTTGAGTCATCGATCAGTTATCCTTGGATTACTTTCTAGTCGCCATGATGGGATTGAAATGTGGATTTATTTCTTGATGATGTCATGTTGTGACATGTTTGACTCAACCATTTTGGAGTCTTCGATCAGTATGATTTTGAGATATTCTTGGTTGCTTGTTGAGAACCATTTATCTTGAGATATATTTTGGTTATTGAGAACCAATTGATACTTATGATCATCAGTGATGCCTTCAGTTTCCAATAGAGAACTATTGTGGTCATGATTTTCTATGGATGCTTTTTCAGATGCTCATGGAGATTTGATGATTCTTATCTTGGAGATTTGATGATTCTTATCTTAGAGATTTGATGATTCTTATTATGGATATTTGATGCTTTTATGCATATTTGATGATTTTATTATAGATTATCTTTTATGATTTTGAGATTTATGATTCCATGAGCTTAGGGTAGGTAATCTACTTGTAGTGTCGAGAAGTGGCTTGCAATGGGGGTCGGGGCCCTAAGTGGCTGCCAGGGTAACTCATTGTAAGTTTGGTTAATAAGTGATAACATTTACACACTAAATGGGGATTAAATGAACTTAAAAAGATAATAGTTGATGTTCTTGCCCATGCCTTGAGTTCTTGTATAGGTTAGGATGGGAGTAGTGAGAACGCATGGTTGTGATTGTGCATTCCATAGTATGCCTCGTCAGTATGAGAGGATACTAGTGGCCGCATGAGATCAGTATGGACCTGTGGAGTTTAGCTAATTGCCAGGGTAACTTGTACGTGATAAATGCAATGACACTTTCCCACTTTCAGAGTAGATTTTCTACATGTCTTTGTGTGCTTCTGAGAATTAGATGTCGGTTTTGTGTGATGGAACCTTTGAGTTAGTATATTTTTAAGATTCCTGGACTTATAGAGATTTGTGCTTCGTGAATTGATATCCTTTTTGGGACTTGAGATTATCTCCTCAGCATGGTTGGGAGTGGACCACTTAGGTTCCACGCGGTCAGGTGGTAGTGTATTTTTACTCTTATCATTTGAGATCCGTCCGAGACACCGTGGCTGGAGTATCCTTGGTTGGTATTTATTCTTCATTATGTTCTTGGAGCATTATAATAGATAATATACCTTATGATGGATGTATTTACTGGTATGTTTCTTATATTGATGATTTTCTTTACTTTGCATATGTTAGTTGATGATTTATTATGCTTTACTTTGCATGTTAGTAGGATGTTTTAGGAGTGACATTCCTACTATGTTAATACCAATGATCTCTTCGGTGCTTTGGAATGTTATGCACGGAGGGATGGCTAGGATCCACGATGGTCTAATGATGCTATTTACGGTTGGGAGGAACCGTGCACTTAGTTATTTATATTTGTGATATATGGTTATCTTTTGTGATGATGTATCATGTATGATATGTGGTTTCATTTATGTTATTGCATCATGGATTAATATTAAATGATGACGATGTACTTTATTTACTTGGATGTTTATTCTTTTAAGCTTTTCATACCCTATGATATGTACAGTGGATGATTGAGCTAAACTAAAATATAATTACAAAAGGACACTTGTATATTGTTTAAGTACATTAGATGTATCATTGTTATTTCATAAGGATGGGATGTTAGATGAATAGTTAATTTAGATGTGATACAACGTTAAGGGATCTTTAAAGAATGTAGCCTGTTATGTATATATGTTATGTTTATTTTCATTTGAATTTTTGCTATGCTTCCGCAAATGTTATAAATGGTTTTATCTTTCATGTTTAAAAAAAAAAAAAAAAAAAATTTGTTTGGCAAACTTAGTAAAAATCTTTGGATCCCTTGGTGGGGCATTACATTTGGTAGTTTACAACCAGTCACCATTGGGGTGCCTACCAATTAGACTTCTTCCATAACAAATGTCTTAAGAATATCCCTAACATATTTTATTTTCCCTATGAAGATTCCTCCTTTTAGTTGGGACACATGAAGTCCAATGAAGAACTTGATCTCACCTATCATAGACATTTCAATTTTTTTCTTTATTGCTTCAACAAACTCAATGCTCATCATATTATCTCCTCCAAATATTATGTCATGCACAAATATTTTGGAAATAAAGAAACTTCCTTCTATTTCCTTCTATACTTATATTTTGTTATTGTCACTTGTTCTCACAAAACCAACTTTTTATTAAGTATGAGTGTAGTCTATCATACCATGCTCTAGGTGCCTATTTTAATCCATACAAGGCTTTCTTCAAATTACACACTTGATTTTTTCCTTCTTCATTTCTAAACCCTTCTAGTTGTTATATGTATACTTCCTCTTCTAGAATTCCATTTAGAAATATGAATTTCACATTTATTTAATATAACTTGAAGTTCTTGAACATTGCAAAGGCTAGGAGTATCCTAACTCCTTCTAGTTTGGCCACTAGAACAAAGGTCTCTCCATAGTCTATGCCTTCTTCATATGTTTATCCTTTATAGACAAGTTTGGCATTTGTTTCTAACCACTTCTCCATCCTCATTCATCTTATTTTTTAACATGATATTTTGTCTTTTGGTTGGGTTGGCAAAGTCCATGTGTCAATCTTTTTTAGTTAATCAATGTCTTCCTCCACGACCTTTCTCTAGGCTTGATCCTTGAATGCATCCCTTGTAGCTTTGGGCTCCATGTGTAAAAGAAGACATGCAATATCTCTCACCTTTCTCCTTGTCATTACTCCAACATCTTTATCTATGATGATATTATTGGCTAAGTGATGTTTCCTTACACATTTGGCTAGCATTGGTTCTCCTTAGGGTGCTTCTACTCTCGCTTCCTCATGTTGAATTGATTTTAGTTGTGTCAGTACAACTTCTTGTCCAACTTATGCTTCCATAAGAACTTCTTCCAATGAGCTATTCATTATAATATATTCAAATTGCTTGTATTCTTATGGTTCTATCTTACTCTCTTCTTCATTTTTCTCAAAGAACTCATCTACCTTCACACCAAAAAATTCCACAATCTTGTTCATCTGAAGGTTCATACACTAGTACACTTTAATTTTGGTAAAGTATCCCAAAAAGATACCCTTGTCTCTTTTTGGTTTAAACTTCCCTTGGTAGTCATCTCATTTGACGTAGCATTTGCTTCAAAATACCTTTAAGTAGCTCACTCAAAGTAAGTGTCCAAACCATAGTTCATAGGGAATTTTCTTGGTTCCCTTATTCACTTGTACCCTATTCAAGGTATATACATTTATTCTCATAACTTCTCTCTAGTATATCTATGCAATATTGTTCTCCATCACTAGTTCCCTGGCATAGTCTATTATTGTTTGGTTCCTTCTTTGTGCAATACGATTCTATTGTGGTGTCCTAGGAGCTATCATTTTTCTTTTGATTTTATGCTCTTTATAGTAGCTCTCAAATTATTTTGAGGTGATTTCACCTCCTCAATCTTATCTCATACACTTGAACACCTTACTAGTCTCCCTTTCCAACTTTTCCCTTTAGGCCTTGAACATGTGAAAGACTTCTAGTTTTTTCTTTGGGTAAAAAATCCACATCATTCTGGAAAACCATCAATGAACAACATAAATTATTTTTCACCCAATACACTCTTAGTCCTCATAGGACAACACAAGTCAGTATGAACTAGCTCTAAAACCTATTCAGAGGTAAATGACTTACTTGAAAAACTAAAAATGTCCAACTTTCCCAATTGATTGTCTTTACACATTGCATTGTACGGTTTAGTAATAGGAGGCGAGCCTTTTGTACATTTATTTTTTCCTACCTTAACAATGCTTTCAAAGTTTTCATAACATAACATTTTATTCCACAACAAACTATTATCCTTCCTAGGTACCAAGCATTTATACTCTAAAATATTGAGGTAGAAGATGTTACCTCTAGTTTATTCTCCCATACTAATAGTCTACCTATATTGTCAAAGTTAAATTCAAACTTATAACCATTATCCATTAACTAAGCCATACTCAATAGGTTATACTTAAGACCTTCTACTAGATATACATATTTATAGTTAGTGGATTCATTTCAAGCTATAGTACCCTTACCTATTACTGTGCATGGTGAGTTATTGCCAAACTTTTCCATTCATCTATTGTAGGACTCCATCTCATGGAATTTTCTCATGTCACCAGACATGTGGTGAGATAAACCACTATCAATTATCTAGAACCTATAGATACTAATGCTTGTTATTAGGGATCTATCTACCCTTTCTTCTATTATAGCAAGAAAGGATATTTGATCCTCATCCTCTCCATCTGTACTAGTTGACTCCTTACTAGTCATGCCCTTCTTAGCAATCTAGCATCTCTTCTTCTCCTTTCCTTTGGAGTTTTGCCACCCCTTTTTGTTATTCTTCTTAACAAGTTCCAAACATATAGCAGCATAGTGTCCTACCTTCTTGTAGTTAAATTATTTAAATGGAATCTTACCTTTGTACTTCCCTTTCCCTCTTATCATTCATTTTGTGAACAAGGCATCCACTAGTACATTTGGTACCAAATTCAGATGGTAGCTCCATCACAAATATGGCATCACAACCTATAACCAATGGAATTCTGATAGTCTATTATCAGAATTGCAATGACAACAGGTTGTGATGCCATAATTACAATGAAATTGTCATTTGAATTTGGTACCAAATGTACTAGTGCTCTAACTCTTCTTGTTCAACTTCCTCTATGTAAAGATTTTGTATTTCTCTTATGTATCTAGAGCTGATTTCCCCTTCTCTTCCTTTTTGAGTTACAATATGTGCAACTAAAGTTGTGAATGTCACTTCAACCTTGGGTTGATTATTATTGTAGTTACTTATCTCAAATATAGTGAGATTTCTTATTAAGGTATTAACAAATACATCCACTTTCTCTATTATTCTTAGCTCCTAAATGGATGATACCCTTATGGAATACTTGGGTAGAAAGGTTCTTAGTATCTTGCTTACCACATCATCATCATGTAATGTGCCTTCAACATGCATGATGGCTCACATCATATCTTTCACCCATTTTTCATAGGTTTCAATGTCTTCTCCTTCTTGAATTTTTATATCATAATATTTTTCTCTGAGGCTTTCAACTTTAGCCTTCTAAACATGCTTATCACAACCATAAATGATTTGAAGCTTTTCCTACATCTCATACACCATTTCCATCTCTTTTACATCTTTATATTAAACATAGGATAGGATTTTGGCTATAGCAGCCATTGTGGTTGTGTTAGTTTCCTTCTCCTTTATTTGCTTAGGGTTGAGTAGAGCAACATTTTTTATGTAAAATGTCTCCACATGACTTCAATATGCATCTCTAGGAGTTCTGAGATGCAACCTCATCTTCCTATGCCATGAACTATAGTTTTCCTTTGAAAACTTGGGTGCTTCTCTTTTTAACATCTTGATCTTTGGCTCAAGCTATCAAACTCCTTACTTTAGAGGATCTAGGCTCTAATACCAATTTTTGATCTGCTAACAAGTAAGTATACTAAGAGGGGGATAATTAGTATACACTATGTAATGTCAATTTTTCTATTTTATCTATCTTTTCATTGGTCTAGAAGTTAGTACTAGTTATAACTTAACCAATCAAGATTAAGAAAAAATAATGAAGACAAACATAGCATCATATAACACAATATTTATCTTGTAGAAATCCAACTGCAGTCAAAACCATGGTGTGTGAGTTGATCCTTACAAAGCTTCGAAGTATGACAAGTCAAGAGCTTATCTTTGTTCAAAGATTGCAATGACACTGTTAGGTGCCACCTATTAAGGAATTTTGATAATACCTATGAAATTCTTTCTCAAGTAAGATCAACCTAGTTAAAGGATTTCCTAACACAAACTAATGTGTCACCTTGTTAGGGATTTAATAAAAAGAACCTATTAGAGTCCACCCTCAATGGGATTTTCTATTGTAGAGATTAGTAAACAATACAGTGGAAGATCTAATCAAAATAGCTAGTACATTTAGCTTGAGTACAGATCACTTTGAAGCTCCTTAGACTTGCCTACATTGTGCTCTTTTGGATTGATGTTTTTTCACCATATGTTTCAATCAATGCAAGAGGGGGAGATTGTTAGGAATTGAGGATATTGTTGGCACTTAGGAATGTTGTAGAGATGTTACTTTGATTTCATGTTTTGTCATTGATGACATTATATGTTCTTTAGTTTATGATAGACTCAAAATCTATATATTGCAATCTACTTATCAGATCAACAAGGACAACAAGTGATAGATTTTGTATACCCCCCATGATAGTACCCAGAAGATAATGTACTAATATATAAGTTCCTTGTAAAAGGATGTGATCATGTTAGGAATCAAGTATAGTTCATTTAGTACAATAGTCCCTATCAAAGGAAAAATCCTTATTAGGAGACCTTGAACCCTTGTTAGAAGGCTCTAACCCTATTAAAGGATGAAAAGAGAAATTGGACCCATTATCTAAGTAATCCAACAAAATTGAAAGATAAATGTTTTAGGATAACATATCCAATAAACATGAACTAATTGATCTGTAACTTACTTGCCAAAATATTTCCTTTGAAGTCCACACAATCATCCAAAATCATTAGTTATCTACTCTGATAATCAAATATCAAGCCTTGTATCATATGTATCAAGATGCAAAAATCACTCCCATATAGACCATGCATACATTCCAAACAATGAAAACATATTTTATTTATACCCTTTACAAATAATTAATTACGTCGACCTATTAGAGCTTCCCTGATATAAAATTAATTACATAGGACAATGCTAAGGTATACACACCTTCATAAGCATCAATACAACCTTTATATTAAGTTTACAATAGAGAATATTGAAATTTTCAATGATAAACCATGTGCTATAATAACACAATCGACTAGTAGTCAAATACATCACACGTTACAAACTAGCTACCTTTCTAGCATAACTCATTTGCTTCACACTTTCAAACATACAAGCATGAACAATTTTTTTTACCATAAACCATGTTTTCCAACATTAATTATTGTTCACCAATCAGATATAGAAAAGATATGTGCAACTGTCTTTGTCATGAATTCATGTACACTAGTATGCTACCAATATTCACTAATCAATTTGCAACTTAACCAAAACTTCACATAAAGTATAGCGAGCATATATACATAATGTATACACTCATTCTACTACACATATGTAAGCTCACATATCCAAATTTGTCACTTACTACCCTAATTGAGTGTGTGTGTGTGTGTGTGTGTGTGTGTGTGTGTGTGTGTGTGTGTGTGTGTGTGTGTGTGTGTGTGTGTGTGTGTGTGAGAGAGAGAGAGAGAGGTAATTAGGGTGTTACCCATGTTTTGAACTTGGTTTTCTTATTTTCTTAAGTCCTTGGGAGGAGTCTTGAATAAAAAGTTTGAATCTTGAACTTGAACCAAATTACAAAGTTCAAAGGTTCAAAGGTTCAAAGGTTCAGAGTCGACCTTTCTAGTGTTGGGAAGCTTCTTTTGAATTTATCCTTTATTAGGTCTGAACCTTGAACTTGAACCTTGCACCCATCTATTCAAAGTTCAAAGTTCAATGGTTCATTTTTTTACTCTAATACACCTGACATGACGTGTACTATTTTATAGCATATTTTAGTGCTCCATTGAGATTGAACCTTAAACCACTTGTGGTAAGTTCAAGTTCATAACTCAGTATGACAAGGGTCCTTTTCTTAATCATTTTGAGTATGTTCTAATGAGAAATTTGTCCCAACAATTCTTGGTAGATTGAACTTGAATCATGAACCAATAATTTTATGGTTCAAGAGTTCAAAGTTTGAAAGCTCAAGAGTTGGTGACCCATAGACACATGGCAGTATGAAGATTTTTAATCTTTCCAGAAAAGATGAAAATATATGCATTTAATGATAATTGGTTAAGGTGATGGAAGAATAAAGTTTAGTACATTAAGAAGTGAAGGTGCTCATTAATGGGTAAGAACTCCTAACATGCCAGTACTTTCCTCGATCATTTAGTGCACTTCTTCTCTAGTAGGTACTATCAAAAACCCATTTTCTATTATTTATGCCATAATTTTCTTAAAGGAGCAAGTCTAATGTGTCTTCTTGGAGTTGAAGGTGAATAAAAGGTTTTGTTTGTTTCAAGATATTTTTATGCAAATCAAGCACAGTGAGTCTACATTCTCTATATAAACCCTCTACTTTTGTTTCTTTCGGTAATTTCAAAAGTTTGTCTACTTTCTTTCTATATCATGTTTGGTTTTTTTGGGTTGAAACATTTATATTCCCATGGATACCCCACATCCTAAATTATCCAAAGAAAAAATCCTAGCCCTTTAATAAGCTTTTTCCCAAAATTAGGAGACATGAATCTAGTAGATCAAAAAATTGAGTAAGTAGTGGCTAGATTCAAGAATGTACGCCCCATTTCTATGGCTGAACAAGTGTCTAAAAGTGTGCTTATTCAAGTTATCAATTTTTCTAAAGTCATCCCTTGCCCTAAGATGGTATTGGAATGTAGGGACAAGTATGATGTGGCCAAAAGATGCATCCAAAATTGTAATGGTGAAGTCTTGGTATGTGTGAACCGTATTACTGTCATGGGAGCCCTACATATTCCACCCATAGAAGTGTATCCAGACTAGACTATTAGTTTTTTCATACTTTCAATTTACAACCAATTTAAAGAATTTCAATAGTACTATCACTAAGCAATGATTATTGAATCTAGAGAAATGTGGCTCCCACCTACCAAGACCCTTAACCAGAGAACATATGATATTGGAGGTCAAAGATATAATCATATTCTTGAATAGGGTGAAGTAAAATTAGCATGCCTTATTGTGGGATAACTAGATGTATTTCTTGTGATATTGCTATCAAGATTTAACTGTGTTATTTTGAGTCAAACTCATTGACCCATGTTTCATGAGTAGTGATTCAACATGAGTCCATCTCTCATGAGAATAAATGGAACACTTAGCATTCATTGGATCTAGGTGATGAGTGTTCCATTTATTCTCATGAGAGATGGACTCATGTTGAATCACTACTCATGAAACATGGGTCAATGAGTTTGACTCAAAATCACACAGTTAAATCATGATAGAAATATCACAATTTGACTTCCTATGGAAATTATCTCCTACTTATCAATAGATGTATTTCTTCATCCAGGTTGTGCTTAACAAAGATAAATACAATGACTAGGCTGAAATTATCATAGATAGGTTGCATGAAGAGCTTTCCCAAGTGTTAAGAACTTCAGTGTTTTATATGTCTATATATATTTTATTTTTTGGCTTGCTATAGGAAATGAGAGGGTTTACCTCATGAAATTTGGATAGATAACATGGCCATATATGATTATTACCAATTATTGTAGAAGAAGAGAAACGTTGAGGATTTTTGAAGAGTTTAAGACAACTTTTTGGCAAGATTAGTGTTTGAGTTTTAAGGCAAAGAAAATAAGACGTTATCAGAAGTGGCCATGCAATTCATTACAAATTATGGTAGTTATTTTATACAATTTCTTAAGTTTACTTATCTGAGGATTGGGGGATTTCAAGAAAAACCCTTGAAGCTACCAAGATATCGCCTAGATAGATACGTCTTGATTAAAGTATGTCATCAAATTTTTGAGGTAGAAAAGAGTTGTAAAGTTAGGAAAGGGTCTAAATATATCTTCCTTGTTGAGCTAGGCTACTAGAATTGCAAGAGTATCCAGGATACTTTCAGTCTAAAGGAAGAATTGAAGACTATGAATCTACAATCTCACTATGCTAGACCCAAGTTTGATACCAAGGACTTTGCCATAATCCAATTTGAACTCAACCCTTTATTTGTTCATTAACTTCATCTAGAAGACTACATGATGGACTGTGATCATGAAGTAAGAAAGAGGTTGTGGTCATGATTACTATAAGGAAAATTAAAGTATATATACTGTAATTGGATGGATACTGTAATGGCTAATGGGGTAAGTTATATCTTTGAGGTCACTAAGACTAAAACACATGAAAGTAAGATAGTAATTGAATTAGAATCTAAATTGAATGCATGAGAAGCTAAAAGGGTGAAGTAGGATGAGTATATCATCCAAATTATAGAAGTTTATACCTATGGTACTACTAATTTC
This sequence comes from Cupressus sempervirens, assembly GCA_028749045.1. Taxonomy (NCBI): domain Eukaryota; kingdom Viridiplantae; phylum Streptophyta; class Pinopsida; order Cupressales; family Cupressaceae; genus Cupressus; species Cupressus sempervirens. The sequence goes on from CM053783.1 coordinate 691,011,005, forward strand.
TTAGTAGACATGCCTGGTGCAGTTGTGGATGTTGATTTCCTAGTCATTGCAAGGGACAACTTAGAATGGAGAAATATAACCATTGAGAAGGGTCTATAATAGACATCATAAATGTTAATGGAAATTAAATGTGTCAAACATATTCTAGACATTGACATCATGTGTATTGATGTTAGAATCATGGAAAACAAAGATAAGCTAGATAGGAGAATCTATGAGGTATTAATGTCCTTTCAAGATAAGATAAAAATAATGAAGGAGATATGGGAGATGATAGTCAAGGAATTAATGTCATTTTAGTCATGTGGCCAATAGTTGTTGTGAGATTTGAATTATTATCAATTTACCCATTATTTTCATCATTATGAACTGAGTGTTATACCTTATGTTTTTATGTTAAAAGTCATAAATCCTTCTTTTAAAATAAGATTAAATTGTAGAATCTTTCAAGTCAAGAAGGTGTACCTATTAAATATAGAGAGTTCACTATCTATGGAATTCATTTTTTTGTCTAGGTTAGTTTTTCCTAAGTTTGGGAATAGAGTCAACAAAAAAAATTTAAAATCGTTAAAGGGAAAAATTGTTCACTAATAGTTTTTGGTGACTCTACTGGGGATAAACCAATCTTTGCAAGAATTTAATAGAACAAGGTATGATCTAGAATAGTTTTTCCTCACCAAGATATTTGTATTGTTCTCCAACTAGACCTAGGGTTTGACAACACTCAAGTAGACATTATCTCTAACTTGACTACCCTAGCCTTGAACTCTAGAACAAGTTTTACACAATACTTGCAAGTGAGCCAGGTTTTGGAGGAAGAAGAAAAGCAAGGAGAATTCATTAGGGGTGAATCAATTATCTGACAATTAAAACACTCATTTTCTTTAAACAAACTTAACCATTCAACCAAAGTAAACAGCAACCATAATAAGATGCATATAGACAATTACACCAGATATGTTAACTAGGGAAACCTTTGATTAGAGGGAAAACCTCGGTGGAAATGATGCTCATGGGATGATTTACTAATATAAATATTCCTTGTTAGAGGATGGACCATGTTAGGAGTATATTACAACATTTAGTACATAGAGTCTATGTAAGGAGACTTTAAATCCCTGTTAAGAGTTGTGCCAACCTTGTTAGGAGTTGTAGTATAATGTATGCAAGATGAGCCATTGCCCAAACATGCAATTATAACTACAAGAAGAGCTCACTACTCAAACATGCAATTTACTATTATGTTCTTCTTTCCTTTGTTATGTCAATTGAACCAATCACTATCAAACCTTATAGACTAGGTCATGAACCTCAAATCACTCGGCAAAACCTTGTGAATGAAGTTTTCTTCACTTCCACTCTGCTCTACTTAAATTTGCATTCCACTCTCTCTACTGCTTATAATTCCATACAATACCATACTCATCCATATAATGATAAAGGAAAATTTCCTTCCTTTATACTGACTCCATAAAAAAATTCCCTAAGTCGGTTGTTAGACCCTCTCAATTAATTATTATAGGACCACATTAAGAACATGTTACACTTAGTGATAACATTAATCTTCCACCTTGCAATTTTAATAACTTTGCAATAGTATGACTAGAGAACTTAGCCATGTCATCACCAACATGTCTTCTACATGTCCTGAACCTTGATTCTCATAATAAAAAATCTACTAAGAGATATAACAAGTTTACTAGAACATGCCTCTATAAACTCTATCTCAAAATAGAGACCACCAAAACTTACATAACTTCTTCCAGACTTATCATTTCTTCTTTCGATGTTAACTACATATACTAGATAGTCAAAAGTATCTCCCATAGCCTTAGATAGTTATAATACTCAACTATTCATCCGTACCAACTTGATCTTTATGTTTCTCTTCTGTCAGATACCACAAAAAATTGCTACATTGACATCAATGAAAAATTTAGTCATGAATATAACATATCTACAATACTACCCCATAGGAATATCATCATCATTCATGCTTCTAAGATACCTATTATACAAGAAGCAATAGTTGTTGAAATATTAGCCTAGCAACCAGAAGTGAATGCCCCTAACCTTGTTCATTAACCAAATCTTAGAAACCCTAATTGAGATAAACTTCTTGTGAAAAATTATTCTCAGAGTGACAAGTTTAAAGGATTTTTTGATGATGACTATGAGTCCTTGAAATAGTTAAATTTTTTCCCTAACCATATACATAGAAGAAAGAGAGTGATTAAATCCACAAGTAGGCATTCTTCACCCCCAAAATCATCTCCTATTGTCACTAATCTGCAAGCTTTGATAATACCTGGAACCCTAATTTCATTTCATTTCAATGCTCAACCCATGAATTTCATATTACCAAATATGGTAGAAAATATTCCCTAGGGTGCTCAAGTCAGTCCTTTGAATTTGGGTAACAATCCTGACCCCCTTCCAAAAGGTGCAAGGGATATCCTCCCTAAGTTCAATAAAGATGGGAAAAGGTCAATAGATGAACACCTAAATTATTTTAAAAGTGCATGTGGATTTCTTGTTGTCCCTACTGAGAATGTGGCAGTTGGACTCTTTGTACAAACCTTAACTAATGTAGTTGTTGATTAGTTTCATCATTTACCAAATGGATCAATCATTGATTGGGCTTCCATGAGAGACACCTTTGAAGCAAGGTTCAAAGTAGTTGATGGTGAACACATCCTCCCTCTGCAATTAACATAGCTTAAAAAGGAATTTCAAGAGCCCATGCAAGATTTCATGGCAAATTTCAATAAAATAATTCATAACATCCCAACCAAGAAGAGACTGAATGTTGAAAATAGGAAGGGATTCTTTATTAATTTTATGTCACCCAACATCAATTTTCACTTGAGGTGTAACATGGTGGTAGATTTTGACACTTATCAAAGGCTAGGCATTGACTTAGAAGATGACCTAATATCTGTTGAGAAATGGAGAAGGGAGTTGCAAGTCTCTATTTCACAAGCATCCACATTAAGTTCAACTGACCCTTTGGTACAAAGGTTGGTTAATGACATAATCATGGTTAAAATAAAACTACCTAAAATAACCACACCATATCATGATATTCCAAGGAAGTAACCCAATTAGGGAAGAGGAACATTTGGTAAGCAACCTAATATGTTACCAAGTACACAAAAATTGTTGATTGAAGGCTCTTCTACTAGCAAAGGAAACATGTGAAACTTTTATTTGATAGTGATCATGATGGTGTTTCTTGCCCAGAGATGGTGTAGTATAAAGGAATGGAAGTGAACAAAGAAATAATGGAAGAAGTACCTACTGAGGAAGGAACCTTAGGAGGATCTAGCAACTCTGTCAACTATTACCTTGAATATGAGTATGACTCTGAACGTGGTGGTGATATAATTTTTACTCTTGAGGAACCGTCATACTCTATGCTTACAAGGAATCAATGTGGAGGCAAATTTCCTACTCACCCCTCTTCTTCTTCTACCTTGACTGGAAAGGGAAAAGGACTAGTGAACTAGTTCAATGCCATATCACAGGTTCAAAAGAATCTAATGCCAAAGGTGAGGATTTTGAAGAAGTTGACCAAGAAACTTCTTTTAAATTTATCAAATTTTGTAAGTACATAAAAATCCAAATTTCTTTTGTTGATTATTTAAGAACTAATCCTAATGAATTGCATAGATTGATTGAATATGTAAGAGGTTCTCCCTCACCCAACACAATTCAATAAGTAAATTATGAGTCCTCTCCTAAACCTATCTTTGAACTAGAAATTAATCACTTGGTAGATGAAACATTGGTACATATAGAAACTTCCAAAAGTTCCCCTATGATTGAAAAGCCAAATCCTTTTAATGTCTCACTATATATTCATGGTCATAAGCTAAGTAATTGTATTATATACTCATGAGCCTCTAATAATATCATGCCATCCTCTATTTCCACATCCTTGGACTTACCCATGACCAAGACATTTTTTTGGTGTTAATCAATGGATTCAAAGCAAGTCCTCTTAATTGATCAAATTAAAGATGCTCAAGTATCTCTAGTTCAGTTCCATGACAAAAGAGTCAAGTTGACTATCTTAGTAACAGACATTCCTACTAGCTATGGAATTTTATTAAGTAGGACATTTTGTAAGGAATTAGGAGGAGGGATCAAGTTAGATTGGTCCCAAATTACTATACTAATTGTTAATGATAAAGTCATCCTATGCTCTGAGACAAAGTCTAAATACATAGTCTTCCCCTCAAAAGACACTAGATCCGCATAGTCTTCTCCTCTGAAGACACTAGATCCCAGATTTTGTACCAACAAACTACCTTTTCTAATTATGTAATTTTTCCTAAAGAAGATGTAGTAGGTAGAGTTGAAATGGTAGATGAAAGGTGTATGGGTGCCTAAATTTGATGGTAGATTTTCTTTAGCTAGGTCTAGAGTTGGAGTTATGTTTATACCACCCTTGGGAGAGATGATTCCTTGTCCTTTCAAGTTGGCTTTTGAAAACACTAATAACATTGTTGAATATGAAGCTCTATTTTTGGGGATTGAAGAAGCTAAAAGAAGAGGAGTTGAACTTTTAAAGGCTCGTGGTAATGCATAATTAGTGGTCAAATAGGTCAAAAATATCTTCATTGTGAAGAACAATAAATTAAGGTATTATAGGAATAGAGTTTGGGAAAAGTTTGAAGGATTGGATGCCTTCTCTATTGAAGTAATGCCTATAGATCTTCATGCCATAACTGATGCATTAGTAGGATTAACATCTTTTGTGATACCCATCTTGATTTACAAGAGGATCTCTACACTATAGAACTAGTCCATTGGCCTAGTGTATGTGATAACTTTAACTCTTGGCATATTTTCAATAGTGATGCACTAATAAATGCATTATTGCAAGGAGTTGAACATTTTAGATCCCTATTCTTAGAATGTTTAGAATTAGAATGTTAGGATTTCTCTCTCAAAATGTTAGTAAAGGTGATGATGGAATCATTTAATTGAAGGGGAATCTTATTTTGAAAGGATTGGTGGCACTAGAGACACTTTTTGATACAAAATATCACTTTTTTGGTATACCTCTAGGAGGAAAGGAAGACTAGTTTGGTGAATACAAAAAGGTAGATATAGGCACTAAGGATAACCTAAAGATAATTAATTTGGGAAAGTGTTGTAATTAAATCAATAAAATGAGGTTTACTAAGATTTATAAAGAATTTGGATATGTGTTTACATTATGATATGAAGACCTGAAGGATTTTAGGTAAGGGTGTTTCAAACACCTAATTCTATTGAATCCTAAAGCTTCTCCATTAAGATAGAAGTTAAGGAATTATAACCTAAAAGTATCATATGCTATCTTCAAGGAGATAGAGAAAATGCTAAAGGCCTAGATAATATACTTGATGCATCACTCTACATGGGTGGCTAATATAGTACTAGTCCATAAAAAGAAATTAGAATCTATACGGACTTCAAAAATTTGAATCAAGTGAGTCTAAAGGATAATTTTGCATTGCCAAATATGGATCATATCCTACAAATCATCATTGGCTTTGAAATAATGTCAATTGTTGAAAGTTTAGATCCAAGTATAATCATATTAGTGTAGGTGCAGAGGATCAACATAACACAACCTTCACCACCCCTTGGGGCACTTTTTCCTATATTCACATGTCTTTCAAGATTATAAATGTATGCACAACCTTTCAAAGGGAAATGAACTCGTCTTTTGCACATCTATTAGATAAAGTAATTATTATCTATTTGGACGATATGAATATATTCTCTAGGAGAGGGAAGAATAATCTTTGGAATTTGAATCTAGTTCTTCAAAAGTGTAGGGAGCACAAAATATCTTTGAATCTGAAGAAGTCTATGTTATGTTTCATTGAAGGGAAGCTGCTAGGAGTATTAGTGTTGAAAGATTGTAACAATATTGATCTTGAATGAGTATGTTCCATTAAAAAGTTATGCTTACCTTCAATTTGAAATGGAGTGCATTCTTTATTTGGTCAAATCAACTTCCTCAGGAGATTTGTGCTTGATTTTGCAGACACCGCTAGGCCTATTGCAAATCTCCTAAGTGAGAAGTTGAATTTAAAGCGGAATGATGAAGTCTTGAAGGCCTTCAATGAAGTTAAGATTTCTATTGCACAAGATTCAATCCTTTCACACTCTAATTATAAAAGTGATTTCATAATGTATTGCTATGCTAATGAACACATCATATCATCTTTTTTGTTACAAAAGAATAATGAAGGTGAAGAATTTCCTATCTCTTTCATTAGTATACCACTAAATAATCATGAATTTAAATATTCACTAACTAAAAAGAAGGCATATTCTATAGTAAAATTAGTGAAACAATTCCACTATTACATTCTACACTCTCATTCAACATTGCTTGTCCCTAATGCTATGGTTAAGAGCATCCTTACATAGCAAGAGGTCGTCATGAATAACAGAGTAATTTGGGTGGCACAGGTGCAAAAGCTCAACCTAGAAATAAAGTTGACCAAACTCATATGGGGGCAAGGCCTATGTAAGATAATGGCACAGAACCATGAACATGTTGATAAAGATGAACCATTGGCATTACTAGTAGGGTTGAAGGATACCATGTTCTCAAACATAGCATATTATCTCATGTATGGTGAGTGTCCCGAACATCATATAGGTAAAGAGAGAGGAACCTTAAGGTCAAAATCTACAAAGTATGTACCAATGGATGATGTGTTGTATAAAAAGGGGTTACATAGAATATTCCTTTGATGTGTTGATAATGATCAAGAGAAAAAGATGTTATAGGCATTCCACAATAAAGCATGTGTAGGCCATTATTCATCCATAGTCATAGAATTTTAAATCCTCAAAAATGATAATTACTAGCCTAGGATGTTAAAAGACGCGTATAAGTGGGTGTGTCAATGTGATAAATGTGGTTTGTTTAATAGAAAACTCTAGTTGGAAGCATTGCCTCTGAGGTTGGTAGTCATAGAAGAGTTATTCAAAAAATGGGGCATGGATTTTAGAGGATCTATAAACCCTCCCTTGAGTGCAAGACACACTAATATTTTGATAGTGACAGACTATTTTACCAAATGGGTTGAGGATGTCCTGGTTAGAAAAACTACCTCTAAAGTAGTGTGAAATTTCCTAAAGATGAACATTCTCACTAGCTTTTGAGTGCCAATGAAGGTAGTAGATGATAATGCTCAAAATTCTCCTCTAGTTAATTGCAAGCCTTTTGTTATGACTATAGTATACTTGAATGTCACACTCTTCAGACTATTTTCTAGAAGGGAACGATCAGGTACAATCTACTAATAAGAACCTCATGGCTATCACAAAGAAACTAGTCAATGCAAATGCCAGAGATTAGCATGAGAAATTATTTGAAGCATTGTGGGCTGATAGAACATCCCCTAAAAGGGCCATAAGAATGACCCATTTTGACTTAGTGTATGGAGTAGAGGCTTAGTTGTCCTCACCCCTTGATCTAGCATTAGTTAAGCTTTAGAAGGTGATAAAAGATGAGATCTTATGAGATGCCCTAGAGAAGAGAATTATCTACCATACAAGGATGGAATAGGAAAGAGAAAATATAGTGGGTTATATCACCATCCACCAATTATGAGTTAATAAGATATTTTAGTGTTGGGCTAGACCCAAGAAGTTCATGGAGAATCACAAAGTGCTTTAATGGGATAAGAGAAAAGAGCCTTGATGAGCTCATGGAAAGTTTGTATCACTCTAGAAAGACTTATGTGAGATCAACCAAGTGCTCGACCCTAACTCTCAAGCTAAGATATCAAGATACAATAGAGATGCCCCTATCATATAATGGACAAGATTTAAAATTGTATTAGTTGTAAGAGTTCTTTACTCATGTGCATAATGTGTATAAGGTTTTTTTGTGTCGTAGTTATGTTTCACTTTTGGTCTATTTCTTTTGCCCTACCTTTTTCTTTAATCATGTTAGTTGCAACACCAGTGATTATAAGTCCCTCTTAAGTCTTGCATAGTCCTAATCCCCAGTTAGAGCCATTTGTTACCCTCATTTTGAAATTTATTTTCTTATTTTCTTAAGTCCTTAGAAATAGTCTTGAACAATGATAACTTTAAGAAACCCCTCTCGAAAAAAATGCCTAAAATGCTAGCGAATCCAACATTTTGTGGGTAGGAAAATTTTAATGACAAGGGTAATTTTTTTGGTCCATATAGGGAAATAAATATTATATGTTGGCAATTTTTTTCTTGCCCTAGCAAAAATCAATTTAAATGTGGTAAATTACTATTTTTTTTACTGACGGATAAATAAATTATGGCTATTTTTTCCCTTTCCAAAAATGAATTAATAATGTCAGAGGCGAATTACTTATTTTGTAGGAAAATGAATAATAATGGTCTTGGCTAATCTTCAATGGTAAAATGAAAAATTGTTTAATCTAAAAGTGAAATCCGCACATGTATTGGCTAGTGACTATACTGACTACTGAGTAGTCACTTCAAGTTTCAACTTGTATACTATCTTAGGTGTATTATTATTAATTTCATAACATCGTTACATCAGTGTCACTATTACCAAGTCAACTACCATCACTTTTGTATTGTTAATAGTAAATATAATAGTCTTATTGATCGTTGATTAATTAGAGATCAACGATAGAAGATGCATCTCAGGGCCACTCGCTTGAAAAGACCTAGAATCACACAAAATTCTCCAGAATGGAGACACATGGAAAGGTTTGCATGAAAATCATTACTCAATGTATGACATTATTGACTTTCTAACATTAGTGCCAGTACATTTTGACATTTCACACACTTAAAAATTAATAGGAATACAAAAAAATAAGATATGAAAGATCGTGAATGCCAAAGAAATAAATGCAATTGCTATTAAATAGCCTAATTCCTCTTTCATTATCATTTCTCATATTCTTCAATCTGAATTCGATTTGCAATTGCACTTTGCAAAGTTTCTTGAATCTTAGTCATGGATATGCCAATTCACCTAAAATGCACAACAATGGCACTACAAAAGCCCTTTTTCAGCAGGATTCTTAATGATGTCCTTGCCATGGTTTGCAAGCCAAATGCATGAAGTCCTTTTATCCAACATGCTATATTCATGGTACTCGGTCATGAATTCTTTACAAATGATAAGAGGTATTGTGTGTCTGCGGATATTACCTCCCGCTTCCTCACGTCTCTTCTCAACCTTGAAGGTAGTCAAATAGACATGTTGATGCTTCTGCATAACACTTTTAAGAAAACATTTTTAGAAGATGATGTCAAAATGCTTGTATTGGCCAAGCCGGTACCGGGGTTGAGCATTGGCATCCCTTTTGCAGATGTAGTAGACAAGTGCTAAGAGGAAGGCATAGGGTTCATTATACATAAGCATCCTTTCTTGCTCAACAAGAGTGAAAGGTAATTGACTCGCTATCGAAAGTGGGCACAGCTTAAAAGGGATTTTCTATGGAAGTGGTTGTTATTGGATGACGTCAACGAAATTGACTTCACATGGTTGGACGAGTTCAGTGACATTATCTTCTCCAATAGATTCCTTGCGTAGGTACTTGAAGACCTTTCTGATTAAAGGCTTCAAGCCCTCAGCCCCTCAGCCCACTAATGCTTCTAGCCTCCCTGGTTCCCTAGTTCCTTGTTCCCTATTTCCTGAATATTGTTTCCTTAACTATTGCCATTAGGGAAAAAAATATTTTTGAGATATCTGTATTTTTCTTTGGATTGGGCCTTGTCTTTTTTTGTAAATTACAAAATAGTAAAACCAGGTTGATTTAATTAGCTATTTTGAATATCTATGCTATGAATCAGTACTAAATACATTGTATAGTCTAAAATATTATCAATGAAAACAATAGCTTTTGGCTTCTCAAATCATTGTTCTTGTTAGTCTATGACTTTTTTTTGTGGCATCTCGATTCTCAATGCACTGTTGAAATGTTAGTCTGTGACTTTGCTAAAAATAATTAACTGTTAATAGTTATAAAGTTAGAACTTATAACTTAGGGGAAAAAAAAGGGTTTCAACAATCCTGATTCCCTTTATGGTTTCATATAATATATTTGATTAATGATTTATAGTAAAAATTTGTTCAATCAAAAATTATCCAATTAAAAGTTTTGTAATTCCTAAAACTATTTTTCTTTAATTTGATTGGTTAAATTAAAAGGAGCAATAAGAGCGGATTTCAAGGAAAACTAAAGATTATACTCTTTACAAAGTTAAATATAATTTTGATAATTTATGTGTCAATTTTTTATTTCATACCTATCTTGTCACCTATTCCTAACTTTTTTTCATTATGAAATCTTTTAAATGATGAAGAATAGTTTATAAACAATTATCACAATTTTCAATATATGTTAACAATTTATAGATAATTAAACTATTTTACATTTTAATTTTGAAACTAAATAATAAATATGAATAAAAATATAGCATTTGTAATTATATTTTTTAATTGTAATTATTTTATTTACATTAAACTATTGTCATTATTATTTCATATCTTGGACCAATTTTATTTTATAAAATTTAATATATCTTCATTGAATTTTTCATATCATCTTTACAATAAAAAGTTTATGATAGAAAAGAAAATCTTTTATTTATATTATATTAAAACTATTATAATTATAATTATAAATTATATTATATATATATAATATTTTATATAAATAATTAAATTAACATCATGATTTTGACATGCTCAAGCTTAAAGGTAAAATGATAATAATTAATAACAATTTCTTTAACAATATTTATTTCAACATTTTTCTCTATATTAATTAATATGCTATGTAAATACTTTTTAATGATCGTGGCTCTATTTCGAACCAAATTTTATAAGTTTGAAGATAAAGTCTATTTCTACCCGAAACTGAGACATGTGTACTCAGATTCTACCTGAAATCTTGACCGTTGCATAAAAGAAAGATCGACAGCCTGAGATGAATTTCAGGTCAATTTGGAGAATGTTCTCCCATATGCCTAAATTCATCTAGAATCGTGACATGTGTCCGCTCATTGGAAGACTTGGTTAATATTATTAATTATTATGTTTATAAATAATTATCAATATATGTTAATAATTTGTACATAATTAAACTATATTACATATTAAATTTAAAACTAAATAATAAACATGAATATAAATATAACACTTGTAATTATATTTTTAATTTTAATTTTATTTAAATTAAACTATTGTCATTATAATTTATTATTAGTACTTAATGGTAGGCTTAGGCCTAAGAGCTAAATATTTCATTTTCAATGTGATTCATTAACGTTAATATTTTTATTTTTTTAATGTAAGTACATTGATTTATATTTTATATTTTAATAATATATTTTTTATAAATTATGATTTTTTTTGTCATTCAATTAAAAATAATATTACTTATATTATATAATCATTTAAGATTTATTATTATTATTAAAATATTATTTATTTATTATTATAATTTTTATTATATAATAGAACATTTAATATAATTATAACCATATGATATATGTAATAGTACATACATATCAATGATTATATTTATGAATAAAATTTAAATTTAAATTAACATCATTACATAAAAATATAATTATATAATATTTTGATTAATTAAAATATTTTATATAGTATAATAAATTTATTAAATTTAGTTAGATTTATATAAAAACTAAAGGAAAGTACTAATAACACTTGTTTCATATCTTGTACCAATTTTATTTTATAAAATTTAATATATCTTCATTGAATTTTTCATATCATCTTTACAATAAAAAGTTTATGATAGAAAAGAAAATCATTTCTATAATAGAAAAGAAAATCTCCTTTATTTATATTATATTATAACTATTATAATAATTATTATAAATTATATTTTTATATATACATTTTTTTAATGCAAATAATTAAATTAACCTGAAATCGGGACACATGTACTCCAAGATTCTACCTGAAATCTCAACCGTTGACTAAAAGAAAGATCAACGGCCCGAGATGAATTTTGGACCGATTTGGAGAATATTTTCCCATGTGCCTAGATTCATCTGAAATCATGACACGTGTCCAATCATTACAAAGCTCAATTAAGTGTCGGGACTCGATTAATTTATTAATAATTATGTTTAGTCTTTTTTTTTAATTATTTAATCCCAACTCAATGATGTAGCAATTGTTAAGTAAAAGGTAGATCAACAACAACCGGAATGACCCAAGATGAATTTTGAGTAAAATTTGGGTCCACTATCATTGTTTTCAAGAAACATCTAGAATCGTGACATGTGTCCTTGATATGTGTCACAATTTCGAATGACTCTTGACAACAACGATAGCATTTCACAAATTGATCAAAAAATCATATCGATAATTAAGTTTGATTTTTATTAATTTATTTATTTAAAATGAAAAATTTATTCAAATGTATATTAATGTAATAATTTTTTACTTTTTTTATTATTGTTTTATATATTACTAAATTATTGAGTCTTGACTCTTTATGTCATGTACATGTACGTTTTACATACTATTAGTAAAGTACCTAAAACAATTAATTACTTAATACTTTCATTTTAACTTTTAACTATTAACCCTCTATGTTTTTAGAGTATGAAATTGAAAGTTCTCCAAGTCGAGTCCAATATGATAGGGTTTTCAAATTTTAAATTTTCATAGACTAGAAAAATTCCATTTTGTGTTCTTAAGACTGAAAGTGTGAAACTTGAGTATCAGATGACAACACCAATTATCCAATCTCAATTCCAAGTATTTAATTTTTTAAAAACTTTTTTCATTGCAATTTGTAGCAATAGAAATCTTGATTTTAATTGTCTTAGGTTTACACTTTACAATTATTTTAAATAGGGCCTAAAGAAGAAACCAGTAGCAGGCATGGGAAAAACAAAGTCAAAAACCTCCCATATGAGTGCAAGCATAAAGGAAAAGAAACACATTATAAAACTCAAGCAAGTGCTACAAACCCTGGGTTTCACCGATGAATGTCATGATATTTTTTATCCTATTATCTATGGAGGTTTTGGAATCATAAAAATTATACATTCATTGTTTAATAAGTGGAAAGATCTACTGAAGGAGAGAAATTATTACAAATATAACAACAGTATTCATGCACATACAAATAAACTAACTGCTCTGGGTACTGGATTAGCAAACCTTGCTATACCCGAAGTATTCCCTTGCCCAAAAATTGTAATGTTATGTGCTCAAAATTATGATAAAAATAGAAAGGAAATTGTAAACCAAAACACTCAGGAGGAAATTTTATCCATAACTGAGAGTGAATTTTTCACTCTATTAGACCTAGGGCTAAGGTTTAAACTAGAAAGTTTTAACAAGCACACTGACTTGTATAAACTAGCACAAGCTTATGACAAACTGGAAAGATTTTTTCAAGATTCATTTATTAAGGGTTTAATAAACTCGGAGTCCTCTACTAGTGTTACATTGGACATAGACCATAAGCCTCCTTATCAGTATTATATTTTTGCGCCATGGGTTTAGAATACTATTTTTTTGTTATCATTTTGTCTGGATTGGACAATAACAAGGAAGTGTAGGCCAGTGTTTTTGAAATGATTTATAATATCTATTTTCGAGGTTAGTCAATTGAGAAGGTAGATGTAAGATATAATTGTGTTCAGCACATTGTTGAATCTATGCAACAACAATTACTAATGATTAAACAAAGTACAACTATAGGCAAGACGAAGACATTTAGGTTCACAAGTTACTTGCATTACCTTCTTTTAGCAAAGCATCACCCAGTATTTGAGATAGAGAACAACAAGCTTGATATTGAAGTCTATAAGTTTGATGAGAAAACCCAAAATAAATCAGAGACTCCAAGTCCAATATATGAGTGGACACATAAGATGAGGATAACTACTACAAATAAGAACTACAACCATTTTGTAGACTTCTTTTTGGCACCTATTTACCAAAAAATCATAGGCACTTCGATGCCTAGATTGCCTATGTCTTATTTAGATTGCATTCAACTAGGAAGTCAAATTCAATTAGCTGATTGGTTCTTCATGGAAGAGTACATTGTCTTAAGGTTTTATGATTAAGAGGTTAACCTTGCAAACTTCCAATGCATGTTACAAAAAGGGTTTTTGCACTAGAATATGTATGGAAGATGGAGAGCACAAATGAACTTTTCAGTGGACAACAAAAGAAAATGATATTTCCTTCCTTGCCTTTTGCAATTAGAGGCCTCACATTTGAGAGAAAAGATTTCAAAGTGGCAAATGAATTGGTAACTTTTTTTTGTTTTGATTTTGTCAGTCATTGAAATTATGATGCACTGAACATAATAAAAATGATACTTGTTGCCAATGGGAACTCTGTAAGCAAATATCAACATTAGGAGATGCCATTGATATAAAAGTTAAAAAATAAGGATTCATGGGATGAGGTTAAGAAAGATATGGAGAAACATGCAACAGAGAATAATATTTCAATTCAAGAATTGTCATCCCAAATTATGACATTGCACAAATCAGAGCCTCTAACATAATTGAATTTCTACAAGAAATCATCTAAACTTTCTAAGAGATCTATGCTGAAAGCAATTAAAGAGGCATGCACATCTATTTGTGGTGTCAAAACAATATGACTGATTTTTGGAAAATGAGGCAAAATTTGGGTGAACCAAGGACATCAACTAGTTTTGATGAAATTGAGGAGGATGGACTTTTCAACCATTATTGGAATAAAGAGCATCCAGTTGTACTATATGATTTTGGTAGTGACAGTGATAATGAGAGATAGAAGGACCTCGAGTTTGATGTCAATATTCAAGGTATTTAGAATTTTGGGTCAACCAAGGGCAGAGATATTGTTAAACTTCAAATGAGTGATTCTGTTAAATAAACATATAGTAAAGAGGCGACTATGATACAAAAATGGGTTATGAAGGTATAGGGCCCATTGGTGCAAGTGGTGAAGGGATTTGGAATCCAATTTCAATACCAGACCCACCCAAAAGAGGATGTAATCCGATCATTGGACTATCTAAGATTGAAGATAATTCATCTAGAAAGGGAAAAAAATATTATACTTCTACTTCTAAAGGTCATCCCAACACATTATTTTTTAAATCTTCAAATCCAGTTGTAGTTGATCCCACTGGCATTGGCATTGGCACTAGCATGGATGAACCTTGTGTAAAAAAAGAAAAAAGTTATGACAATTACATCGCCACCAATGTCAACAGTTACTTCACTAATGTATGCACCAATAGCTTCTATACAAAACCTAGAAAATTATCCTAAAACTCCAGGATTTGGAATGGGCCATTTTCAATATGTTGGCAATCCTTAAAATATAATTGTAGGTGGAGTAAGTTTAACTGGAGTTGGTGGAGCATACAATGATACAACTAATAATTCACCTTTCAAACACTCAATTGTGTTAGAAAACCTAGATTTTAGTTTGGACGAGTTTGCATCAAAGTTTGAACAGACAAGCAAAAGAAATAGGAAAATTATAAAGACTTTGAAAAGTGATGCAGTTGTTGAATGTCAAGGATCTACTAGCAAAATATTTCCAACATATGATCCAAACAATGAAATGATGAACTTCATGGCTGTTATGCCCCTGGGTAGAGATAATAATCCACCAGAAAATGTAATAAATTGTAATGATATAAAAGTTACCAGTCTTCAAATGGATTTATCAAAAGTGAAAAATATTGAAAAAATCAATATATCAAAAGAGAGCAACAAAATGGTCTACTCTACACTTCTAAAAGTGGAGAGGGAAAACAAAACGCTTACAAAGCAAATAGAAAAGTTACAAGTAGACCTTGATAATGTGAAGGCCAAGGAGAAAGCAGCAAATAATAGGTTCAAAGAATTGCATAACAGGATAAATAATTCTTCTCCTACAAAGGCAATTTTCCAACAAGAAAAGATGAATGAACAAGTGCAAAATTTGACTAAAGAACTATATGAGTGCCAAAAAAGACTTCAACATGAAAAAGCCTCTACTGCGTAGTTATTCAAGTATGTAGAGAGTAGTGCATAGGTCAACAATAAATTGAAAATTGACCTAGACTCTACTGTCAAGGAAAATAATAATTTGAAGATTGAATTGGAGAATCAAAAGAAAAAAGAGGAGTCTAGGGCAAGGATGATTTATAATTTGCAAAAGGAATTGGGGAATGAGAAGGAAAAAGAGGAGTCTAGTGCAAATACAATCCAAAATTTGAATAAGCAATTGGAGAATATGAAAAGAAAAAAGAGGAATCAACTGCAAAAACAATCCTTGATTTGAAGAAGGAATTGGAGAATGTGAAGAAAATGGAGTCTAGTGTTATTGCAAGCACTAATATAATCCACCATATGAGGAGGGAATTGGAGAATGCAAAGAAAAAATAGGAGTGAGCTGCAAAGAAAAATCTCAATTTGAGAAAGGAATTGGAGAACATGAAGAAAAAGAAGTCTACTCAAAGACTCCATGATTTGAAGAAGGAATTGGACAATGCGAAGAAAAAGGAGGAGTCCACTGCAAAGACAATCCATGATTTGAAAAGGGAACTTGAGGATGAGAAGAAAAAAGAGGTAACCACTACAAGTACAATCCAAGATTTGAAGAAGAAATTGGAGAATGAAAGAAAGAGAGCAACTAATTGGCAAGGGAAACTAGTGGAAATATAGAAAAAGAGTGAAAAAGAGATGTCTAAAATGAAGAAAAAGATGGAAAATGTAATTGCAAAAAATAGAATGACCTCTTCCAAAGACCATCATGTGAAGGATACTATAATAAACATGGTTAAGCTTATCAAACAAGAAAATTGGGACAAAATAATGAAGAATAGTGATAGTTTGTTTGAATGGCTTGATTTAAATAGCAATCTCAAACTTGTCTTTGAAAATGTAAAAAATGATGTTCAGGGTAAAAAATGAATCTTCACCAATTCCTTAAAAAATCTTGCTGACCAAATTTGAATAAAGTACAGAGATCTAGTGACAGGGATTTGGAAAACCATGGAATAAACAACCACTTGGATGCCTCTGTAACAACCATTAATGTTTGTCACAATTGTGAACAAGTAATGGAAATAGTTGAAGCTCTCAAATCTGCTCTATGTGGTAATAGTTATTGTTGCTCCCTTGTATTTGCAAAAGGTAATTCAAGGTTAATGGTCATTTCAATTTAACATCGAGTCATTTGCAAAGGGTTTTAATTATTTGTAATTGTTAAATGTATTATGTTACAGGCTGATTTATAATTATAAATTATAATACAATGTTTTTTAAAATAGAGCTTATTATGTTAAATGCATTATGTTACAATTTCTTAAAGAAACTAGAATCAATGAAAATCTCAACATGTAAGTTTGTGACATCAACATGTTCAAAAAAAAATTAAGCATCTATAAAAGGAAAATGAATGAAGGCTATAAATTGACTTCTACAAACATAATTAATTAGTAGATAGAGTCTTAGATTAGAGCTACTACTACTAGCCTACTACTTGACTCATGCAGAAGTTAGAACTTGAGGTTGAAAAGCTGCTATAGTTGCCAATCTGTCTGGACTGGCTCAACATCACTATCATTAGAATCCTCCTCATTTATTGCATATAACATTTCATTGTTTGTTGTGTTTTCTTCATATTCACTATCAGCATCAATATGCATGCCAAAGTCAGCATCATCTTCATTGCTTCCAATATCAAGACATGAACCACTGCCATCGCCACTGCTACTGACACTGCCACCGCCACTTGTGTCTAAAATGTTGGCAATCTCTCTTCTTTGACGTTGGTTTCTCCAAATGCTAAGAGCCCTATCATAAGGGAAATTGTCTACCTCATACCTAGAATTATAGATCCTCAAACAATTATCCAAATTTTTGTCTAATTTGTTTCAAAACTTTGACTTCAGGAAGCCCAAAGTACTAAAAACTCTCTCATCCTCCATTGAACCCAATATCATTGTCAAAAATAAATCGGTAAGCTTGAAATATTCTAGTATTGACTCTCTCAACCAATTGCTCTCACCACGATTTTTCCAAAGCTTTTTTATCGCTCCCTCTTCATTTGGGTTCTCCATAAGATCATATTGTTCCCTCATTATGTTTATAAAAGAATATGATTGATCTCTCAGTCGAGATTCATGTAAAATTCTATTTATAGTTACTCCATTTATTACTTTAGGTTTGCAAAAATGATGAATCAAAGTCTTCATCCTTCTTCAAAAAATAGTCAGATAGTTTAGAAACCAATATTGTGGAAAAATAATTGACACTGCTTTGAGCAGTTTCTCTAGGGGGAATCTAAATCTAAGATTGTAGCAAAATTGCTTGACAAATTCAAGCACAGATTCTTTGATCTTCTTGAAGTCTTCACTTGTAACACGTAAAATTACCTTCTCTAGTTTTGATTCAACTTTGCTTCCTACTTTGTTGGGGTTGGAGTCAGGGTTGACATGGGCATAGTACTAGATTGGTATGTCAACTCCACATACCCTAGCATAAACCTCATCATTTGCACCAATATGTAAAAAGTTCCCAAGATTGTTCAAATCTATGATTTCTATCCACTTTGCAAACTTTGATTCATCTAATGGTAGTAATCAATACAAAGTATCCAGGCTATTACATGTCATTTTATGCAACTTATTATATTCTACAATGTAGATAGCTCTTTGCTGAACCTTTTTCATAATATTTACCATGTCTTGTAGCATGGAGAGAATAGCTACTAAAGTTAACAGTATCTTAACATTAGTTAGACTTGAATATAGCCGAGGGAATATGTCTTGCATAGAATGGATTAGTCCAAGAAATGAAGGATATTCAGAGATTACTCGATGCACTGGTCCATCCAAAGAGATCCATTTGATATCATTGGAGATCCTACCGAAACCCCTATTAGTTGTTGAACAAAAGACTCAAATAGTGATGACTTAAAGACTATGAACAGTGATAGTAGACTACTTAGACTATATATAATAATGATAATATGATTCATTCTCCAAAAAATGGTACTACAATCTACGGTACTACCCAATATAATTTGCAAACCTATAGTATGTGAGATGTCCAGTCACCAGTGGACACTAGACAATAAAACCAAAAAATAACTAGTACCACTGTACCAATATGGTAGTACCATTTTCGACATAAAAAAAATTAAAAAACCACTTGCCTTTTTACAAAAACTAGGGTCCACAAGTCAATGGGCAATGCACTCAACACTCTGAAACTTTGGCAACAATAACAAATGTCAATCTCCAGACTAGAAAATAGTGAATTGTGAAGAATAATAATATTTTATAGTCCAATCTAGGTTGGAAAATTATGCAGGATTAACAAGAGGGAATGTCAAATGTAGGTGAAGCGCACCTTCCTATGAAGGCCCACAGAAGGAAATAGTTGGCTAAACGGGTCTGGTGGTTGACACATGTCGAGAAAATGGTAGGCGATGCCCAACCTAAGGGAAAATTATTTGGTTGTATTAATGGTGAAATAACATGGGCCAATAAGAAACAAACATGCAAAAGCTGGTGAAATGTTTAAAATAAATGTATCCAAAATGTATATTGCATTGACGATTGGACCAATATTTTTGATCAATCATGTGATAACTAATGGGTGACTACCACAGGCATTGAACCCACATATCCAGCACTTGCATATGTTATTCGCCAAATGACGATCGACCCCATGAGACGGGATCACCAAAAGGTGAATATATGCCACTAAAGTAATCTCTAGTCTTGAATATGAAATTTGAACCTTGAACTTGAACCAAAGTTCAAATTTTCTAGTGTCAGGAAGCTTCTTTTGAATTTAGCTTTTATTGAGTTTGAACCTTGAACTTGAACCTTGAACCCATTAGTTCAAAGTTCAATGGTTCGTGGTAGACATGCATTAAATAATAGTTTGTTAAGGTGATGGGGGAATAAAGTTTGTGTATGTGTGAAACTAAAGGATCTCATTAATGGGTAAGAAGTCCTCACATGTTAGTACTTTCCCCAATCATTTAGTGCACTTTTTCTATGGTATGAATTGTCAAAAAACCTTTTTTCTAGTAAAAGCCATAATTTTTTTAAAGGAGAAAGTCTAATGTATCTTCTTGGAACCAAGGGTGAATAAAAAGTTGTATCTACATCAATAGATTTTTGTGAAACTCAAGCATGATGAATTTGCATTCTCTATCTAAATGTTTTGCTTTTGTTTCTTTCAGTAATTTCAAAAGTTTGTCTATTTTCTTTCTATATAATTTTCAAATTTTTGGGTTGAAACTTGTACATTCACATGGCTATCGACATCCTAAATTACCCAAAAAAAAAGGCTTGGCCCTTTAATGAGCTTTTTACCAGAATTAGGAGACAGAACAATGGTAGATGAGAAAATTGAGAAAGTAATCGATAGATTCAAGAATATACACCCTAGTTTTATGGCCAAACGAGTGTTTGAAAGTGGTCCTATTCAAGTCGTTGGTTTTCATGAAGCCATCCCTTGCCCTAATGTGGTATTAGAGTGTGGGAACAAATATGATGTAGCCAAAAGATGCATTTGAAATCGTAATGGTGAAGTCCTTGTATAAGTGAACCATATTACCATCAAAGGAGCCCTACAAATTCCACCCAAAGTAGTGTATCATGAGTGGACTATCACCTTTTCATACTCCTAGTTTATGACCAATTCTAATTATTTCAATAGTGCTATTGCTAAGGATTGGATATTCAAGGCTAGAAAACATATGATACCAGAGGTCAAAGATATAATCATATTCTTGAACAAAGTGAAAGAAAAGTAACATGCCTTCTTATGGGAGAAATGGATGTATTTATTCATCCAAGTTGTGCTTGACAAATATAAATACATTGACTGGGATGAAATTATTGCATATAGGTTGCATGAAGAGCTTTCCCACGTGTTAATAACTTCACAGTTTTATAAGTCATCATATATATTCTATGTTTTGGATTATTGAAGGAAATGGGAGGGTTTAACTCATGAGATGTGAGTAGATTACATGGCCATATATTATTATTACCCATTATTATAGGAGAAGAGAAACTTTGAGGATTTTCAAAGAGTTCAAGACACCTTTCTGGCTAGATTAGTGTTTGAGTTACAAGACAAAGAAAATAAAAGGTTTTCATAAGAAACTATGCAATTGATTACAACTTATGGTAGATATTTTTTACAATTTCCAAAATTTACTTATCTAAGGATTGGGGGATTTCAGGGAAATTTGTTGAAGCTACCAATATATTGCCTAGATAGATATGCCTTGATTGAAGTATGTCATCATATTGTTGAGGTAGACAAGAGTTGTGAAGTTGGCAAAGGATCCCAATCTATCTTCCCTATTAAGCTAGACCACTACTATTGTAAGAGTATCCAAGATGCTTTCATTTTAAAGAAAGAATTGAAGACTATGAATCTAAAGTCTGACACTACTAGACCGAAGTCCAATAGTAAGGACTTTGCTAGAACTGAGTTTGAACTCAACCCTTCATTTTTTCATGAACCTCATGTAGAAGACTATTGAGGAGACTTTGAAGATGATCATGAAGTAAGAAAGAGGTTCAAGTCATGGTTTACTATAAGAAAATTTTAAGAATTCAGGCTTCTTGTGAAAGTCTCTAAAATTGAAGAGGCTAAGAATGAAGAGGTTTTGGACCTCATGTATGTAGAAAAAGTTGAGGCTTCTCTCATATCCATCTTGGACTAGGATAAGCTAGAAGAGGATGACCTTCATGCAAGAATTGTCCATGCCATTGATAGAACAAAAGCATGGCTTAAGATAAAAGGCAGTTGAGGTTGAAAGAAATAGATCATCATGCATATACAACCTCAAATAGTTATAGTTTAGTGTTATTGCCTCTTGATACTGATAAAGTTGCACCTTCTTCCCCTATAGATGAACAGGTTTTAGAACAAGAAGTTGAACCCCCTACAATGGAGTTAGTTCAAGTTCAAATTCAAGTGTCAGGAAGAATTACCCGCTCCCTAAGTTAGAAAGAGATAAAGCATAAGGAGGTTGTAGTGATCTTGGATTAAGAGCCTACTAAAAAATAAACAATAATAGAATTCACTATGAAGAGTCCTACAGAAGTGATGAACTAGATGGATCAGAACAAACAAGTGAGTGATAAAGTTAATACGGTAAGTACAAATGCCCTAGCCATTGGGAACCTAGTTGGATCTCAAACCCCTCAAGCTCAAGGTAATCCTTATACCCCTAACTAGTTTGATCTCTCAATTATCAAGAAGAGAAGCATAGTACCTATGACCCTCCCTGTACAAGATATGGTGGGTAAATACCTTAGCACAACTCCTAAGAGTAAGAAACCAAAGTTGGAAGTTATGTTAGATGTGGATGATAAAATAGGGAATTGGAAAGCACATATCTACAACCCCATTAGTGACAAGAATCAGGATGAAGTTTCACAACAAGATTTCACAGTGGAAAGAGCTGACCTTGGAATGACTACTAGAGCAGCAAGTATGAAAGTCTTCAATTCCAATGATAAGAAGATTGAACATAGAATCTAGAAGGACTAGAAAGGTAAAAGAGAAATGAAGTAGACCATATAGTTGATGGTTGAGTACATCCATGCTCTCTAGAATCTTGATGCATTAGCTATTTGAAGTAACACTTGTGTGGTAGATGTTTCATCCCCCGCTAACCAAAAAGTCCTTGATCAAGTTAAAAGAGATAGGTCAGTTACGAAAGTTTTCAATGATTGGGTGGATATTGTAATGGCTAGTGGATTGAGTTATATCTCTAAGGTCATTGAGACTAAAGCATAGCCAAATAAGATAGTAACTAAATTAGAATCTAAATTGAATGCATGGAAAGCTAAAAAGGTCAAGTGGAATGAGTGTATCATCCAAATTACAGAAGTCCAAACCTATGGTACTGCTAAGTTCTTAGAAAACATGCCCATTGCAGCTGTGGATGTTGATTTCATATTCATTACAAGGTAAAACTTATAAGGGAGAAATATAACCATCGAGTAGGGTCTAGATGAGACAATAGAACTATTGAGGGCAATGAAATATCTCAAATATATTCTAGACAATGACATCAAGTGTATTGATGTTAGATTCATGGAAAATGGAGATAAGCCAAATAGGGGAATCCAAGAGGTATTGGCATCCTTTTAGGGAAAGATGAAAATAATGGAGGAGACCTAGGATATTATAGTCTAGGACTTTTCCACCATCGCTTGTGCATACTCCGTGATGATTATATGCATCAATGACATGGAGGTACATGAAAATAAGATGGATCATGTTCATAGGATTGACTACATGTGGAAAAGGCTGGAGAAATTTGGAGTGTCAATGCAAAAAGATATAATTGATTTTTTCACTACATATAAGAAGTCGAAGGAAGCAGGTGGTAGATTTCATAAAAATCGAGAGCAACAAGTTGATCCTATTGCCACAACTAGGAGTTAATTAGATAGGATTTAGGGGCTAGTTGCTATAGCATGCTTTCCTTTTTATTAGTTGTCTTAAAGGCTTTAATTAAGAATTTATAACTCCCTGATGGAGTTAGTTTCAAAACAAAATCTAAAGCCATGTGTGGATATATAAGCATGTTTTTTGGAATTTTGAGAGGGTCAACTCTCTAGATACTTAGAACTTTTGTTCTGATAACCAAATTTGAAATTTGTGATACTTTGATGCTTAATGAAATATATATGGTAACCTATGGTTTTTATACATTAATCCTTATTGTTAAATATTATGGTTTATCAAAACATATCATTTATTGTCATATGGGAACAAATGTTATGTGAAGCAAGTTCACCATTTGCATTGTGTCTTAATCCAGTATTTGAAATAACAGAGTGGTCTACATCTATTCTTTTCTATCTTGGATTATTTCACACTAATAATCAATCATGTGGCTAATAATTATTGTGAGATTTGAGTTAATTTTCAATTTGCACATTCTTGTCATCATTATGAACTGAGTGTTATGCCTTATGCTTTTGGGTTAAAAGTGATTTCAGAAATCATTCTTTTAAAATAAGATCAAATTATAGAATCTTTCAAGTCATAAATTTGGACATGTTGAATAGAGATAGTTCACTATCTATGGAACTCATTTGTTAGTCTGGGTTAGTTTTTCATGAGTTTGGGAATAGAGTCAAAAAATCAATTAAAATCGTTAAAGGGAAAAACTATTCACTAAATTTTTTTGGCTACTCTACTAGGGATACCATCAGTGTTTACAAAAATTTAATTAAAAAATGCATAATCTAGAATGATTTTGCCTCACCAAGATTTTTTTTTTTGCTCTCCAATAAGACCTAGTGTTTGACAACACTTACAAAGATATTATTTCTGACTTGAATACCATAGCCTAGAACTCTAGAACAAGTTTTGCACAATAATTGCAAGTGAGTTAGGTTTTGGAGGTGGAAGAAGAGCAAGGAGAACTAACTACAAGAAGTATCAGTTATGGATGTATTATCCCAACAACAAGGAGTGAACACCCCTAACCTTGTTCATAAACCAAATATTGGAAACCCTAATTGAGATAAACTTGCTAGGAAAAAGTATACTTGGAGAGATAAATTTAAAAAAATTTTGATGAAGACTATAAAGCCTTGAGATAATTAAATTGCACCCCAGACTATACACATAGAAGGAAGAGAGTGGTTAAATGCACCAGTAGGCCTTCTTCATGTCAAAAATCATCTCATGTTGCCACTAGTCTGCAAGCTTTGATAATACTTGGAACCCTAATTTTGTCTCATTTTAATGCTTAAACCCTAAATTTTAAATTACCAAATATGGCTGCAAATAATCCCTGGGGTGCTCATGTTATCCCTTTGAATTTGGGTAACAAATCCTAACCCCTTCCAAAAGGTGTAAGGGATATCCTCCCTAAGTTTAATGGAGATGAGAAAAGGTCTATCTATGAACACCTAAATGTTGTTAATACTACATGTGGAGTTCTTGTTATCCGTACTAAGAATGTGGCTACTAGACTCTATGTATAGACCTTAACTAATGTAACTTCTAATTGGTTCCATCATTTACCAAATGGATCAATCACTAATTGGGCTTCCATGAGAGACACCTTTGAAGCAAGGTTCAAAGCAACTAACGACAAACACATGCTCCTCCTATTATTAACACAACTTAAAAAGGAAGTTCAAGAGCCCATGCAAGATTTTGTGGAAAAGTTTAATAAAATATTATATAAAATCCTAGGCATAAAGAAACTAAATTTTGAAAATAGGAAGGGATTCTTTGTCAATGCTATGTTGCTTGAAATTAGTTTTCACTTGAGGGGTTATAGGGTGGAAGATGTTGACATTTCTCAAAGGCTAGCCATTGAGTTAGAAGATGACCTAATTATGTTGGGAAATGGAGAAGGGAGGAACAAGTCTCTAATTTCAAAGCATCCACATCTAGTTCAACTGACCCTTTGGTACAAATGTTGTTTTATGACATGATATAATGCCCCACTCGAAAAAAAAAAAGAAATAAATATAATATGTTACAAAATTTACTGAACCATTTTTTATAAATTTTAAACAACATCAAAGTAACAATGCATAAGCAATATACTCAAACACAACATTTACACAAATTCAATTAGAATACATATTTTATAAGAAAGTTTTGTTAATAAGTTTAAATCTCAATTATAATGTTCCCAAACATAAAGAAATATCAGAGACATCATCTCATAAGAAAAAGTATGAATAAAATTGATACAATGAAATACATCTAATAAATAACAGTTGCTACACATATTGCAGGGTATGCAATAATAAATACAATTACATCAATATTCAATAAATCTTATAGGATCTCAAAATATAAGATACATAATACATAGATACATCAAATGAATAGAAGTCCCCAAGACAAGAACAAGAATGATAAAGGTACAATTGTATCTATGAACATCCAAATAAGTGTCAATATGTGGAGGAACCCAATGGTAAGAAGTCACTACATCCTAACTGCATGATCACTTAATTAGGCTTCCACTCCCACCATGCATGAAAGATAATGTACGATCCACACATAGATAATCAAATCATAAAACAATCATAGGCAAGGAATCTTGTTAGCCAAATTTACCTCAAGGGTACATAAACTATTGATAAAGAAACTATGACCAAAGTTGAAAAGATACTCATTGAAACCAACATCACATACCAAAATCAACAACACATACTAAGTACAAATCAAATATCAAAACCAAAATGATACAACTACCTGGACAAATCAATGTCAAGTGTCACAAGCACAATAACCAACAATTAACAATTATCATCAATAAAAGTAAACCACCAATTACTAACTCCAATAATAAAATTACCGCCAATAAATAAATGGCATCCAATCAGTAGGTAATAACTCACAATAAATACACCATCAAAAGTAGCATCCAACAAGTACACCACTAGAGGCAAATATTTAAAAAAAAACATGAAGGAGACTCAAACTACATATTAGGCTATTTAAATCCAATATTAATATTTACTTTAGAAATGAAATTGATATTAGTATTTAATCTAATAATATACATTTGTATTATTAATTAAATCATTCATGATTTAAGATTATTTAAATTATTAACATGATAATATTGCATGATATTTAATATGCACAAAGAGATTAGACATTTAAATACTTAATGATTTAAATAAGTATATTAGCATAACAATTTATATTAACATGCATATTCTTACTTTATTTTTAGACACATCTTTATGGCCCAAACTAAACAAGAGAAAATGGTTGAATTAAATCATATGGTTGAAAACTATGTGTTTTACTAAATATTATATTTATAGTCTCGTGATATTTATTTTTGTGATGGTTTTCTTTGTGGGTTGTTTAGTTGGCCAAGTTAGGATGTGCACCAAAGGCATTTTTTGAGATTTCTTTTATGATTATTTGACTGGCTGTCATGATGTATTTTATGATTCAAATTGAGATTTATTTTATGAGATTTATTTTGATAAGCAATTATGAGAACTTGGGTTTTGAGAACCAATGTTATTTTATATTTAGCCTCAGTCCTCTTCATGGTTTTTTTATATTTTCCTCTAGTGGTGTACTTATTAGATGTTATTTTTTGTTGTGTATTTATTATGAGTTATTACTTATTGATTGGATGACATTTATTATTGATAGTTGACTTTTATCAATGAATGTCAGTTATTCATTGGTGGTATTTTTATTGTTGGAGTTGTGATTGGTAGTTTACTTTTATTGATGACAGTTTTTATCTATTAGTTATTGTTCTTGTGACACTTGACATTGATTTGGAGGTGGTTGTATCTTTTTGGTTTTGATATTTGATTTGTACTTGGTATCTGTTGTTGGTTTGGATGAGTTTCTTTTCAACTTTGGTTATCTTTTCTTCATCAGTAGTTTATGTACCATTGAGGTAGATTTGACAATAGGATTCCTTACCTAGGATTGTTTTATGATTTAATTATATGTGTATAGATTGTACATTATCTCTTGGTAGTGGGAACCTAATTAGATGACCACATGGTCGGGAGATAATGACTTCTTACCATTGGGTTCCCCCACATATTGATAGTTATTAGATGTTTGTGGATACAGTTGTACCTTTATCATTCTTGTTCTTGTCTTGGGGACTTATATTCATTTGATGTATCTATATATTATGTATCTTGTATTTTGAGATCCTACGAGATGTATTGTATATTGTTGTAGTTTTACTTATTATGTTTTTACTTATGAGATGATGTATCTGTTATTTCTTTATGATCAAGAACATTGTATTTGAGAGTTAAACTCATTAATAAAACTTTCATAAACATGACTCGATGTGAAGGAACCTTTTAGGAATTAAATCTATATTATAATTGCATTTGTGTTAATGTTGTGTTTGTGCTTTATTGCTTTTGTATTGTTACTTTGATGTTGTTTTAAAAAAAAAAAAATTAGTAAGTTTTGTAACATATTAGATTTATTTCTTTTGGGTTCCCAAGCGGGGTGTTACACATGATCATGGTTAAAAGATAATTACCTAAAACAACCACACCATATCAAGATATTCCAAGGAAGTTTCCCATTTAGGGAGGAGGAACATTTGGAAAGCAACCTAATACGTTACCTTGTACACAAAAAATTATTGATTGAAGGCCCTTTTGCTAGCAAAGGAAACATGTACACCTTTCATTTGATAGATGATCATGATGGTACTTCTTTCCAGAAAATGGTGCAGTACAAAGAAATGGAAGTGAACAAAGAAATAGTGAAAGACATCCCTACTGATGAAGGAACCTTAGGAGGACCTAGTGACTCTATTAATTACTACCTTGAATATGAGTCTAACTCTTAACGTGGTGATAATATACTTTTTACTCTTGAGGACCTAGTGACTCTATCAATTACTACCTTGAATATGAGTCTAACTCTTAACGTGGTGATAATATACTTTTTACTCTTGAGGAACCATCATGATCTATGCTTACATGAACCTTAGGAGGACCTAGTGACTCTATCAATTACTACCTTGAATATGAGTCTAACTCTTAACGTGGTGATAATATACTTTTTACTCTTGAGGAACCATCATGATCTATGCTTACAAGGAATAAATGCAAGAGTAGATCTCATATTCACCCCAATTCTTATTCTACCCTGACTAGTAAGGGAAAAGGACCGGTGAACTAGTTCAATGATGGATCAAAGATTCAAAAGAATCTAACCCTAAAGGTGAGGATTTTGAAGAAGTCTAACCAAGAACCTACTTTTGACTTTGTTGAATTCTATAAGTCTACAAAACTTGAGATTTATTCTACTAATTATTTAAGATATAATCTTAATGAATTGGATAGATTGATTGAATATGTAAGAGGCTCTCCCTCACCCAACACAGTTCAACAAGTAAATTATGAGTCCTCTCTTAAACCTATCTATGAACCAGAAATTAATCCCTTGGTAGAAGAAATATTAGTACATATAGAAACTTCCAAAAGTTCCCATGTGATTGAAAAGTCAAATCCTTTTTATGTCTCACTATATATTCATGGTCATAAGTTGAGTATTTGTATTATAGATTTGGGAGCCTCTGATAATATCATGGAATAATCTATTTCCAAAGCCCTAGACTTATCCATGACCATTATATTTGGCTAGTGTGGTCAAATTAAAGATGCTCACATCTCTCTAGCTAAGTTTCTTGACAAAAGAGTCAAGTTGACTATCTTAGTACCAGACATTCTCGCTAGTTATGGAATGTTATTAAGTACAATATTTTTTAAGGACTTAGAAGGAGAGGTCAAATTAGATTGGCCCTAGGCTACTATACTAATTGGTAATAAGAAAGTCATCCTATGCCCTGAGACAAAGTCTAAATACACAATCTTCCCCCCATAAGACCCCAACTCCTAGACCCTAGATTTTGTACCAAGAAATAGACTTTTCTAATTATGTAATTTTGCCTAACGAAGATATTGGATGTACAAGTGAAATGGTAGATAAAGGTATTTAAGTACTATAATTTGATGGTAGTTGCTCTTCAAGAGGTCTAGAAATGGAGTTGTGTTGATACCACCCTCAGTAGAGATGATTTCTTACGCTTTCAAGATGGCTTTTGAAAACACTAACAACATTTTGCATATGAAGCTCTATTATTAGGAATTGAAGAAGCTAAAAGAAGAGGAGTTAAACTTTTAAAGGCTCATGTTGATGCAAAACTAGTGGTCAAAAAGGTCAGAAATGTATTTGTTGTCAAGAATGATATATTAAGGCATTATAGGAATAGAGTCTGGGATGAGTTGAAGGATTGGATGCCTTCTCTATTGAAGCAGTGCCTAGAGATCTTAATGCTAGGGTAGATGCATTAGCAAGATCAATATATTTAGTAATATGATACCCTAATTTCCAAGAGGATCTCTATGGTATCGAACTAATCCATCGGCCTAGTGTACTTGATAACTCTAACTCTTGGAAAATTTTATATAATGATGCACAAATAAATGCATTCTTGCAAGGAGTTGAACATTTTGGAACCCTATTCATTGAATGCTCAGAATCAGAATGTTGGGATTTTTTTCCTAAAACTAAGGGTAAAGCTGGTGATGGAGTCATCCTATTGAAAAGGAATCACATTCTAAAAGGATTAGTGGTACTAGCTCGACACATTTTGATAGAAAAGGTCACTTTATTGGTATACCTCCGAGAAGAAAGTAAGACCAGTCTAATGAATGTGAAAAGGTGAATATTGGCATTGAGGATAATTCAAAGCTAATCAATTTGGGATAATATTATAGTGAAATAAAGAAAATGAGGTTTAATAAGTTGTTGAAAGCATCTCAAAATGTATTTGCATGGTCATATGAATACCTGAGGGATTTTAGGCAAGGGCATTTCAAACACTAGATTTCATTAAATTCATGAACTACTTCACTTACACAAAAGCTAAGGAATTATAACCCAAGATTATTGGATGCTATCAAGGAGGTAGAAGAAATGCTAAAGGCCTAGATAATATACCTGATGCATCACTCTACATGGGTGGCTAATTTAGTACCAATATGTAAAAAGAGTGGAGAAATTAGAATTTGTATGGACTTCATAAATTTGAATCAAGAAAGTTTGAAGGATAATTTTGCATTGCCAAATATGGATCATATCCTATAAGCCGTCATCAACTCTAAAATAATGTCAATGCTTGGGAAGTTCTCCAAGTATTATTAGATAAGTGTAGTTGTGGAGGATCAACACAAGACAACCTTTCCCACTTGTTGGAGCACCTTTGCCTATAGTCGCATGCCTTTCAGGCTTATAAATGTAGACACAACCTTTCAAAGGGCCATAAACTTATATTTTGCACATCTATTAGATAAAGTAATTGTTATCTATTTGGATGATATGAATGTATTCTCTAGGAGAAGGACGAAGCATCTTCAAGATTTGAAGCTAGTTCTTCAGAGGTGTAGGGAGAATGAAATATCTTTGAATATGAAGATGTAGTTCATACCCCTAGTTTATTTTTCATGTTATATTGCCGAATTCTTTTAGGCTAGCTTTATGGTTATGTGTGTTATGATTTAGTGCTACTTGCTTACCTGATTTGATTGGATGTTATTTCATACTTAGATATTTATTGATGAGCTACTTAATACTCAATTATTTCACATGTTCATGTTTATTCTTTCGATAATGATGCTTTGTATGTTCATATAGTGATTTTAGTTTTTTTCATGATGATAGTTAGATGGATGATTTATATACAATTTTCTATGGTTACTCACCCCATATTTGCATGTGTATGGTGTACATGTATGTTTTAGTTTATGTTTGACATTTTTGATGTGGTTGAGGGAGGGAGTTCTAGCCACCTACTAGTCGGGATCTACACAATGTACTACTCCCCACCACTGCCTGCTTAATATATATATATATATATATATATATATATATATATGTATGCATGTATGTATGTATGTATATGTACATGTTCAAATTTTATGTAGATTGCAAGTATAAGGCATCAACATCCTTGAATTGCCAAGATGAGTGTGCCCTATCGCAGTATCTCAATGGTAAAGAACAAAGATAGTTCTCGAGTCCAAATCCTAAACCTAAGCCAATTGTCCTAAAATATAGGACAAGCATGTGAGTTATTTACCTTTCCAAATTCGTCAAGTAACATGAATTTGAGATTTTGACCCTTGAGCTTGAGTTGGTACTTTCTCTTTTAGATGGGTTTTCTTATTTAGATTTGTGGGTCTATTGTGATTTTCAGGTATAATTAAATCAAATAAAGATATTATTAAATGATTTAATTTAATGATTTTTTTAAGAAAAAATAATTTTTAATTATATTTAATTAATTAAGAAATTAATTTAAAAGAAGAATTAAATTTAAAATACTTAATTAAAGTTTCAATTTGGCATAATTATATTTATTTAATTTAATAATAATTAATTTAGAATTTTCATTTTAATAATGAACTCTAAATATTATTATTAGTTAAATTAATAAATACACTTTTAAATACGTCTTATTATTTAATAAAAGCAAGTGAGAATAAATTAAATAAATTTTATTTTAATTAAAACGTAAAAAGTTTGCACATGAAATTAAAATAAATTTAATTAATAAAAGAAAAGGATTTTGTGTGTTAGTAAAACTGAAACCCTAGGTTGAGAAATTATTTATTAGGAAATTAGAGCTCATTTCTCCACACACAAGGTTTGGAGTAGCAAATTCTGAAAAGAGTTCGAGAGATAGAAATTCTTGCAATCTTTGAGCGTTCGTCTGGCTAGCATCAAATCAAGGTAGGAATTGTTGTTGAGATTATCACAATAGATTACTTCAAATCTTTCCTCTTTCTTCTTCATGTTTGTTTGTGGATCTTGTTTCAAAGATCGATTTTTGGTTGAAACCCTTGTTTGGAAATTATTATTATTCTTCATTATTGAAACATCTGTGAACAAAAATCTAATTAAAAACCCTCGTGTTGCAAATTGATGCCTGGGTTACAACATAGTTAGGGTTTGTTTTCAAAATTAGATCTATATTAAATTGATAATTTGATCTGAGAAAATCATTGTTGTCTTTATTTTTTTACAATTAAAAAAACTGGAAAATAGCCTCATACTAGGCTTGTATTGGCAATTTTTATAAAAAAGTACATAGTACGCTTAAGGCATTTTTGAATATTTTATAATAATAAATAATTGTAAAAATTGATTGAGAAGAGGTCATGACCTCCCCCCCCCCCCCCCCCCCGTCTAGCACGCGGCTAAGGAAGCGAACCCTACCAAAGTAGCAGACACTGCTCTTGGTAGCACAGGCTACTCACGCAATCAGGTCGCTATGCAACCACCCCATAATTTGGGGTCTTATTATTATTGACTTATTTTTATTATTATAATTATTATTTAATGTTATCATTATTATTATTGATTATTATTATATTATTTAATTTAGTGGTTATTATTATTGATAAATTAATAAATATTATTTTATTATTAATTTAATAATTATTATTAATTTTAATAATATTTAATTAAAGATTTTTTATATAGTTTCTTATTTAATATATATATTTAAAAATTGGTAATTATAATTTTATTTTAATTAAAAGAATTTTTAATGAAATTCTAATTTTTTTTAAATAATATTTTATTTTATATGAAAATGGTTTTATGTGCTAAGGTTTTTTTTTTAATGGAGTGTTGGGTCTCTTGGAATACTTGTGTAATTTGAAAACCTTAGCAAATGTGACATTTTGAAAACAAAAACTTGAACCCATATTGTAAATCAAATTTTTATGATAATATATTGACAAACCCTATTAACTATTTAACTACACTTATTTAAATACTTGATGAGATGTATGATATATTTTGTGTTGGGGTTGGGTTAAACTTAGTACATTGACCAGTTAGGATGTTTACTGGAGGCTTGGGAGAGCTTGTTTTATGATGTTGTGTGCATGCCATGATTTTTGTGATTTGACCTTTGAGGTATTGATCAGTGTATATATTGTGATTTCTAGTTGCTTGTATAGGACTAATGTGGTCATTTTGACTTGAGGAGACTTTATGTTATGAGCTTAGGGTAGGTTATCTTTATGTATGTTGGGAAGTGGCTTGCAATGGAGGTCTGAGCCCTAAAGAGGCTACCTAGGTAAACCATTGTAGGTTGTATTAATAAATGATAATATTTCATTAAATGGGTTTAAAATGAATTAACAAGAGAAAGTGGATTACCTTTCCCATGCCTCAAGTGCTAGTATAGGCTAATATGGGAGTAGAGAGGGTGCTTGGTTATGAATTTGCCTCATTAGTATGCCTTGTCTGTAAGAAAGGATACTGATGCCACATATAGTCACTAGGGGGATGGAGTTTAGAGAGGCTATGAGGGTAACCTTAAATTTGGCTCATGTGATGACACTTGCCCACTTATATGGAAAGTTTCCTAATTTTCTTTGTTGCCTCTAGAATTAGATGTTATGTGTGTACTTGGTACCTTTGAGATAGATTGCTATCAAGATTCCATTGACCTAGATTTTATGACTCTTGGATTGTTATTCATATGGGACTTGAGATAATCTCCTCAGCATGGAGGGATTGGGTCATTAGGTTCCACGAGGTTGGGTGGTAGTGTTTCTTATACCATTGAGATCCCATAGTTGGATGTACTTGTGTAGTTGCTCTATTCTTCTAATCTTGTGATTATGTTCTTTGGTCATACTCTTATGTACCATATTTAATTATTGGAGATGTTATGAGATGTTGTACCTTATTATGATGCATATTCTTTTAGCATTTCATACCTTATAACTTGTGTTATGTCATGTGGCATCTTATGTACTTGTATATTATTTCATGTGATCTATACTTATGGTTATTCTATGATGTGGATTTTGTTATGTATCAGATAAAATCTTAATAAAACTTTGTATGTGATTCAACATAATGGAAACCCTTAAGAGATGTAATTGTTAATGTATTGTTTTGTATGTATGTGAGTTATTACTTCCACTATGTTATCTCTTGTTGTTTTAATATTTCAAAAAAAATACATTTGGCAAACTTAGTGACATAATAGATTAATTTCTTCTGGGTTCCCTGAAAAGGCATTATAGAAGAAGTATATATTCTATGTCATTGAAGGGAATGTGCTAGGACACTTAGTGTCAAAAGATGCTTCAAGATTAATCATGAACGATCCACACCATTCAACGGTATGCTTACATTCGAATTGAAATGAAGCATGTTCTTTCATTGGTCAAATCAACTTCCTTGGGAGATTTGTACTTGAATTTGTAGGGACCAGTACGCCTATTGCAAATCTCCTGAGTGAGAAGCTATATTTAAAGTGGAATGATGAAGCCATGAAGGCCTTTAAAGAAGTTAAGAGTTTTATTGCACAAGCTCTTGTCCTTGTACACCCTAATTATAAAAGAGATTTCATAATCTATTGATATGCCAGTGAACACACCATGTTGACTACTCTTTTATAGAAGAATAATTAAGGTAAAGAGATACTTATCTCTTTCATGATTATACCACTAAAGAATCATGAACTAAAATATTCACTCACTAAAACACAAGAATTTGTTGTACTAAAATCAGTGAAATAATTCTCCTATTACATTCTACACTCTAATTAAACATTTTGTGTCCCTAATGTTGTGGTTAAGAGCATCCTTACCCATAAAGAGGCCATCATGAATAATAGAGTAACCTAGGTGGCAAAGGTACAGAAGTTCAACCTAAAAATAAATCCAACCAAATTTGTAAGGGGGAAATGCTTATTTAAGTTAATGAAAAAGGGCCATAAGCATGTTGAAAAAGATAAAACATTGGCATTATTGGTAGGGTTGAAGGATACCTGGTTCTCAGACATAGCATACTATTTCACCTATGGAAAGTGTCATGAACATCTTATGAGGAAAGAGAGAAGAACCTTAAGGTTAAAATTTGCAAAGTATATAATTGTGGATGATGTGTTGTACAAAAAGGGGTTAGACAGGATGTTCCTCTAGTGTGTTGATAATGATGAGAAGAAAAAATGGTTGCACACATTCCACAATGAAGAATGTGAAAGCTATTATTCATCCATAGTCATAGGGTTTAATATCCTAAATGTCTATTACCATCCTGGGATGTTCAAAGATGCATTGAAGTGGACGATCAGTGTGATAAATGCATAATGTTTACAAGAAAACCCTACTTAGCAGCATTGCCTTTGAGGTTGGTAGTCATAGAAGAGTCATTCAAATAATGGGGCATGGATTTAATAGGACCTCTAAACCCTTCCTCGGGTGTAGGACACACTAACATTCTCACAGTAATGGACTATTTTACCAAATGGGTCGAGGTTGTCCTGGTTAGAAAAACTACCTCTAAAGTAGTGTGCAATTTCCTAAAGGAGAACATTCTAGCCAAATTTGGAGTGCCAACAAAGGTAGTAGCTTATTATACTCAAAATCTATCCTCTAGTGAACTGCAAGCTTTCTATTATGACTATGGTATATAATTGTCACACTCTTCATACTATTTTCCATAAGGAATCAACTAGGTAGAGTCTACTAATAAGAAACTCATGGCTATCATGAAGAAACTGGTCAATGAGAATGCTAGATATTGGTATAAGAAATTATTTGAATTATTGTGGGCTGAAAAAACATCTCCAAAAAGGGCCATAGGAATGACCCCTTTTAAGTTAGTGTATGGAGTGGAGGCTTAGTTGTCCTTACCCCTTGAACTAGCATCAACTAAGCTTCAAAAGGTGATAGAAGATGAGTTATTTTGACATTCCCTAGAGAAGAGAATTCGCTACCATACAAAGATCAAGGAGCAAAGAGAAAACATAGTGGATCATATCACCAGCCACCAAGCATGAGTTCAGAAGATCTTTGATCGTAGGGCTAGACCCAAGAAGTTCATGGAGAATGACAAAGTCCTTTTGTGGGATAAGAAAAAAAAGCCCCGAGGAGCTCATGGCAAGTTCAAATCACATTGGAAAAGCTCATTTGAGATTAGCCAAGTACTCAACCCTAAATCTTTCAAGCTAAGGTATAAAGATGGAACATAGATGCCACTGTCATATAATGGACAATATTTAAAATTATATCAGTTGTAAGAGTTCTTCTTTACTCATGTACATAATGTATATATAGTTTTGTTGTGTCATAGTTATATTTACTTTTAGTTAGTTTATTTTTCCCTACCTTTTTGTTTAGTCATTTTAGTTGTGAAACCAATGATTTTGAGTCCCTCTTAAGTCCTATACAGTCCTAATCTCTAGTCAGAGCCAGGTGTTACCCACATTTTGAACTTGGTTTTCTTATTCTCTTAAGTCCTTGGGAAGATTATTTAATAGGAATTTTGAACCTTGAACTTGAACCAAAGTTCAAAGTTCAAAGGTTCAAAGGTTTAGAGTCAATCTTTCTAGTGTTGGGAAGCTTCTTTTGAATTTAGCTTTCACTAAGTCTGAACCTTGAACTTGAACCTTTAACTCGTCAGTTCAAAGTTCAATGGTTCATCATTTTACTCTAATACACCTTACATGAATTGTTGTGTTTTTTAGTGGATTTTAGTGCTTTGTTTAAATTGAACCTTAACCACTTATGGTTAGTTCAAGTTCATAGCTTAGTATGATAAGGGTCCTTTTCTTAATCATTTTGGGTATGTTTTAATGAGTACTTTGTCCCAACATTTCTTGGTGGATTGAACTTGAATCATGAATTGGTCATTTTATGGTTCAAGAGTTCAAAGTTTGAAGGATCAAGAAATGGCCACTCATAGATAGGTGACAGTACAAAGATTCTCAATCTTTCTAGGAAAGATGAAAATGCATGCATTTAATGATAATTGGTTAAGGTGACAACAGAATAAAGTCTAGTATGTCTAGAAGTGGAGGCATTCATTAATGGCTAAGAAGTCTTGACATGCTGGTGCTTTCTATGATCATTTAGTGCATGTGATCTTTGGTATGTACTATCAAAAACCCCTTTTATGGTAAATATCATAAATTATTGAAAGGAGCAAGTCTGATGTGTTTGCTTGGAGTTGAGGGTGAATAACAGGTTATCTCTATGTTAGGAGATTTTGTGAAACTCAAGCATGATGAGTCTTCATTCTCTATATAAACCCTCTACTTTTTTTTCTTTTGGTAATTATATAGTCACACTGCAACCAATATTAGATTGTGGTATCAAGACAAATTTTTTAAAAGAGGGAGGCAACAATTCACATAACTTGTTGAGAAGTCTAGACATTGCCAAGTATTAATTAAACAAATTCTAGCCACTAAATAGTATGAATTGGGCAATAATATTAGGATACCTAAATTTGCATTCTTACAAAATATGTTTGAGCAGGAGTTAGCAAACTTAGTTATTTATCATAACTAAATTTCTTGCATCAAGGGGGTGCATTTTTTTGGTAACTTTTAGCCACATCTAATCAAATACTATTAAATAATTTTTAAGAATTGACAAATGTCTAACCATTTTTCATAGAATTGTATATAAATTTTCATATTAATAAAATAAAATTATTTAAATTTTCAAATTATAAATTATTTTAAAAAATTATAATTTTATTTTGGAAATCTTTGAACACAATATCTTTTAATGTGTTTGAGCAGATAAACTTCATTTTTTAGATTTATTTATTATTTCATGTTAATATAGACATCACTTAAATTGAAATTTAATCAATTGAATTTTCAATTTAATGATTTATATTTTTCTAAAACTATTTATTTATTTTTAAATAATTGTATTAAGGTTAAATAATTTTTAAAAAAATGTTAGCGTTGATTAGTATAATTAAATTTTGATAAGGTAATTAAACAATAAAGTTAAGACTATAACAAAAAAAAAATTAACATTAGAATAGATTTTTAAAATTAGACAAAAACATGTATATATATATCTTACTTTAAATAAGGTTGAAAGCTGGAATTAAAAGAAGGTTTAGAAGTAAAGTTAAAATTTGGAAGTTATAAAAAAACTTTGAGAGGTGTGTGTGTGTGTGTGTGTGTGTGTGTGTGTGTGTGTGTGTGTGTGTGTGTGTGAGAGAGAGAGAGAGAGAGAGAGAGAGAAACATTTTGAACTTGGTTTTCTTATTTTCTGAAATCCTTGGGAAGAGTCTTGAATAAGATATTTGAACCTTGAACTTGAACCAAAGTTCAAAGGTTCAAAGGTTTAGAGTCGACCTTTCAAGAAGCTTCTTTTGGATTTAGCTTTTATTGAGTTTGAACCTTGAACCCATTGGTTCAAAGTTCAAAGTTCAATGGTTCATTATTTTACTCTAATACACTTGACATGAAGTGTTGTGTTTTATATTAGATTTTAGTGCTCCATTGAGATTGAACGTTGAACCACTTTTGGTTAGGTCAAGTTCACAATTTAGTATGGAAAGGGTCATTTTCTTAATCATTTCAGGTATGTTTTAATGAGAACATTTTCCCAGAAATTCTTGGCAGGTTGAACTTGAATCATGAACAAATCATTTTATGTTTGAAGAGTTCAAAGTTTGAAGGCTCAAGAGTTGGTCACTCATAGACACATGATGATTCTCAATCTTTCCAAGAAAGATAAATATACATGCATTTAATGATAATTGGTTAAGGTAATGATGAAATAAATTTCAATAGATGTGGAAGTGAAGCCACTCATTAATGGGTAAGAAGTCATAACATGTCAATACTTTCTCTGATCATTTAGTGCAGTTGTTCTTTAGTATGTACTATCAAAAACCCCTTTTTTTCTGGTAAATGCCATAATTTTTTGAAAGAAGCAATTCTAATGTGTGTTCTTGGAGTCGAGGGTGAATAACAAGTTGTATCCACATCAAGAATTTTTTGTGAAACTCAAGCACAGTGAGTCTATATTCTCTATCTAAATCCTCTGCTTTTATTTATTTCGATAATTTCAAAAGTTTGTCTGCTTTTTTCTATATCTTGTTTGGTTTTTGTGGATTGAAACATGGGTATTCTCATGGCTACCCCACATCCTAAATTACCCAAAGAAAAGAATCCTAGTCCTTTATTGAGTTTTTTACCAGAATCAGGAGACACAACTCTAGTAGATGAGGAAAATAAAAAAGTAGTGGCTAGATTCAACAATGTACGCCCCAGTTCTATGGTCGAATGAGTTTCTAAAAGTGGTCTTATTCAAACTATTGGTTTTCCTAAAGTCATCCCTTTCCTTGAGTTGGTATTGGAATGTAGGGACAAGTATGATGTGGCTGATAGATACATCCAAAATTGTAATAGTGAAGACCTGGTATATGTGAGTTGTATTACCATCATCAGAGCCCTACAGATTGCACCCAAAAAGTGTATCAAGATCAGACTATCAGTTTTTCATACTCTCAACTTATGATTAATTGCAAAGATTTCAATAGTGATATCTCTAAGAATTAGTTATTGACATGTGGTTCCCACCTGTTGAGACCCTTAACCAAAGAACATATTGTTAGAATAATTAGATATTTTCTAATTAACTCTATTCTACTTAAGCTAAACTTTAGGCATATAATAATTAATTCTTTTATTAATTATTATCATGCGACCTAGGTTTTACCTTTTAGGGTTTTCATATCCTTTATAAGGATTGATCTCTTTATAGTTATTCACTTTTGATTGTGTGCTAGAAAATGAGACCTACAAGAAGCATGGGTTAACAAACAAGCACTAGTTTAAAATCTTGAAATTGCATCAAAGACTTATCAAGATGAAAAGAACAAAGTACCAACTAATGCTTGC
Organism: Cupressus sempervirens; assembly: GCA_028749045.1. Taxonomy (NCBI): domain Eukaryota; kingdom Viridiplantae; phylum Streptophyta; class Pinopsida; order Cupressales; family Cupressaceae; genus Cupressus; species Cupressus sempervirens. The sequence goes on from CM053783.1 coordinate 691,051,284, forward strand.
TTGGGTTTTGCAACCCTAAGCAACCAAAAAATCCAACCTTCCAGCCACATCTACAGCTCAACAAGGACACCCATGAGAGGCCTTATTGGTGTGTTAAGATGGGAGGGGGGGTGTTTGATGTGCTCTCCCAAACACAACAATAAATGAATCTCTTGAGTGAGTGAGTGCAAGTGTGTATGCAAGTAAGGTATGAATCTAAACTAAATGAGATGAAGAACACCTCAAGAAATGGCTATGGAGAGAGCCATTCTTGAAGGCATTCAAAGATGAAGGTGATATGTAATGAAAAAACTAACTAAATGTGAAAACTATGATAAAAATGCAAGCTAAAATGAAGCTACAAATGCATGTAGAAACTAGATTAACAATGCATAATGTAAACTAAATAAACTACCCAATTTTTAGTATGAATCTACAAAATCACTATGAGACTCTACTAATGCAAACTCAAACTACCATGAAAGCTCAAAATATGAATGCAAACTCAAATCTCAAACCAACATGGTAACAATGCAAATGATGGGAGATGCAAATGCTTGAGACAAGCCCTTTATTTATAGGCTTGAGGGAGGGCTTGGTGAGGTGGCATCTAAGTAAGTGTCACATAAGGTGACATGCAAGCCATGCAAATGGTTAAAAATTCAAAGTTTGCTCACACATGTGTAAGCAAACTTGAGAAGAAGAGTGGGAGACAAGAGTGTGTGGACATGCCATCTCACACATGTGTGAGCACACTCTTAGGCTAATGAGGGGGATTAGGGAGATAATTAAGAATGATTAAGTGGGATTAGAGAAGAAATTGGCTTAAGAGGATGAAAATGATGGGTGTAGACTAGGCTCTAGGTTGGTTTAAGATTAAATTAAATGAGATTTAATTTAATCATGGGTTTAGAAGAATTAATAGGATGTGAGGATTTAAATGAATAAAATTTATTTAAAAAGGGGGAAAGATGGAGGGTCGTGTGTTAAATTAATTTAACACATTAAGGTTAGAAGTATTTAAATAATATTTAAATACTTACGAGAATGAACTTATTTAATTAATTAGCTTAATTAAATAAGTAGAGAAATGTGAACAATATAATTAATTAATTAAATTACAATGTCACAGAGAATATTGAAATTAAATAATATAGTGTTTAAGGACGATTTTAAACATCTACATTTTGTCCCTCTTTGATGTAATGTTGGAACAACATCATATCAAAGAAAAAAAAAATATAGGTTACCCCAGAGAAGGAAGGAGTCCTATGGCGACGACAGAGCAGGAGGGTGCCCCCTCGCAAAAATTGTGCAAAAAATAAATTTTTGGCAATTTTTGCGAAAAGGTCTTAAGAAAGAAGAAAAAGAAGAAAAAAGGAGAATAAATGACAACATTTGCATGATTTGCAGGTAAACAAGGGACAGATACGACTTAGGGAAGAGCAAGGCTCAAACAGGGTCCGTCGGAGGGCCTATATAAGCCTCCAAGGGGCCCAAAGAAGGTCATTGTCACATCGCGAGTAGAGCACATAGAGCTGATATGGACCCGATTAATCGATTATAGCTTGGTGAGCACGTGCGAGAGTACTAGCGAGCAGTGGAGATGGGCCCACTGGTAAGTCATTTGATCCTCTTTGTGTTTTGGTAGGTTAGGCTAGACTAGGTGCATTTATGAAGCCATAAATGCGCTAAAAAGAGGTCTGGGCAGAAATGATAATCTTTACCCTATCATCTACGCAGACGACAAAATAGGGATCTCGACGTCTGTGGAGATGACAGGAAACATCATGTCGTCTGCGCAGACACCAAAAGAGGGGAACCACTCGCGAAGACGATAGGATGTAGCCTGTCATCTTCGCAGATGACAAAGGCAAGCAGAGACGATGAAACAGACATCATCATCTCTGCAGACAATAGAACATGGAACTGGCGTCTGCGCGGGTCAGCATCTCTGCTGATTGGCATCTACGTGGATCAACATCTCTACTGATGAGTGTCTACGCAGATTGGCGTCTGCGCCAAAAATGGCCATGCCAATGAGGATATAATAGAGGGATGCAAAGGAAGATGCCCCACTATAGGGACATCACAGGCTAGCAAAACTGACTCTCTGCATGTCTATGTTGTAGGAGGAGACGGTGGTGTTTTGGTCGAGGGAGCACTATCCTCTGACCATGATGATACAAGAGAGGTTGATGGATGCAGATTGGGGACACATGTGGCTATGCGGGCTAGAGCACGTTCATGAGTGGCCAGATCTGAGGGTCCATTCAATGCAGTTATCGGCTCTCATAGAGCGATGGCACACACCCACTGGGAGTTTCCATCTACCGACAAGGGAGACCACAGTGACACTCCTGGATGTGTGGCGGATCCTACAAGTGCTGATCAGAGGAGCGTACCCAGAGTATGTACTGGAGGGGTCAGATCCATTTCTGAGGGAGTGCTTTCGCCGACGACGACAAAGATTGCCCATCTAGTGATCATGGTTGCATAAAGGGGCACACTAGAGAAAAGGCTACTAAGGCTGGCAATATACCTAGCCTCACTGATATGGTGGATGCTGCTAGATCACGCAGGACACAGGTGGTCGATCGGGTGGGCACAAGTGCTAAGCACTCTACTACAAGAGGAGGGAGCAGTCTACTACTGGGGACAGACTATCCTGGCTGAGTTATATCACGATCTGCACATGTGTGCATATCGGACCCAGCGCATGGTAGAACCAGGACTAACACTACTGATGGTCTGGTCATGGGAGCACATCGGAGTCACACGATCGATCACTCGATGAGAGACCAAGCAGCCTGGGGAGCCATATGCCTGTAGATACCAACCTCCTATCCAGTATACCTTGACAGAGTCTATGGGGTTCTGGTGTCGATGTATAGACGAGATCATCATGTTTGAGTGGACTTCATACGATGGGGTAGAGCAGTGGGGGCAGACACTGGCAGTAGGGGGTGAGGATGACATAGAGGATCAGATGTACCTCCCGTACACATAGACAGAGTGTTGGATCATTGGTTGATCCATGCACGTGATCATGCGCTATATGCCCTCTCAAGTGCAACGGCAGTTTGGTAGGGTATAGGATACAGTGGTAGATAGATTCTTATATCCTGTGGTGTCACGAGAGTATGGCCAGTTGTGGGGACACGGGACCACTGTATGATTGGCTCGAGCTTCTTGGATGGGGATGGCAGTAGTGCCATGGGTACATGGCTAGGACAGGGGAGATGCAGGTATGACACCGGTGTACACACAGTGGTGAGCAGCCCACCAGCAGGTCAGGGTGATAGTGCCAAGGGCACCGCCGCCAGCAGAGTAGGCACAGGGAGAGGGGGATGGAGTAGGGGATGGTGGATAGGCAGCCATGATGCCACCACCAGCTCAGGGGGCACAAGAGGGACTGCACGAGCGCAGAGTCTGAGCATGGAGAGGGCCAGGGCCAGTACTAGCACAGGGGCCACCATAGATAGCACCCCAGGTACAGGTATAGGTACAGGCATGGGCATAGGCACAGGCACCACCATAGGCACCACTGCAGGCACCTCCACAAAGACAGGTATAGGGGGAGGACCCAGACATGGTCAGGGCCGAGAGGGACAGCCTACGGACAGAGGTAGCCCGTCTACAGGGGGTAGCACAGGTGCAGCAGGCATGAGTAGATAGCTTAGAGCAGGCCATGGGGGCCATACAGGCAGAGCTGCAAGTGTAGAGGGTCAGGGGGGACAGTGCACAGGAGGCCTTAGCGACCTTACAGGCATGGGTGGATGCTGGGGAGTTTACAGGGATGAGCACCTAGACAGGGGTGGAGGATCGAGCAAAGCTAGAGAGGCTCCGAACGGAGGTAGCCAGCTTACAAGCCGAGCAGGCCACCCATCAGGCGTAGCTGGATGGATATCGCAGGCAACGGGACATAGCCATGTAGATGGTACAGCCGGGAGCAGTTGTCGCAGTGCTGCAGGAGGCCCTAACAGCTAGCCGAGTAGAGACGCAGGCCATATGAGAGGCAGTGTATTATAGGTCACTATATAGGGAGGTCGTGCCTGCTAACCAACAGTAGCCAAATTTTGAGAGGGGAGCTAGCTCATGGATCTCAGGTGGCAGAGCCAAATCAAAGCAGTCCGTAGGATAGGGGAGACCTCCTCAGGGGGGGGGATAGAAGGGGGGCAGGGCCCTCACAGCCAGCTACTTGATTGTATAGGGTGATCAGTGGTTTTGATAGACATGTGTAGATGCAGCTATTTTTTATGATGCATTTGTACTACATGATTCTACATGATGTATATGGACTGTACAAACTTTTTTTTTTTTTTGAGATATATACATGACATGATTTGATGATTCTATGTGTGTATGGATGCATGTGATGGATATGTATGGATTATGATGTGGATACTAATGTTGGTGATGCAGGATGTGATGCTATGTGATGTTTTCTATGATGCATGCATATGTACATGATGTCTAACATGTGTGTGATGCAGATTAGTGGGCGATTATGAGATGTATGCATTGTTTTATGGATGCATGATATATAGATGTTAGATGTGATGACGATGTATATGCCCCTAGATGTGATGACTAAAATGAATGTAATTAATGAACTAATGCAATGAACTAAAAAAAAGAGAGTCTAAGGAACACTAAATGAGATGAATCAAATGAACACTAATGAAATGGAAAATAAATGAATGCAATAATGGTAAGTTAATGCAACTTAATGGAAATGAACTAAATGAATATCTGTCATAACTATCACTCATAGAAACTCAGTACTCTAGCATAGGAGGGGGAAAATAAATAGGACCTTGTCTCAAGCATGACTCGAATGAAACCCTAGACTACATGCATCCTAACTATATGATATCAAGAGATTTCATTGTGTTTATATGTAGAGCACACCTTAAGTTGATTTTGCCAAATGAGTTTATGTATTATATGCTATAGAAGCATAAATGTCATGACTCTTTTGCGTGGACTAGACATACAAAACCATAGAGACTTTATGACAATAGGTGTAGTTTACATAGTCATGATGGATCAAATGTCATATACACAATGGAGAGGTTTGGGCACACCCAAAGTCTTTTAGGGATCTTTGGTGGGATGTGTGCTAACCCGTTGCCCCCATTATGCAACGCATTAACATAACCTGCAACTGACACACATGAAGTAAAGTCTCAAAAATAGATCATACCACAAAAACATGTGTAGTTAATGACAGCTATTTCGGTACGACCAAATATGGAAGATCAAGGTGCACCATAAAAGGCTATCACTAACACACAAATAAAATCAACCAAAAAGAAACCTCATGACGAAGTAGTCATTCAGTCCACAGTTCCTACCAAGAACCTTAGGTCTAGAAGTGAATGTCACAATGTCACCTATAGGAAGGATGCATCCTATGAAAGTGTGTCAAGTTGAAATGTCAAATGATCATAAAATTGTTTGTTTTTGGCAAGGGTTGTGAAGCGAACAAGTTTCTTGAAGCATTAAGTCTTAAATGGTGATTTTGTGTAAGTCCAAGGGTGGTCACTGTTGTGAAAAAGCTCAACGTAATGGGATGACAATCACTCGACAGAAAATGCCTCGCGAACCAGAGGTCTTTCAAAAGATGGAAGTGAAATGAAGACTCACAGACAAGAGGTCTTTATTAGATGCATGAAACGCAAATCGCTAGATAAGACTTTGCACAAGGGAAGTGGAATGGTGGAATGGAATGAAGCAAAATGAGCCTTATAGACAATGGATGAATCCATACTTTTTTCAGGAACATTTTTCTGCTTTGTAGGGCTTTTTTCAGGAACATTTTATGAATTTTTTTGGATTTTCTAATTTTCTAATTTTTTTTGAATTTTTTGGGACTATAAACACTGTATAGGAATTACAAAGGCTCAAGCATAGAACCACTTGAGATGCTCCCTCTGGAGTAGCAATCTAATAGGCCCCAAAACCATATTTGGCTGTAATGATAAATAGACCTAGCCAATTTGCCTCAAATTTTCCTTTCTTTTCACGGTTCTGAAGGTTCTTCATGTTATGCTACAAAACTAAGTCACCCACTTCAAATTCCTGTGGCTTGACTTTCTTATGATACTGAAGCTTAAGGAAATTTTGATACACGCAGAGGTGGTTTAGGGCATTCAGTCATCTCTCATCAAGGAGTGTTAGTTCTTACAAGCGGGCAATTTGGTAATCTTCCTCGGATATCAAATTCTTGAGAGAGATTCTGAGGGAAGGGAGCTCAATTTCAATGGGCAAGACGGCTTTGGAACCATAAACAAGGGAAAATGGGGTGGCTCCTATGGGGGTACGGATGGAGGTACGGTAGGCCCAAAGGGCGGGAGCAATTTGGATGTGCCAATCACAGCCAGCTACATCAACGATTTTCTTGAGGATTTTCAAGATGGTTTTATTGGTAGCTTTAGCTTGGCCATTGCCTTGGGGGTAGTATCTAGTGGAAAAATGCTGGGTGATGTCAAATTTCCAACATAGTGTGGCAACCTCTTGATTTTTGAAGGGGGTTCCATTATCAGTAATGATATCTTGAGGTATACCGAAACGACAAATAATGTAATTCAGGATGAACTTTGAAATCTGTTTTCCAGTGATGTAGGTTAATAGAATAGCCTCAACCCACTTTGTGAAGTACTCAGTGGCGGCAATAATGTACTTGTGACCATTTGAGAAATTTGGGTATACTTGACCAACAAGATCGAATCCCCTATGGGAAAAGGGCCATGAAGTGATGGTGGGTTGAAGGTCTTAGGCAAGAGCGTCTATCAAATCACCATGCTTCTGACATGGAACACATCTTTTCACAAACTGATATGCATCTGCTTCCATAGTGGGTCAATAGTAACCTGTCCTAAGAAGCTTTTTCGCTAACATAAGGTAGCTAGAGTGGGCACCACAAATCCCTTGGTGAACCTCTTCTAATGTCATTCGAGCTTCATCTGAACTTAGACATCGGAGGAGGGTTCCATCAAAGTGTTTTTGAAAAAGTGTATCACCTAAGATGGTACAGCGGGCGGTTCAGTGGATGAAGGTTTTGCTTTGGTTTGGGGTGAGGGCTATGGGAATGGTTTTGTGACGTAAATAGGCAAAGATTTCAACATACCATGGAGACTCAGGACCAACAATCTCACACACCAACTCTGAATCAGTTTGCTCATAAGCAGGAGTAAAAAGATTCTCAATGAGAAACTCACATTTAGGACTATATTCTGGCATGGCAATCATAGAGGCAATAGTAGCCATGGCATCTGTTGCTTTATTATTAGCCCTTGGATTCTGCTGAAAAACAATCTCTATAAAATACTACTTAAGATCCTCAACTATTTTGCAGTAGGGCAACAATTACTCATCCTTGGTGTGGTATGCATCTGTGACTTGTTTAATGACCAATTGTGAGTCTCCAAAGACAAGAAGGGTTTTGATATTCCATCTGATAGCTTGACATAGTCCTGTGACTAAACCTTCATACTCAGCTATATTGTTTGTGCAAGGGAGTGATATTTTATAAGACTTTGGAATGAGATCCCCTTGTGGTGTCACAAACAAAATTCCTGACCCCGATCCCTTTTGTGTAAAGGATCCATCAAAAAATATTTTCCATGGTGTAGTAGGGACTAGGGTCATAATTGTGTCATCTAGAAAATTGGCTACAATGGGATGGTTCCCTTGAAGAGGAGCTTCAGCAAGCTGATCTGCAATTACTTGTCCTTTAATGGCCTTACGATCCTTATAAACAATGTCGAATTCACTCAAAATTAAGACCCATTTTTCTGCTCGACTAGTGAGAGCGGCTTTTGATAACAAATACTTGAGTGGATCTATCTTGGCAATGAGATATGTAGTATGATTAAGCATATAATGACATAGTTTTTGCATACAAAAGACTACAGCCAAACATGCTCTCTCAATAGCAGTGTAGCGTAACTCATAGGCAACTAGTGTTCGACTGAGGTAATATATGGCTTGCTCATTCCCCTTATCATCTAATTGTGCCAAAAGTGCTCCTAAGGCAACTGAAGTAGCTGAAATGTATAGAATCAATGGTCGTCCTGCAACTGGAGGCACTAAAACTGGAGGATTAGCCAAATATGTCTTAATTTGTTCAAATGCTTTTTGGCATGGGCAATCCCATTGAAACTTGTTTCCCTTGCGAAGAAAATGCTGAAGTGGATGGACTTTATCTACTAGTTGTGACACAAATCTCTTAATAGATTGTAACTTTCCTTGAAAAATGCAGATTTGTTTCAATGTGGTAGGTGGAGGCATATCCATGATGGCCTTTACTTTTGCTAGATCTACTTCAATACCTCTTCTGGACACGATGTAGCCTAACAGTTTGCCTGATTTGACCCCAAATACACATTTCTTAGGATTAAGGCATACTTTATATTTCTCCAACCTATCAAAAATAATGGTAAGGACATCAATGTGGGATTCTCTTGTCTTAAATTTTCTAAGGATATCATCAACATAGTCCTCCATTATGACATGTAGAAGATCATGGCATATGGTAGTCATTGCGCATTGATAAGTCGCGCCGACATTTTTCAAGCCAAAAGGCATGACTTGATAACAAAAGGTTCCCCATGGGGTGGTGAATGCCATTTTATGTTGATCCTCTTCTGCAATTCTGATTTGGTTATAACCAAAAAATCCATCCATCAAAGACAACATCTCATGTCCAGCAGTCAAATCCACTATGATGTTTATGTTAGGAAGTGGAAAATCATCCTTAGGACATGCGAGATTTAAATCTCGAAAATCTGAACAAACACGGATGCCCCCAGATGCTTTCCCTACAGGAACAATGTTGGAGACCCACTCAGGGTAGTCAATAGGACGAATGAATTTTGCCTCTAACATTTTCTGTAACTCTGCTTTCACTAGGAGTGCTATCTTAGGGTGCATTTTGCACAACTTTCGCTTTACTGGTTTAATCTTGGGATCAACTGTCAAATGATGTACAACCAAATCTGTATCTAGGCCAGGAATGTCTTTGTATGTCCATGCAAAATTGATTTTTCCCTTTTTTAAGAATTCGGTCATGGCTTTTTGTTCCTCAAGACTTAAGGTAGCAGCAATGTAGGTGATTTGTGGACTATCCTCTGTTCCCAAATTGACTGAAATTGTGTCTTCATTCAAAATAGGTGATTTTTCTGGTGGCAAGGATCTCAATGGCAATTCAAGTTCTCCCTCCTCTGGCACCTCTAAGAGGTTTTCACCAGAAGATGTGTCCTTTATTTTATCTTTTTCTTCATCCAAAAGTGCCCCAGGGGAGTTTTCACTAGAGGATGTGTCTTTTGTTTTTCCATTTTTATTTTCTTTTTCACTTTTGCGACTAAGAGAGTTGACTTGGCTACCAAAGTAAGCTTCCTCATTATATTGGATCTCATGTTCATATTCTCGGAGATTCTTAAGGCCAAAAAGTGCCATCGCTGCTTCATCAGACTTACAGATATCGAGAGCTGGTGGTGTATCTTGAAGGTCTCAGTCTGTCATGTTGGGATTGGTGAGAGGTAGGTTAATGGATGAAAGGTCATCTATGGTAATGGCGTGGACATAATTATCTAGGTCATCTTTAATGTATTGGAAAGGTACTTCAAAAAATTCCTCCTCTTCAGTCTCAAAATCAGGTTCAACCGTACAATAGTTGTCAGCAAAGGATACCTTAGGTTTAATGGAGCCCAATCCTCATCCTCTAGGATAGCTATTAGCTTCTAAGGGTTGTCTAATTTTGTCTTCTTTCGGTTCGAGGCTGGTACCATGGTATCCCATGTTTTCAATAATGGGAGGTGCCTTAACATATTTATCCTTAGGAAACTCCACAGGTTCATCTTTTCCATCATAATATAGCCAATCTAGGATATTATCTTCCATGTTCTCATCACTAAGTGAACCCCAATGCTCAAATGTTGTCTTGCTAACTTGCATGGTTTCCTTATTAGTAGAAGGTGACAATTGAGAAGGTTTTCCAAAGGAACGAGGGGAGAGTGGTAGTTGTCCCACACACAAGGCATTTTCAAACTTATACTCTCCCATTCCTAAATCAGCAAAAGTGACCTTTTTTCCTATGGTGTTAATTTTAGTATCTCCAACCTTCTCTTTTCCCTTGTGGGAGCTTGAATCTTCATTAGCTAATTCTGGTACTATTGTGGAAGGTGGTTATGTTATGGTGAGAGATTTAGGCACAACTTTGGCAAACTCACTTATTGGACAAAAATTCATTGGTGCACCTTCCAATCTTTTACAAAATTCAAAAGGAGTGGGATCCCCTGGGATTGTGATTTCTCTTCCTTGGTGGGGGAATTTCAAGCATTGATGATAGGTGGATGGGACCGCCTTTAGTGTATGTATCCACGGTCTACCAAGCAAGATGTTATATGGGAAATCCAAGTCTAAGACATGGCATTCAGTATTTATGATGGTTCCTCCCACCTTTAGAGGCAACATGATGACTCCTTTTGATTCTCTTTCTCTTTCATCATATGCTTTTATTATGATCCTTTTATTAACATCTAGGAGATCCTCTGGTAGTCCCAAGAAACAAATCATTTTCAATGTACAAAGGTTCAAACTGGATCCATTGTCTATAAGAACTCTCTTAATCTTATGTCACTGTATAAGGACTTCAATGTGGAGCGACAAATTATGGTGGGGATCGAGACCTTGGAAATCTTTATGTGTGAAGACAAGGTGTTGTTGAGCGGCAAGGTTTCCAATCATGGCAATGAATTGGGAAGCATTAATGTTTTCAGGAACATGAGACTCCAAGAGAGCCTTTTCCAAGATCTCTTTATGGATGGGTGATGTAGTAAGAAGCTCAAGAATGAAGATTTGTGTAGGAGTCTTACCTAGCTGGGACAACACATCATAGCAAGAAGCGGGCCTTTGTGAGGTGGATGGCATAGCAAGCGCATGTGGCATTGTTGGATTAGTGTTATTGGGAGTGGCAGCTTACAAAGTGAGTCTTCCCCGTCGAGTGGTGGCATCACAATCAGCTGCTTGTAAAACAAGGGTATTCACATGAGTGTCTACTTATTCAATGTGACCACACAAGGAGTCAAACCCTGATATGTGGTTAGTGGAATAATCATAAGGTAATGCATTTGATGTGGAGGCTTGATTTGCATTGTTGGTATTGTTGTTATCATTGTTGTGATCGGGAAATGATTTTTGAAATATCTTCAATTTAGCATTTTTAGAAGTTGGACCTCCTTCCACTTCAATTTCCCCATCATCAACAAGATTTTGGATAAAAACTTTGAGCTTAATACATTTGTTGGTGTCATGTCCTTTGATATGGTGGTATTTACAATATTCATTTTCCCTATACCACTTTGACTTTGGTTGATTTTCATCAAAAGGACGTGTGTTAGGAAATACCATCAAGTTGTGATCCACTGATTTTTGAAAGATGGTCTCCAAAGGTTCATGAAAGTTAGTGAACTTTCTATTTCGATCATAGTCACGATTATAGTTGTTGCATGGAAAGAATTGTGTTTGATTTCTAGATTGTTGATTGCTTTGATTGTCATGATTTGAATTTTTGTTGTTCCGATTACGGTAGTTGTTGTTGTTTCCTCCTTGAAGGTTTTTTACATCAGTAACACCATCATGTGTAACACCCTTGTTCTTGGACCAGAATTTGGGTTTGCTATTGTTGTTTGACTCATTGTTGGAGGATGATGAATTATAATGTTTGATGGTGCCTTTTTCCAAAAGTCCATTCTCGATATTCTTGCCCTTTTTGACTAAAGTGGAAAAGTCTTCGGGGCTATCCATTTTCATGTGGAAGGACATTTCAGGTATCAAACTCTTGATAAATATATCCACAAGATGGGAATCCTCAATTTTATATGGCATATGATTAGCAAGATGTCTCCACCTTTGTAGGAAGTTGGCAAAAGTTTCTCCATTTCATTGTTTTGTGTTGCACAAGTCACTCAATGAGGCATGATGTTCAATGTTGTAGGAGTATTGTGCTATAAACTTGCTTGTCAAATCATTGAATGAAGTAAAGGAGCCCTTAGGTAAATTCATTAACCACTCAAGTGCGGGGCCTCCAAGACTTCGTGCAAAGAGTCTCTTAAGATAGTCATCACTGTAGGCTACTTCTTGGCACAAAATGGAAAATTCCTTGAGATGGGTGACGGGGCATGTCTCTCTCGTATACTTGTCAAATTTAGGTATTTTAAAACTAGTTGGAAATGGCACCATATTAATGGATTTATCAAATGGAAAAGGACAAATTTCCTCAAAAGAGACATCCTTCACCCCTTTGTTGTTCATGTTAAGGACCAAATTTCGCAATTCTTGGAATTGTTGGGCCAAATCTTGATTAGGTTGCACTTGTGATTGTTGGGTGTTCACAAATTCACCTCCTAAATTATGGGGAGTCCCAAATGTAGTGGGAGATGGTGGAGGCACTCCACTTTGGCCAATGTATTGATACGCAATTGTTGGAATTGGCACAGATGTCTTTACCATAGTGGTTGGCACTTGTAAATAAGAAGAGTGCATTGGTTGTGTTGGAATTGCCATTGGTTGAGCAGGCACTTGTCCAATGCCTAAGCATCCCACAGTTGAAGTTGTCAAGGTAGATTGTGGAATATTAGCATGTGTGGTAACAGTGGGAATGGCACTAATGATCTGTTGAATATGTTCTACACTCAATTGAAATGTAGGTTGTGTTGAAGTGCTAGATGTAGGCATAGCACTAGTTATCACCATGGTTTCTTTCCCTTTGCTAGAAGTCAGAGCTGCATTTGAAGTGGGTAACACGGGTGCACCACCTTTTGTAATTTGTCTAAACAAAGTGTTCTCATCAAAGCTTGGGGGAACATTAACACCATCCTTGACCAAGTTTAGGAATATCTCAGTTTTGTTTGCCCTAATGGATTTTTCCATCATTTCCACATTGTAGGGGTCTGCGAGGAATGTCCTGACATCATTAGGTACATCGTTAGGGTCAATAGGATCTTCATCTTGGCATATCTCTTCATCATTATCCCCCAAAGTTGTGTTATGGAAGGGATCTTCTGGTTCTCATGTGGATGTGGAGTTAGGTATACCAAGGTTCGAACTAGAGGAATTGTATTCCCTAATGAAGTTGTGAGTGGAGGAAAGGGATTCTCCATCTCTGATTGCCTCAATGATTCCCACAAATGTGACATGGGATTAAATGTGAACCTTCCTGATCGTGTGTGTACCATAAAAGAGTGATCAAGCCAATGGGTGGAAGATTATGGAAGAAAAAGAAAATGAGGATAAGAGCTATTAACCTTATGTGATTAAAGGGTCAACTACCCAAGTTCGAACAAAAGACCTTGGTTTAGCAAACAAAGATTGATTAGAGGATAGTAGTATCTTTCTCCTACCAAAGATAGCCAAATGATCTTGTAGGCAAGATAGGACACCAAATTGATTGCTCACTATTTGGAGATGGACTTGTGATCCCAAATAAGTAAGCGTGATTAGGATAAATGTTTGCTTATAGATGAAAAGTCTAATGTTGCAATGTCAAAAGATGTTTTAAGTTTTAAGATCTCTAGTAGAAAATTTGAAAGTGGAAAACTAGGAGTTTGGAAAGATGGAGGTAGATATGGTTGTGGTTACTAATGCAGCTATCTCAATCCTCATTTACTGGAAATAAAAACCTTGGGTTCACTCTTAGGAAAGCAGACCAATTTCAAAGTTTTCCATTGTATTCAATTCTATCATAATGATCTTGTGTAGCTTCTTCTTTTTGAATGTCTTTGATAGCGTATTGGAATTTTTTGTCACCGTATGCTAGGTTCTTCCTTTCCTTATAGACAGGCGGTTTGGACAATTTCACTTTCTTATGTTTGACTTGGTTGACTTTATCAGTCATGGTAGGAATAAAATAAGACCCAAATTTAGAGTGACTAGACTCAACCAAAATGCAAACTACCAAAAGTAACCATGAGTCAAGAAGACCTCACTTAACCTATCTTACTCAATAAAAGGTTACCTCACAATTTCACTCGTTTTAGAACTTATTTGATGTTTTGGCTTTGATTTTTTGAATGTTTGAACAAGCACGTTGAACACACCAACAATCCTAATAAGGCTATCTCTATGATGAACAAGGCCTATCTAGAGGGAGTCCTCAATATACACAAGGTACGCGAGGCCCAAATCTGTAGATGAAAAGAAATACTACCACACAGACGGGGGGAGACGGTAACCCAAATCTCCTCCTTCACTTCCCAAAGGTATAAAGTTCTTTGGGGCTTAGCCAAGAGTGACAATATTCCACTTCCAAGAGAGGTGTCTTTTGATTCACCTCCCGATTTTTATACTCCGCCAAAATACTGGAGTTGAGGTCATCCCAAGGGGTGATGAAATCCCCAAGCAGGCCTCCTAAAAAAAAGAAAAATAAGACCACTTATTTCTTGTGCACCCAAGATCACCAGAAGGCGCGAGGGGAGAGAATATGTAGGTGGCCTTGGGGTTCAAAAAGACATGTGTTTGTTCCCAATGAAACTTTAGGTTTTGTAATATACTTGAAGACACATGTGTTTATAGCATACAATGTTCTTTCCAACTTGAAATAGCGCCAACGTAAATAAAAACACGGGTTCGTCAACAAGAAAGTAAAGCGAGTGCGTGAAAGTAAAATGTTGAAAAGAAAAATGCAAGAAATAAAGTCAATTTACCTTAGGGAATTCAAGAGTGTATGACTTCATTTTAAGCACCAAACCCAAATGTGATCTAGCCTAGGCATACATGTCCATTTAAGTACCAATTTCAAATATTGTCTAGCCTAGGCATACATGTCCATTATCCTTTAAAGCATTCAAGATGGTGTGAATTCTTTTTAAGCACCAAATCCAAATGTGTCTTCTACCCTAAACATTCATGTCCCTTTTAAGCACCAAAGTCCAAATGTTTGCTACCCTATGCATTCATGTCAATTTTAAACACCAAAGTCCAAATGTTGGCTAATCTAGACATTCATGTCAATTTTAAGCACCAAAGTCCAAATGTTTGT
Organism: Cupressus sempervirens; assembly: GCA_028749045.1. Classification (NCBI taxonomy): domain Eukaryota; kingdom Viridiplantae; phylum Streptophyta; class Pinopsida; order Cupressales; family Cupressaceae; genus Cupressus; species Cupressus sempervirens. Next base: position 691,066,309 of record CM053783.1, read on the forward strand.
TAATCTAAACATTCATGCATTCAAATAAAAGTGTTTAATCCATTCAAGTTCATTAGCCTTTAAGGTTTAAGTGATAAAAATCACTACAAATCTTCCTTAGTGATGAAAACCACTATTGGTTTTGCTTTTTAGGAACTTAAGGTTACTTCTCTACATGAAAACCGTTAGTTAAAACTTGCAAGTCAATCAGTTAGCTAAAATTATTTTTAAAAATTAGACAATTCTTTCAAAATGCGAAGATGCCAGAATATAGGCGCAGGCGCCAAAACACGCAGACGACGAAACTCGAAGATGCCAAACTGCGGAGACGCTGAAACTTGCAAACAATAGGAAACTAAGTAATTTCAGATGCAGACGACAATGTGAAAATCAGAGATGCCAAAACTCAAAAATGACAAAATAGTTCCAGCCCACAACGCAGATGACAGATTAACTTCGCAGACGACAGAACTAATGACGAAGACGATAGAACTAAGGTCGCAGACAACAGCTTAAAAGTCGAAGATGACAAAACTACAAGCGGAGATGACAAAACCAAAATGAGAATATTGCTTGGAACTACCATGGAGACTCTAAAAAGCACAGACGCTGGTCTGCACAGACACTGTCTGCGTAGATGATGGTATGCACAGACGACAAATGGAGATGATGTTGCGACCTGCGTAGACGATAATGTGATGTTTTACAACTAAATTAAATTCATTTGCAAAATTTTAAAATGAAACTAGGGACGTGGGTCCCACCAGCATGCTAAAATGTGTTCTAGAAAATGAGACCTGCAAGAAGCATGGGTTAACAAACAAACATTAGTTTAAAATCTTGAAATTGCATCAAAGACTTATCAAGATGAAAAGAACAAAGTACCAACTAATGCTTGCTTGAGTTTTGCAACCCTAAGCAATCAACAAATTCAACCTTCCAGCCACATCTGCAGCTCAACAAAGACACCCATGAGAGGTCTTGTTGGTGTGTTAAGATGGGGGGGTGTTTGACGTGCTCTCCCAAACACAACAATAAATGAATCTCTTGAGTGAGTGAGTGCAAGTGTGTATGCAAGTAAGGTATGAATCTCAACTAAATGAGATGAAGAACACCTCAAGAAATGGCTATGGAGAGAGCCATTCTTGAAGGCATTCAAAGATGAAGGTGATATGTAATGAAAAAATTAACTAAATGTGCAAACTATGATAAAAATGCAAACTAAAATGAAGCTACAAATGCATGTAAAAACTAGATTAACAATGCATAATGTAAACTAAATCAACCACCCAATTGTTAGTATGAATCTACAAAATCACTATGAGACTCTACTAATGCAAACTCAAACTACCATGAAAGCTCAATATGAATGCAAACTCAAATCTCAAACCAACATGGTAACAATGCAAATGATGGGAGATGCAAATGCTTGAGACAAGCCCTCTACTTATAAGCTTGAGGGAGGGCTTGGTGAGGTGGCATCCAAGTAAGTGCCACATAAGGTGACATGCAAGCCATGCAAATGGTAAAAAAATTAAAGTTTGCTCACACATGTGTGAGAAAACTTGAGAAGAAGAGTGGGAGACAAGAGTGTGTGGGCATGCCATCTCACACATGTGTGAGCACACTCTTAGGCTAATGAGGGGGATTAGGGAGATAATTAGGAATGATTAAGTGGGATTAGAGAAGAAATAGGCTTAAGAGGATGAAAATGATGGGTGTAGACTAGGTTCTAGGTTGGCTTAAGATTAAATTAAATGAGATTTAATTTAATCATGGGTTTAGAAGAATTAATAGGATGTGAGGATTTAAATAAATAAAATTTATTTAAAAAGTGGGAAAGATGGAGGGTCATGTGTTAAATTAATTTAACACATTAAGGTTAGAAGTATTTAAATAATATTTAAATACTTAGGAGAATGAACTTATTTAATTAATTAGCTTAATTAAATAAGTAGAGGAATGTGAACAATATAATTAATTAATTAAATTACAATGTCACGGGAAATATTAAAATTAATTAATGTAGTGTTAAAGGACGATTTTAAACGTCTACATTGATTATAAAAATTTATCATTTTTCTCATCAAGAATGTTTTATCTATGGATCTAGGAAATCCATCCTCCATAGCTTTTGCTTCTCTCTTTCTGTGACAAGTGTTTGCACATAGATGATTCTTGGGAGCTATGGGGTTGATCTTTCATCAACTTCAACATGGTATCAAAGCTTTAGATCTTCATATCCCTGTTTTGTTTGTGAGGGGTTTGGCTTGGTTTTCATATTTGTCATTTTTCCTTTAGAGGGTTTCAATTTTCAAAAATGTTTTGTACTTGATCTAGGGGTCACATTTTTGGGGCACTTTGAGAACAAATGGACATCATCATTGAGCTCAAAGCACTTGAAAACACCCCCATTTCCATATAAAATACATTCAATTTGGATGTTATTGAAATCTAAACAAAAAAAAAATGCACCTTGGCTAATTTTACTTGGGCACAGAAATTGAGGCGATGAGTTTTTTTTTTTTTTTTAAGTTACAATTTTATTTTATTTTAAATATCAAAAATATTTCAAGGAAAGGCATACTAGAAATTAAGAGGAAGGCAATTTTTAATTAAAAGTTTTGGCAGTACACATATGTGGGGACCTTTTTTGAATAGTACCAAACCCTGCATAGGTCTGACATACTTGTCAGACTACATGGGTCATACCTCGGCATATGTGTGTTTGTACTCTATGGGCAATTTTTTTAGTGGTCGTACTCCTTTCAATGACCCACTAACTGTACTGATAAGAGTCCCTATCTCAAGCCTTGCATGTCCCCTCTCCCTCAGACATTACATCTAGCCCTATGTGTTCACTCATGCATCCTTTTGTCACTCTTGATGATCTTGTACCCATGGTGACTAGTGGTGTGTGTTTTTAAAGATAAGTGGTTTTGGGCATGTTCTGGCAGTTTCTTGCAAATTTGGGCAAATTTTTTTTGTGTTGGAGGTGAGAAATTTGTTTGGTGGACTCCCATCTTGTTTAGTGTTTATCACATCACCCATGCAGGATCCCTATGATGTGTGTTAGTTTCTATTATGGAAAATGGTTCCTTGTCCATGTGGCATCCTAATTGTCACATGGGTCACCATTTAATGTGCATATTTTTCTTCAAGTACCTTGGATTGTGCAACATTAGTTGACGTGATTGGAGGCATTTAATGGCCCCTCCAATTTTTGTCTTGTACGTGCACTTGTTTTTTGGGTGCTCCAACTCTGGTCCCATGCTCCACACATGCCACGAAAGTTTTTTTGTGCCACATGATTTTCTATGGCCAGACATTTTTTCATTTGAAGACATGTGCTCTTCCAAGCATGACCACACACCCATGATTTTACCAGTAAAACCCAATATTTTTGCAAAGAGTCCTAGTAATCGCACCACCTTGTACCATGTGGTAAGCAATATTTTTCAGTTCCACACTTTTTTAAAGTGCCTAATTTTATGGGAGATGCACCCATTTTTGCTTGGGGCCCACGCATCATCTCTCACCACCCTTGTTCAATGCAATAAGATTTGGAGGATGTCAAGTTGGAGGTCTGCCTTTGAAGACCATGCCACCCAAGTGGCCTCACCACCCTGGTCTTGGAATAGTGCATGCATGTTTTATGCACCGCCTGCATCAGTGTTTTTGGAGGGGTCTTGTTTCATTGGTGCACGTGTATTATTTGGGCCTTTCATGGAGGGTTTGCCTTTAATTTTGGCAAATTTTTCCAAGAAGTTTGTGGATTTTTTTCCACCAATCAATAACTTCTTTCTAGAGTATTCTGCCATGCAACTTTATTTGGTAGTTTTGTCATTTATCTTTTGGCAATTATATTACCCACTCATGTTTTGGCCACCAGATTTTTCTTCCAGCACCAGCCCTTTGCAGCTAGTATTTTCAGTGACTAGATTTTTTCTAGTATGGGTCATTTTTTTGTCTTGACAACCATTTGAATGTCAAATTTGTCCTCTTCACTTGTTGACGTCAACACTACATCAACACTCCTGTCACCCCTTCTAACTCTATTTGGACCTACCTTCACATTTTTTCTCATATCTTAGGCATACAGACTCCATTTTTTGCAAATAAGATATCAACGAAAAGCTATTTTTGATCCCGTCATAGTGGTACTAGTATAGCTAATTTTTAGTTTTGATACTTTTTATGGCTTTTTTTGTTGTCAAAGTTAGAGATACAATTTTTCACTCTAGGAGACGTATCTTGAGCATCTGATTTCCAATTTGGGAATTCTTTATATTGTTGGAAAGGTTATTCAGAGCTATTTTTATTGATGCTAATTTTTTTTCCATATTCTTCTCCAGGCTCATTTTAATCATTTTTTTGCATTTTTCCATTCTAGTGAATATCTTGGTTGTTTCAGGTCCGGTGACCCATTTCGTTGCTTTAGATGATTCATCATGGGTTGTATTATCTATTGTATTAGCCTTATGTCTCTTCTAGTCTTTAGAGATAGTATTTGTATTCATTTTTGCAAACATGCTAAGATAAAGTGCCATATTCCATCTATATTTTTGTTTTAGTTGTTTTGCCTTATTTTTTCCTTCTGATTCAAGTTGTGTCATCTGAGGACACTCATGTAGATTACTTTATTCTTGAGATTCATCATATCTTGTATCTTATTGTATATGCACTACTCTAATTAAAGTGCCTTAAGGATTGATATTTTTTCTTGTTTTCCATCTTTGTTTATATATTGAGTTTCCCTTCTTCAAAATTAGCCTCATGACATGCCTAAGATTGATTACCTCAGTACACACATGTATTCTTTTGTGCACCTTGATCATGGTTCCTTGACATGCAGTTCTTTTGGCCCACTTTTCTCATTGCCTATCACCTCACCCTTATCTGCATTAGGAGGGTTCTTCTATTGTTTCTTATGCTTCCTTGGTTCGATGGAGTGAGCTATGTATTCAATATTTGTTCATATGTACTAGGAGGATGCAGTGGTTGGGTGCTTATGCATTTAAGTGAGATTGATCATTTACCATATAGATACTTTTATTTTTGTTCCTACTTTGCTTGCAGTCTTCTTTGTTTGATTGATCATATCTTCAGGATTTAGTGTTTCATGTCATTTGTATCTTTGAGTTTAGTTGTTTGCCTTTATGTGCCTCCTAATTCAAGTAGTGTCTTATGAGAGCACTCATGCATATTATAGTCTTCTCTACCTGGTCAGGTTCTATTTCAATGGAGGTTCTTCATATCAACAGCTACTTTTGACAAAGATTTGCAACTTCTACATGCTTAAGTGGTGTTATTCATGATCATATCTTTTGTTCCTATCTTCTAGGACATTCCCTAGTTTGGAAGCTTCTTCAGTCCTTTACTAGTTCTTTTTAGCATTATTTCCATCTCTTTTTGGAGTAGGGTTGTTCCCATGTGGTTTTCTCTATTTCTCCTCTTTATAGAGATTTGGTTGTGCTTGGGTGCCTCATCAGGCCTTGTTGTCAAGACCAAATTCCACTTTCAATAGTAGTTTCTAAGTTTTTAGCCACTCCCTAAGTTTATCTTAAGGGGGGGCTATTAAAGTAATTAGATATTTTCTAATTAAATCTATTCTACTTAAGATAAACTTTAGGCATGTAACAATTAATTCTTTTATTAAGTACTATCATGCAACCTAGGTTTCATCTTTTAGGGTTTTGATCTCCTTTATGAGGATTGATCTCTTTGTAATTATTCACTTTTAATTATAGAAATTTATCTTTTTTCTCATCAAGAATGTCTCATCTATGGATCTGGGAATTCTATTCTCTGTAGCTTTTGATTTTCCCTTTCTGTGACAAGTGTTTACATGTAGGTGAATCTTTGGAGCTATAGGGTTAATCTTTCATCAACTTCAACACATATGATACCATAGGTAAAATATACAATCATATTCTTGAATAGAGTGAAGGGAAATCAACATGCCTTCTTATAGGAGAATTGGATGTATTTCTTCATCTAGGTTCTACTTGACAAATATAAATACATCGACTAGGCTGAAATTATCACATATAGGTTGCATAAAGAGCTTTTTTAGGTGTCAAGAATTTCAATGTTTTATATGTCATCATATCTATTCTTTTTGGCTTGTTTCATGCAATGTGAGGGTTTACCTCATGAAATATGGATAGATAACATGGCCATATATGATTATTACCCATTATTGTAGAAGAAGAGAAACTCTAAGAATTTTCAAAGAGTTGAAGACACCTTTCTAGCCAAATTAGTGTTTCTGCTACAGGGAAAAGAAAACAAGAGGTTGTCAAAAGAAGCCATGCGATTTATGGCAATTTATGATAATTATTTTATATAGTTTCCCATATTTACTTATCTAATTATTGGGGGATTTTATGGAAATCCCTTGAATCTACCAAGATATTGCCTACATAGATATTCCTTAATTGAAGTGTGCCTTCAAATTGTCGAGGCAAACAAGAGTTCTAAATTTCAAAAATGATCTAGATATATCTTCCCTATTGATCTAGGCCACAATCATTACAAGAGTATCCAAGATTCTTTTTTTCCAAAGGAGGAATTGAAGACTGTAAACCTATAGTATCACTCAGCTAGACCCAAGTTCGATAGCAAGGACTTCGCCAAAACCTAGTTTGAACTCTACCCTTTGTTTGTTCATGAACCTCATATAGAAGACTACTGAGAAGATTGTGAAGATGATCATGAAGTAAGAAAGAGGTTTTGAATACGGTTTAATATAAGAAAAATGGAAGAATTCAAGCTTCCCATGAAAGTCTCTAAAATTGAAGAGGTTGAGAATGAAGAGGTTTTTGACCCCATGTATGTAGAACAAGTTGAGGTTTTTCCCATAACCAACTTGGACTGGGATATGCCAAAAGAAGATGACCTTCATACAAGAATTTTCCATGTCATTTATAGAACAAAATCATGGCTTGAGGTGAAAATACAATTGAGGTTGAAGAAATAGACTATCCTTCACATACGACCTCAACTAGTTCTAGTTCAGTGTTACCACCTCTTAATAGTGATAAAGTTTCACCTTGTTCCCCTATAGGTGAACAAGTTTCAAAACAAGAAGTTGAACCCGCTACAACAAATTTAGTTCAATTTCAAGTTTAGGTGTCATGAAGAATTACCTGCTCCCAAAGTTAGAAAGGGAAGAAACATAAGAAGGTTGTAGCGATCTTGGATAAAGAACCCAATGAAAAAGAACCAATAGAAGAATCCACTACAAATATTCTTGTAGAAGTGGTAAACTAGATGGATTAGAACAAACAAGTGAGTGATGGAGTTAATATTGGAAGTAAAAATGTGCTATCCATTGAGAACTCGATTGGATCTCAAACCCCTCAAGCTTAAGGTAACCCTTCCACCCCTAACCGGTTTAATCTCTTAGTTAGCAAGAAGAGAAGCATAGTACCTATGACCCTCCCAATACAAGATATGGTGGACAAATTCTTGGCAAAACTCCCAAGAGAAAGAAACCAAAGGTGGAAGCTATGCTAGATGTGGATGATAAAGTAGGGAATTGGGTAGCATATATCTACAAGCCCATCAGTAACAAGAACTAGGATGAAGTTTCACCACATGATTTGACAACAGAAATAGCTAACCTTGGATGGCTACTAGAGTGGTAGATATGAAAATATTCAATTCCAATAATAAGAAGTTTGAACATAGAATCTAGAAGGACTGCAAAGATAAAAGATAAATGAAGTAGATCATACAATTGATGGTTGAGTACATCCATGCCCTCCAGAACCCTAATGCATTAGCTATTATAGGTAACACTTTTGTAGTAGATGTTCCATCCCCTACTAACCAAAAATTACTTGGTTCCATCCCCTACTAACCAAAAATTACTTGATCAAGTTAAAAGAGATAGATTAGTGGCCAAAGTTTTCAATTTTGGGTTAATATTGTAATGACTACTAGGGTCAATTATATCTTTGAGGTCACTGAGCTGAAAGCATGAGAAACTAAGATAGTAACTAATTAGAATCTGAATTGAATGCATGGGAAGCTAAAAAGATGAAGTGGGATGAGTATATCATCCAAATTATAGAAGTTTAGACCTATGGTACTACTAAATTCTTATCGAGCATGCCTGATGTAGTTGTAGATGTTGATTTCTTGTTCATTGCAAGGGCCAACGTAGAATGGAGAAATATAACCACTGAGTAGGGTCTAGATGAGACATCAAAACTACTAAGGGAAATGGAATGTTTCAAATATATTATAGACAATGACATCAAGTGTATTGATGTTAGAATCATGAAAAATAAAGATAAGCCAAGTAGGAGAATCCAAGAGGTATTGGCATCCTTTCAAGACAAGATGAAAATAATGAAGGCAATTCTAGAGATGAAAATCAAGTACTTTATCACCATTTCTCATGTAAAATCCATGATGATATATGTAGGGATCACATGGAGGCACATGAAAAGAAGATTGATCTTATTCACAGGATATAGCACATGTGGAAACTAAGGTTGGAGAAAATTTGAGTGCCAGTACAAAAAGAGTTTACCGAATTCACTACCATGTATAAGAACTAGAAGGAAGTGAGTGGTGGACTTCGATAAAATCAATAGCAACAAGTTGATCTTATCACTATAGCTAGGAGCTAATTAGATAGGATTATGAGGCTAGTTGTTAATGTATGCATTAGAATCAAGATGTAAAAGATATAAATTCAAAGATCTAACAAACTAAATCAATTAACAAACATATATAATAAACCAAATAAGGAAACCCAAACAAAGAATGCAAACCTGCGAGTCTTCGTAGTCTCCTTGATATGTAGATGTGGTTGTGATCATGGATGTGTGCTCAAATCTCATGCTCAAGCTTCAACAATGGATGAATTTGATAGATGCATAGTAATACGAGTATCCACACCAAATAATACTTTGAAAGTAATTAGCTCTCAAAATGGTATAATAATTATACTCAAAAGGTGGATGATTTGTAAGGAGCAAAGGGTTCAATTTATAGGCAATTGGGTGAGGAGGAGATAATAATTCATGAAATATAGTTAACTGAGCGCGGTGTGAGATAGGCTTTAGTTAACTAAGATAGGTGGATGAGGTAGACTTCTATGTTTAAAGATAGATGAGGGAGATGTGGCATGAGAGTGGACTTGGGCTTGAGTAAGAGGGAATAAATCCTACCTTAATTTATGCAAGTGATATGAAGAGGGATTTTAGACATGGAAGAGGAGGTGATGTGTTTTAGTTAAGGTGGGTGAGGTGGTTCAATTGACTGGATGATGTGGGAGGTGGATGGATTTGTTAGAGAAAAGGTTGGTGGTGAGCCTAGTTAAATAAATGAATTATCTAATTAAAAGGATAATTATTGATGCATGAGATTTAATTAACTAAATGAGTTATTTAATTAAAAGAGGAATATTTAGTGTGTGGGATTTAATCAAATAAATAAATTATTTAACTAAAAGGGAAATATTTGTGCATGAGATTTAATTAAATAAATGAATTATTTAATTAAAAGAGGAATATTTGTTGCGTGAGATTTAATGAAATAAAGGAATTATTTAATTAAAGGAGGAATATTTGGTACATGAGATTTGATTAATTAAATAAATTATTTAATTAAAAGATGTTTGGTGCATGAATTGAGTTTGGGTGACTGTTGGGTTGAAGGATTAGTTTGTGGGTGCAAGGATTTAATTAATTAAATTAATTAAATAGAGAGGGTTTTATGGAGATTAAATTAAATGGGTTTTCTTTTTATTTAATTTAATAGAGGAAGGGGGATTTTATTAATAAATTAGACTATTGGTTGTCTGCTAATTTATTAATTGGTCTATAATTAATTAATTAGGGGATATCACTAAAATAATTTAATATTTAATTAAATATGCTTTAGAAGATGACTAAATTTGATTACAAATTTATGTGACTAGATTTAGGTGTTTACATTTTTCCCCTCTTTGATATAGTGTTAGTACAACATTATTTCGAAGATTTTTAAAATAGCCAAATTGCTCCAGTCTTGATAAAAGATTATAATGTATGATAGCCCCTTGAGAAGGTAGTGAGGAGAGAAAATGAGAGTAGATGACATCTCGAAAAGTAAGAAAATTGGGGTGAGATAGAGGACACACAAATGATGAAAAAGGTTTATAAGTGGCTTATACTCTCACTGCGAGAGTATGAGACAAGAGGAGATCAACTGTACAAATTAGAAAAATTTGTGAGGTATGACGGAGGACATGAGGGATTTTATTTTTTAAATTGAACCCTTAGGATGTGATGGATAAATGGGTGAGATTTTAGAAACTTTGTAGGATTTTTCTAGGATTTTTGGATAGGTTTCAAGATAGGATAAGGATGTAGGATAGATGTTGATAAAATAATGATAGTTGATTGATGTTGATAAGATAAAAATGAATATTTTTGGGGTTTCCTTTTTATGAATGGGGGATGAGATGGAATCTATTGAGCATGGGATTCTCCATAAAGATAATCGTCATGTAGTTGAACACTTAATTTAATATAGCAATATCGGTGACTAGCCAAGGTTACCAATAAAATCAAAGCCTTGTCACTATTTTGCATAGGACTGACTCAAAATAAACATGCAAGGATTTACCCAGCATCACACATGAAACCCAATAGGAATTAAAGTGGAAACAATACTAGGTAACCCACAAACAAATGATATTTCCCAAGTGCACTATGTAATCATAAATGATCATATTTTTGGATATGCAAGGGCCATACATGACTGACTCATAGGAAGAAAAGAAAAAAGCAAAAGACAGATCAAGACCTTGCACACTGATTTCCCCATTCAAAGAACACCATGATATGAATGATCATGATGACCTTAAGGAAGGGATAACCAGATTGTTTAGAAAAGATAATCAAGAACCAAAATTAAAATCCAACATCGAAAGAAAGAGTATATCGACAAAAAATAAACATGTGCCAGAGAGATTGGTAGGACTCATGACTGATGAACCCAAGTCTGACAAGAGAAAAGATGTATCTTGGAAGGACTTATTGGTAGCACCTAGCACCTAGACTAAAAAAGAAACCATAAATAATATGGAAAAAACTTTAGTGACAAATGATTGCACATAAGGACTCTTTGAAGCATGGAGCATTGAGCACTAAAGGACCTGATATGATGTGAACTGATATGAGATTGGGCTATGTATAATGGGACTGACTAATTATGATAACTCAGGAATAACAAAGGGTGAGTTAATGATTGGTGACTAATATGAGGGATATTATGTACAATGAAATTGACTGAGATATTTACAAGAATGACATTATATCAGAGCTATGTGTAGGGGTGGAAGGTTGAATGAGATGGTTTGTTCATGGTGCAAAGAAATGCATGATGATTTCTTGGTCAAGTTAAAGAACCAAGATGGACTAATGGTGGATAGGGTGATTTGGATAGTGGGAATGATATACCTCAAAACAAGGCAAGGATTGGGAAGGCTGCATCCCAATGATGATGATTGGATTTTGATCAAGGCTAGAAACAAGACTAAGGGTATCACTAGATGGGTTTATTGATGCACAATTTTAGATATGTTAGAGGGGAAGAATGGGATGGGGCATGTGATGGTAGGTTTCTAGGAGATTTAGGATATGAATGGATGACATTAGGTTGCATGGGGATAGCATAGAGCTAGATACCAATGACAAGGGATATGTCAGGTGATGAAAAGATGGAGATGTTGGGAGGCATAAGGATGGAAGCAAAAGGTATGGTGAATAGGAAGATTTGGATATAGGAATGTTGGAAGATTGGTATTAGAAGATGAAGGTGGAAATGGAACAAGAATAGGGAGATGGAAGGTGGATAGGATAGGTTTCCAAGGAATACAATGCCCCTAGTTATAATATGTCATGCATGAGGAGGACTTAAGAGAGGTATGATAGGATGGAAGATAGGGAAACGACAAGACAAGGGAGGTAGATAGAGATGAATGGAGCTAAATTAAATGAGGAGGATGGATTACATGGAAGGAAGAATGGCTGGATAAAGGATAGGTGGATAGACTTTGTGATGGGAGAACTAGTGTCAAAAGGTTAACAAAAGCATGTATGTATGGTAGTGACCTTTATTTTTTGTTTTTTTGTTTTTTTTATCAAGATCCAAAGGATGGAGAAGGTGAAATGGATAAGATGTGTTGAGTATGGTTGGAAGATGATATGGGTATGGTGGGTAGAAGAACTTGTCCCCGAATGTGTAGAGAATTTGGATGGAAGGATCACACATTATGCTTGTTTGCCAAGTTTTTATCATGGTACTTATCTAAGGTGCTTATTTGCCAAGTTTACACCATTGGATATTTTTTTTATTTTTTGACTTTTTTTGTTGCTGGATTTTTACTCATAGATATTGGTAGGATGGGTGAATAAGGAAGCATGGAAAAGATTGGGTTAAATGAATGAAATAGTGGGTGGGAGTTGGCAGATAATGGATGGGTAGACATAAGACTTGTGGATAAATGGATGAGGGAATTGAAAAGATCATCATTGGCACACCCTAAAGGGTGATGAAGTAGTGGGAAAGATGATGTTGAATTTGATTAAGGAGAAAATGGAATAGGAGGAATATAAGGACCAAAAGTAAAGTTGGAAGATGGAAGATTGACAATGTAGGATAAGAAGTACAAGGACTAAGAATGAATTGGGGAGATGGAAGATGTGTATATGGATATTTGGATAAATTATTTTAAAAATGAGGCTTTTTGAGCAGTAGGAATGGATTCCAATTCATATTTTTCTTTGAGATGCATTTCTTTTATGCGTATCTCAAGTATTCGCATGATTTTGACTTTTTCATTTTGGTCCTTTGTGACCTTTTAAAATTTTCTATATGGATTAGATGTTTCTCTTCTTGAACATTTATTTTAGATGGGACATGTTAATACTTGGATTTTTGAGGATTTTTGGATATATGTTTTTTTTTAATTTTGGCTTCCAATTTGCTTCTATTTACCATGGTATGAGAACAACAGCATGGAGGATATGAAGAGATTATGGAGGGAATGATAGAGGTTAAAGGTTGGAGGGAATTCAAGGATGAGTGTTTTTGATGATCTATCTTGTGGATTTGAGGGGATGGAGTGATGGATTGGAATACAGTATATGGATGCATGTCATTTTCCAAAATGGATGGAACGAATAAAGGATAAAGAGCTAAAACAGATTGAAGTGAGGAAAGAGTAGGACCCAAAATAGATGAAGGAGATAAAGTATTTGGATTAGGTATGTAAGGACCCAAAATGGATGGAAAGGGTGAAGGATTGAGATAAGGGATATAGGAACCCAAAATGGAGGAATGGAGAGAAGTAGTAGGACAAGGGTCCAAAATGGATGTGGAATACAATGTATAGGAACTTTGGGTGAAGATAAAAGGACTTGGGACTATGAAGGGATAGAAGGGATACCAACTTATAGAGATACACTTTTATTTCTTTTTTCAATATGATGTTCATAATTTGGAACACAAGATGTGAGTTCATTAGTACGTGGAGGAGTAGAAGTTTTGGGTAGGACAATTATTTCTTCTTCTGTAGATGAATTACCATGAAATACAAGAGATGTAGGATCATGAAGTAGAGGGGATGGGGCTTCATTATCTTTATTTGAATGGGTGGGTGGAAGTGGATCTTGACTTGGAGGGATTAATGAAACTATAGGATGTTGAAGTGGAGTGGCAGATGAAAGGGTAGGATCTTGATCTGCAGGAGATGGTGACTACTCTTTAGATGGAGTGGATAGTAAAAATGGATCACGTAGGTGAATAAGTGGGATGGTATGATTTTGAGGTGGAGTAGGTACGATGGTAGGAACTTGATAATTTATGCCAATGGATATTTCAACATGCTTTTGGACAAGATCTTGATAAGATTGCTTGGGAGTGGATGGTGTGATAGGTAATGCATGGGTTAAATCTTCAAATGGATGAATGGGAGTTTCTTCAATAAGGATGAGTAGATGGAGGATGGACTCGTGAGGTTCATTAAAAGGGGTTTTCATAATGTTAGGAGAAGGATATATGGATAGTAATTGGAGGGATTCAATGGATGGGAAGGTTTCAATGATGGTAGGAGATGGAAGGGGATCTATAAGTGGGGTGGATCAAAGAGGGGTGATAGATGGGGGAGGTTTTAGGGGAATGATGGGTGTGGGAGATGGAAAGGATGTATCACTAACTTCATTTGATAGAATTAGATGACATGACTCTGTTAGAAATGTTTATAATAATCAAGAGGGGGGGTGAATCAGTTACTCAAGGTCCTTAAGTACCATTTGAACAATTAAACATAAACACTCCATGTTCTACTTATCCTGCTATTGATCGATCTGTACTATATTGATAAACCAATATTACTATTCCAAATATAATATACTTTATTGAATATAAAATGTAAAACATATAAAGCATTCAACACAAGTTTGACACTAGGATTTTATGTGGAAACCCAATTTGGGAAAAACCACCATCAACATGTCACCACATTTTCACTCTTTCAAATTGAACAAATTGTTAAATTTGACCTGGTTAGAGTATTTAATCACCATGTTAGGAGTGGCCTTGTCAATGGCTTTGATCATTCCACTTAAAATGTCACCTTGTGAAAGGATTTACATAGACTATTAAGTCTTTCAAATGACTCTTAAGTCAACCTCTATTAAAAGGATTTTAATACGAAATGTTTACAATGATTAGAAATAAAATAGTAGGGTTTTGATATGTACAATGACAACTCACTTTTCAAGTTCATATCTCTATTCAATTTAGGAGTTGATTTACTAATAAGCTCTCCACTACCATCTATGTTCTTGATTGACTCGACAACTCTTTGAGCAATTAGTCTTCCCCCTTCAACAACACTTAATTCTTCTTGCTTAGATTTAACTTATCAATATCAATAGCATATGTGTAAGTAATCTCTTTTAGCTTTGCATTCACACACAAACAGACACACATGCTCACCCTTTGTGTGTATTTGATCCTGCTTTCTCTATATGCCTCTCTCTCATACACACTACACTCTTATACTTGTCATTTGACTCTATACCTCTTTATATAGGAAATTCTTGCTTTACCATTTTCCACAATCATCGTAGATCTTAAGGTTTATGATTAGGTTCAACACAATTCATTGTATATGTCCATCTTCTTGATCTTCCTCTAGAAGATTCTCTAGGATATGCCTATTAGGTCTTTACCTAATCCTCACCTTGAATTTAATGATATTGAATTTAATGATCTAACTCATTGATCTTATCTTCAATGTGGTTTACATCTTCCAAGAAATCAACTCAGTCAACTAGGAATCACAATTTCCTCAAATTCATCTTCAATAGTGTTACTCGACAATCACTAAGTTCTAACACTTGGTCATTACTTAAAACTCGAACATCACTTAACACTCAATAACTATAAATATTTTTGGCTTGACATTAACTACCCTGCTTAGTTAACACTAGATTTTCTTGGCACTTATTGTGGCTCAATTGACACTAGCACACTCAACATTCCTTAACCATTTACTCTATTACTTAGCTTGGCTTAACTTTCTTGATATAATCACTTTGTCTCATTAAAGTCTAACTAATCAAATTTCCATTGTATCTTCCTTTTCATAACTCAACCTTTCCTATAGATGCTATTGTTATGAACAATTTCTCAAAACCTCTTCATCAATCAAATAGATACAACATTTAGATTAGGTAGAAATATGTGTTATAAATAGATTTGACATCAATGACAAAACAACAATTGTTCCAATTGTAAGTTTCCAACAATCTCCCTCTTTGGAATTGATGGCAACATCTCTACATCTCAATATTACCAATATCTCAATGTATCAAATGTATCTCACTTGGTTATCATGCAATCCAAAAAGATTTGTCTCCCTCTGAGATAATAGTCTCTCCTTTGTCTATCTCTCCTTCATTTGGTTAAGTCTCCCTCTCTAGTATATTGGTTCTAATGTATATTCTTAGCTCTTATATGGCTTTCTCTCCCTCTTTTACTATATATCTATCCCTCTTTGACAACAATGCCAAAGACACTTAGCTTTCTTGGCTTCAATGTCATCATACATCTAAGTTTTGTAGATTTTGCATGTTTGGTTGATTTTTATCTGCCTATGACTGGTCTGATATGTTTTACTTAACTATCTACCTGAGGCATTTCCCAAAGTAGAGTTGTATTACATCAATGTGTAATATATTCTAATTAGCACATTTGATGCAATGCACCTTGCCTATTTAAGTAGCTTTGCTTAGGGGAATCACCCCTAACTTACCTCTAAGATATTCATGAGCATCTTTGGGTAAAGCTTTTGTGAATATGTCAACAATTTGTTCTTTATTGTGCACATATTCTAGCTTTACTTCTTTGTCTTGCACTAGTTCCCTCAAGTAGTGATACTTGATAGAAATGTGCTTTGTATTTGATGCAAGGAAGGACAGGGGAAATTAGGGCCAAGGGCACACCTAGCTCTCTTAACCACCCTGCAAGATTTAATATGATGGAACCAAACACAAAGAATAGCAACCAAAGGAGGAAGAAGAGTAAAATGCTTTTATTGATTCTTCAAATATTCAACATACATGCCCATCTGTAAGGCCTTCTAGGTTACAGCTAGATATAAAATACATTCATACGCAAAGATCCAATAGCAATTTGTACTTTCCAATTATGCTCTATAATCCTCTTCAAAACTGCCTCAAACTCTACACTCTCCAAAATTGTCCTAGCTCTAAGCCTAAACACTCTATTTATACTAGCCAACATGGCTTACAAATAATTCTAGAGCATGGAGAAGCCACAAGTCATCTCTCAGCAAATATTAATATTGGAATTCTTTTAGAATAACTAAGAGGGGGGGGATCAATTATTCAAGGTCTAGATGTACAAAATAAAAAAATTCACAATTTAGTGAACCCTTAAAACTTTCTCAACCATGCATGCATTCATTGTGTGTTAATTAAAACTGATATGTTACTATTAAATCAACATTTAGGAATGTAAAACATAAACACAGCATATCCATCAATACACTTGACACAATGATTTAATGTGGAAACTCAATTTGGGAAAAACCACCAATAACATGCTACTCCTTTTTCACTCTTCTGAAGTGATGCCCTATTAAAGGCCAACCATGTTAAAGGTTAAAACACACACTGTTAAATATGACCCAGTTAACAGATTTCAATCACCCTATTAAAAGTGAGCCTTGTTAGAGGACTTTAGGTCACTCACTTGAAATGTCACCCTGTTAAAGGATTTTCCAATGACTGTTAAGTCAACCTTTCTCCAAAGGATTTACCCTAATCTGATATAATTATTAGAAAGTAATAGTAGAGTTTTGATCTAATACAACTTACAACCTTACTTATAGATTATAGATCACTATTTAGTCCTCAACTCTACTTGGCTTCCTATTTTTGTAGTTCTGACAGCTTGTTCACCCTTCAAGCATTCATCCTCTTCTAGCTTTCTTGCTTAGCTTGCCATTGCAGACTTCTTCACTTGGGCCACTTGATGAAGAAAACCCTTCTTCCTTCACCTTGTCAGATTTTCACTTCCAAAAAAAACCCTCTGACCTCCAACCAACTTTGTTTCATGACCATACATGCCTACATATAGGAAATTAGAACACTTTTTCCTGCTCATTATCCATCTCAAGAATTAGGATTTTTGATGGATTAGGTAAGATGCAATGTATCTACCCCATATCTTTTCTTGTCTAGAAACTTCTCCTAGAAACCATTTGAATTCATCTCCAAAATGGTTTACATAAGATTTTGTGCCTCCATCTCATCAATCTTATCTTCCTTTTAATTTATGAGTTCCAAGAAAACAAACTTGTTGGCTTTTATTTGGTGAATCTTTGATCTTTTTCATAATGTAGCTGTAGACACCCAAAAATTGGAAAAAATCTAAATCATGCAATTTTGATCAATCAAGTCCAAATTAAAGAGAAAATTAGAAGAAACATAACAGACTTTCAAATCAAAAATCACATCAGGTCATTAATCACCTATCAAATCGACAAGACCTAAATCAACTTTAAAAGAAGAAGAAAACAATTCAAATTCATAAAATGAAATTCAAAAGGGGAGGAAGAAAAAGACAAAGCGTTGAAAATACATCATTTATTAAATCAATAAAATCATTTATCCTCACAAGATTTAAAATCTCCCTTTTACCATTTAAAAGAATTTGAAAAATCCTCATATTATCCTCAAAACCAAGTATGGTGGACTCTTCCTCCTAGTCTCTTGTGAGATATTTTAAGTTTCACTTTCACCCCCAGTCAAAAGTGATTACCCCAAACCCTTCTGAAATCCTATAAATAGGAGGGAAATCTAAGAGGCAACACACCCAAGTTTTTATGCATCTGCAGTATAGGCATAGTTAGACTCATCATTTTAGCATTTTCATTGTAGCAAGTTCATAACATTTTAGCATCATTTTGTATCATTTAGCATCATTTATTGCATATTATTTTATAGCATGATCATTTCAAGAGCATTTCTAGAAGCTATATTTCACATGTAATCTACATTTTGGTCATAGATCTTGCATGTTTTCATTGTAGATCTGCATTTTTAGCACAATCCCATTCTAGAACTATCACTAAGATGTTGGTCTGAGAGTTATTTTAGCAGTTGTAGTTAGGGAAACATGATACACTTGTAGAGATTACATTTTGATGATGATATCTTGGTTCTAGTATAGTTCATCATCAGTCCATTTGCATTCTACATTAAAGTTTCTTGAATACATGTTCTTACATTGTATAGCAGCAACTTGGCATTATCAATTTATTGATGCTTGACACATATTATTTTTCTTAGCTTCTACTATAAAATCACTTGACATCAACTAAAAATCACTCGGTATCTACTAACTTTCTCAGCACCTATTAGTTTGCTCGGCATCCACTAGAAATTGCTTTCACTCAACTCTAACTAACTTTTTGCTCGACCTGCACTAACTTTGCTCGGCAGCTTCTATTAACTTGGTCAAGCTTAGCAAATGAACTTTGTCCAACCATTTTCTTCTAAACTTTTTAAGAGTAGCCAATCATTTTGCAATCTTAAGTAGATCATCAATACATTATGTTATTATTGTCTTAATTGATTCTTACACTTCAATACATAATCATAACTCAACCTTTCCTCTAGGTACTTTTGTTACATCTTGTTGATCAAATCCTCCTCATCAATAAACTAAGTGATAGTGCTTGAAACATATAAGCAATTGTCTTACCAACATGTAGTAGGTTTGACATCGGTGACAAAATAATGATTGAAAACACACAGTCTTCTTTCAGCATTTTCTTAGTTAAGTGATCTTTTCAATCATATATCAACAATCTCCCTCTTTGGCATTGATGGCAAACCAAACTAATCAACTAGTCAAACAAATGATGAACATCTTGTTCTATCAAACTAATTAGGTCAAAATAGTAAGGCAATACCGAAAAGAAATATTTTGAATAACACTTCTCCCTCTATTAGAAACTCCTTCTTAGGTTACAAAATATCCTTCTTATCTTATTCTCTTATGTCATGGATCGAAAAAATATCAAAATATCTCCCTCTTTTTCTTTATGCTTACTCCTTCTTTATTGCTTTTAGTCTTTTGAGCTTCTGATGATGAATTCTTCTTTCTCCCTTAGTTATATGCTTTTGATCATCTCCCTCTTTATCAGTATGCACTTGATCAGTTTATTGTGCATTCTCCCTCTTTGACAACAATGCCAAAGACATATACTCAACACTTGGCATCTTTTGTATATGCAAATATATGCTTTTTGCAGGCTCTTCAATTTTCTCCCTCTATTACCTTGCTTGTGACTAATTTGAAATTCCACCTCTTGTGATTACTTTAGGCAATTTCCTAATGTAAGTTCCACTACATCAATTTGTATGAAATGAATATCAGCTTCTTTGATGGAGGGTACTCCCTCTGTCTTTTACATAGCCTTTGATAGGGGTGTCACCCCTAATTTACCTCTCAAATACTCATAAGCATCTTTAGGTAATGCTTTGGTGAAGATATCAGCAATTTGTTCCTTTATGTTAATATATTTCATCTTCACCTCTTTGTCTTGAACCAACTCCCTTACATAATCTTACTTTATTGCAATGTGTTTTGTCTTTATATGCATTATAGGATTCTTTGATATATTTATAGCAATTGTATTATCGCAATAAAGTGTCACTAATTTAGTGATTTCTTCCTTCATTCCCTTAAGTAGTTGTTTGATCCATACAATATTTTTGCAATTAATAGCAGCAACAACATATTCTACTTCAACAGTGGATTGGGAAGTACAACTCTACTTCTTGCTTGTCCATGTAACAAGTCTTCTGCCTAAGAAAAATGCTCCTCCACTGGTGCTCTTTTAGTCATCAATATTTTCAACCCAATCAGCATCAATGTAGGCTTTCAATTCAAACTTTTCATTCTTCTTATAGTATAAGCCATACTCTTTTGTTCCTTTCAAGTATCTCATTATTCTTTTAACTACCATCAAGTGATTCTCTCTAAGATTAGCAGAGAATCTAGCAACCATCCCCACAACTAATGCAATATCAGATCTACTATGTACTACATATTGCAGTTTGCCAATCATAGATCTGTACAATGTTTGATTGACCTCAACTAATTCATCATTCTTTACTAGTACAAAAATAATAATATATGACTAAATAAACTACTAATAATTGTAGATATATGACCAATTTTGATCACGTGACCATTGGTAGTTTATTTTCGATCATTAATATGGCAACCAAATTTATGACTAAACTATTTTAATCATTAATTTGGATGTTGATTTGATCATTGATTTGGTCATTTATTATTATTATTTTGGTAGTTTATTTGGTATATTATGTGGTATATTTGGTAGTTGATTCAGTAGTTGATTTAGTAGTATATTTGGTACTTTATTTGGTGTTATATTTGGTGGCATATTTGATAATTTATTTGGTAGTTGATTTGGTAATTTATTTGGTAGTATATTTGGATATATTTGGTAGTTTATTTAGTAGTTTATTTGGTAGTATATTTGGTAGTTTATTTAATCACTATTTTAATCATATTAGGGTACGATGGAATTGAACCATCATCCTCCTACTTGTAAAATAGGTGCTCTTCCATTGAGCTAGTACCCTTTAAAGAATAATGGAAAAGATTGTCAAAGTTGCAATAACTATCCTTTTGTTAATAAATATTATACATATATAAACAAGAGACATTCCTAGAACCAAACTCTTGATTATGGTTCTTATGGAAAAATTCAAAATAGCTCAAAAATATAAATGCATGTGCCTGAAACTATGTCATTCATATATTAGTTCTACTGATAAGATAAGTTTATTAGTCAACTATTAACAAATATCATTTTTATGAGATCTCAACCTCATAGCTATTATGAAATCATTGATGTTTTTTGTTGGTACCTTCTCCATTGTGACCCTCTCTCTGTAACTTCTGAGAAAAAAAATCAAAATGAATTTTTTGTTTATGTCAAGCAAATAAATGCATTTACTACTACCTACTACTCCAAGTAATCAAGAAATGCCTATAAAATAACAAATTAAAATGTCATGATTCTACCTGATTAGCACCAGTGGATAAGAAATCTAAATAAGACAACTACCATAAGACTACAAACATAAAGGCAAGTCACAAGATGCTCATGAGATATATTTACAATTTTTCTAGCCTTAAGATTAGTTAATAAAGGCAGTTGTATTTCAAATAGTTTCAATGTTTCACACTTATCTACATTTTTAATTAAAAAATGTAGTTACCACACTCAATTTTGATTAAGCTAGAGGAGTTTAAAAGAATAAAAATAATTGATAACTATGACAGCTGCCAATATTTTATGGATTAATCATCTATTCATTACGTACAAAAGTAATATTAGAACATTGAATGAAAATAAATAAATACATCTATTTGACATGTATTTGATCAGGCAATCATTATTTTTTGTGCTTATAAGATGCAATATTGATATGTTAAATTTTAAACTGTGTACTCATTTAAAAGATTAACTAATTAGTGAATTGTCTTTTAATTTAATTTATGCATTGATCAACATTGTAAAATTGTTATTCTAGTTAGATGTTGCCTATGTTTAGGGTCTACACATTTTTCATATTGAGTACCTTTATAAATAGTAACAAAATTAAAGGCAAGTTGTGGCTCAATAATTTTAGAATATTCTCAGTAACATTTTAAATTACTTATGCTTGAGTTTTTTTTATAAAGCTAATAACACTTCTAGAAGACCAATACTAACAAATGGCATTACTATATTAACTTACAGTTTGCAAGTCAAGGACATGTAAATCATTGAAACATGAAGAATGAGAACCACCACCAAATATTAGAAGATATTTATCAGGGTGAACAGTTGTAGTGTGATTAGACCTAGAGATGGAGGAGTACCATTACAGAAGCAAAATAGATAAATATGCAACAAATGAATATTTGATGGCAATAAGATCTTTCAAGACTACGATAGTACATAATTGTATATGGTAACTCTGCTTACACAGCTTCTATAGCATCCCAAGTCATTATTTCCAAATCCAAAATATTCAAATCATTCAAAAGGCTCCTCTTCGAGTCCTCCCCTCCAAACATGACTAAATTGGACCCAACAAGAGTCACAGTTTGACCTCCACATGCAATCTGATAGTAAACATGGATAATTATCACTAGAATTATAGAATTATTCTCTATTTATAAAGAGCAAATACTTGCAACAAAATGAAAACTTACAAAAAGAAAATCATGTAATGGAATGGATACTTCTAAGCATGTCTTTCAAAAGTAAATAAGCATAGAAGATTTGTTTTAAGAACTTAAGAAAAACAACAAAAAATGCAAAATCAAAATGAATCAAAGCAAACATTGATAAGAAAAAGTACCGAAGCCTTTCCATATGACTTTAATACAAACCATGTAGAGATCTCTATGTCAAAGCATTCAACTGCACGTATAAAATAGCCATTTAAGAAAATGAGAGTATGCATATTATCTAAAACATAGACAGTAAAACAAATAAGTAATACACATGAAATCATTGCAAGGTAAGAAGACAATGAAATAAAAATCTACTATCTAGCCATCATGGTCCTTTAATCAAAATATAACTTCAGAGAAGGAACACTCCACTTGTTATTATATCAGATGGATCTTTGGTATGTCCAGCTACAGCTAGAAGGAACACTCCACCTGTTATTGTACAGATGGATCTTTGGTATATCTTATAATTAGATGTGTTATTAATTTATAACTTACAGGCTCAAGTAAATAATTTATTTTCATAATCAAATCACTCCAAAAGTTATAGAAATTTATAGAGAGTATTATTGATGGAATCCAATTTGCTGATTTGATTGCCATATTTTCTTAATCTCCCTTCAAGAAATATCCTTTAGAGTGTTGGCTAATTGTTCCTATGTTTAACAACAACTCTTGATTTTTCACTTGGAGAGCCACTGTAGCTACAGATTTAATCTCCTCAAATTTATTCCAAGCAGTAGTCTCAAGCCCTATTACAGGAATTTTTTCTCCTAAACTCGATTCTCTAGTCTAATCTATGAATTCCATATTTTCTGCAGATCAATAAATTGCAGATTTAGGTCTTCAGGGTATATCAATCAAGCAGTACAGTATCTCAAGTTTTTTTGTAAACCCCATGAGAAAATAAAACATAAATCTATCATACACTTTATTAGAATTTCCACAAATGCTTTGGAAATTTTCTAGGCCATGTGGAAATTGGCATCAAACTGTGTGTGAAATATTGACGTTTGATGTTTGGAATTAACAAGATGTCTCGACAGTGCATTCTCTCTCACTGCCAAATGTTAAATGTATTTTTGTCCTTTCTCACGAGGTGTTTTCTGCCAGAAGAATCCCCGTATTAGTGCTAATTGAAAAGTTCAAAATGCTAGAGGATAATTGATGCAATAATTTTTATTGGCAGAATAATTATATTTTAGTTATATTCTAATGGAGGCTAGAACTCAGTAGTGGATAACTTGGTAGAGGGCTTTAATTTCATGGGCAGGGTAGGGGCCCATTCCTTTTGATCTCGTATCCATATTCCAAACATAATATGACTAGCAACAGTGAGCCCCCAAGCAGGAGGGGAAAACAGCATCTTCTGGGCACTTTGATCCAGTTGTTGTGTAGAAAGACATCTTGGTTCTTAGTGTTGTTTTGTGATTATATCCAAGCATTTCAAAGCTCTATAGACCTATTATGTTATCTATTCTCTACTAGAAATCTAAGATTTTAAATGGCTGATAACTGCAATGGAGAAATGGTTTCTTGTGAAGCAACTAGTAATATTGGTGGTACTACTATAGAGTCTCATGTGGTAGAGATTCATGTAGATGAGGAGAAACAGAGTAGCCTCCCCTGTTCTTCTCCTACAAAACAACCATTGGAAGAAATAGGAGATAGCAAGGGTCATCTGTTGCTACTAAAACTATGGTAGAGGGATGAGGAGCTCATAGCTCATCACATGGAAGTGAAGGAGTCAAGAATTGATAGCACCAACAAGGAGATCTTCCAACTTGTTTGTTGCTACTTTTCTTTCAATTAGATTTTTCTCACTCTGCTCTTCATGTGAGCTTTGATCTTTCCAAAGAGCCTCAAAATGTCAAGAGAATGAAGAGCTCTAGTGTGGAAACCAAGTTGAACCCTCTCAGATGGTGCTCTCAATTTCTTCTTCCCATTGCCCTAACTCTCATTTATGGCCTTGTCCTCTGCTCATCTAGATGTGTTGCTTGTAGTTAGGCTTGTGGGTTTGTCTAGTTTAATTGTTGTTCATCTAACAAAAAGCATATCCAATTATTAGTGTGTTTTTTTGTTACCATTTTGCAAGTTATATACACAAAGCTAGTGATTTTCAAGTCCATATTTTATTTGGTAGTTGATTTTCCTAGTCATTGCTTGCTCTAGCTGGGTGCAGACATTAGTGTCAGTATTTTTTTCTCTCTAACATTCATATTTGACAAAAATGGAGAAAAGACATGTTACCTTACATTAGACTTTGTGTAGTGCTATCATAAGATAATCCAATTTGATATAAGTCCAAAGAAGATTCTATCTTGCAATTCTACTAGCATTAAGTACAACACCATCAAAAGTATGATCTCTCTCTATCAGTGAGGTTCTTTTTGAGGTACAACACCATTAAAAATGAGAGGAAGCAATAGTTTTCTCTCATTTTTATCATTTTTGAAAGAGAGAGATTGCATGGAAGTATTGCAAGGAGATAAGGGCACTGGTTTTAAGGCTTCTAGCTGCAATTTCTAAAGCTAAGGGTCAAGATTCTAATTATTTGAAGAAAATATTTGGAAAGCATATCCACATACAGAACATAAATTACTATCATCCATGCCCAAATCCAAATCTCTCCCTTGGCATAGTACCTCGTTTTGATAAAAATGGCATCATTTTTTTGATGCAAGGAGATGTTAGTGGCCCGCAAGTGCTCAAGATGGGAAATGGTTTTCTATATAACACATACACAATGCCCTTGTAGTGAATGTGGGAGATCAAACTTAGGTTTATTATATATTTACAAGTGCTATTCACTGCATACAAATTTCCCCTATCCTAAACTAATTTTGGGAGGATTTAATTTTGAGTTATTTTTGTGTGGGTTTTGTGAGGTTGTAAGCAATGGAAGATTCAAATGCATCATGCACAGGACTATGAAAAATGAAACTAGTGCAAGGATATCTATTCCCACCTTCTATTCACCTTCGTTGGATGCATTCATTGTTCCTACAGCATCCATGCTGAATGAAGAGCATTCAAATTTTTATAGAGGATATAAATTTGAAGAATACATGAGGAATTTCTAGAGCCAAGGGAATTTAGTGAAGAGGGTTTTGGATCCCTTCAAGACCAAAATCAATCCACAGTTGGAAAGTGTGATATATATAATTGTTGTTGTTAGAACATACATATGTTGGTCATATAGGGCAAAGAGATCTCATTGTAGATGGGCCAAACCAGAACAAACCCTGTTCGGAAGCATATACAACAGAAGTGAAATGACAAATGAGAAAGAATGCAAAATAAAAATGTGCACAAAATACCTTGTCACCGAGAAATCATCAAACACATAATGTGGTAGGAAGCAAGCAAAAGCCCTATAAATATGCAGAATAAGGCACTCAGTCCATGCACATACCAAACGCCAGTCCACCACGAATTGAAAGACACATAGCAAGTCGCAGATCAACTCTATCGACAACAGGCCATAAGAGTAGGAGGCCATAGCAGTTATGTGGAAAATGATGCATGGAGGGAGCAAGAAGATGTGACAAATACATCGCGCCATCCATATCCCTAGTCGAGCACTATTCCAAAGCCGAGCATGCCTGACCGGCACTTGAGAAAGGGATTCTGACTTGGACGGGACAATTTCTGATCGAGAATCCCGTAGTAAATAGCCTAATCAGCTAATTAGAAAATAAGAGCATTTTTTATTTTGAGCATTAAATAAGATTATTTTAGAGTTTAAGCATTATTTGCAATGAAGATTCGACATTTGTGATTTTTGTAATTCTTATATTAGAATTAGAAAGAGTGATTATTAGAAATTAATATAAGATGAAATTAAATAAATTAATAAAGGGTTTCCAACTTTAAAGGATTTATAATAGAATTATTTTTTAATAAATACATGTAAGGAAAAAGACCAATTTTCAAAGATTTATTTATAATTTTAAGATGATTTTTACAAATGATAATAGAAATAGTTATTTAGAATTAGAAACTTAATTATATTTTTAGAATTTACAATCTAAAAGATTTGTTTTACAATTAGAAAATATAGTTATTAATTTTTTTTTATTATAAATCAATTTAAAATTTATAATCAAATTTTACATGTGGTTCTTAGAGCAAGGCCTCATGCAGCTGCTAGGCTTAATTTGGCTAGCAGTCATTGCTTAGTATTTTTAGGAATATTTTGGGTAGTTTATGGTCTCATGCAACTGCTAATATTGTTGCTAATCATTTTAATATTAATTTTTTAAATAAAATTTGGATAGAAAATTTAGTGCTTAAAAAACTAAAATAAAATTTAGAAACAAAAAATGGAGGGAAGTAAATTTATGATGACAAATGGAGTTTTTTCAATAAGCAGCCACTGTTTATTTTAAGCCCCCCCCCTTTTTCTTCATAGCTTGTTTTCATTCCCTAAATAATAGCTGCTCCATAAATATAGGAAAAGATTCAATATTATCATTTTTCCACAAGCTTAATTCTCCATAGGAACACTCTAGTGCTTAAATTTAAGCATAAAACTGAGTTAAGCAGCTGCATGAGAACATGGTGTTAGAGGCTTTAATTTTTTATTAAATATTCAAAGAATATAAATAAACTAATAAATAATATTAAATCTTTGATTTTGAGACATTTTGTTAAAGTGTAAAAACTTGTTATAAATATATTTTAAATTTCATAATATTATTTAATAAAAATATACAATATATCAAAGATTGTAATAAAATATAGTATTCTATGATAATTTACTTAATAAATATTCAAAATACATATTCTAGATGAAGATGATAAGGGATATGAACTGATGTGCTTATATTCTTCAATAAATATAAGTTAAATATTAAATATATTATATTAATATTAATTCATCATATTTTTAGAGGGAAGACCCTATGAAACAACAACAAATTGTGAGTCTCACAACCACAAATAATACTAATTAACCTTGGCTTTGGCCTCTTATTGATCCAAAAAGAAACAATCATATTTTTACAAATTAAATACTTATTAAATAGTAGAATTTACTATCTATTAAATATTTTAAATTTAATAATAATAAATAATATAAATATAATAAAATTAAAGGAGATAAATTTCAAGGTCATAATTATAAGTAATATGAATTAGTTTTTGAAATTAGGTATTAATCATTAGTTATTTTTATATATGCAAATAAGAGGCTTCTTTCACTTTAGATTCTTTTAAGTTCATTTTGTATGAAATTTTTAAGATTTTGAGTGCAATTTTTAGGCTAAGGAGACCAAATTTGTTTCTTTGCTTTTCAAATTCAATAGACTTTTTTATGACTTCTTGTGTAGTGAGGATATTTCAAGGTCATTTAATTAGCTTCAAATTAGAATTTAAAATTTGAGAAAAATTTGAGTTTCAAAATAGAGGAAAAATATAATAGATGAGTAATAGTCATTTATTTAATCATTTTTTAATTGTATAGGTAGTTTTGAGTCCTCATGTTACTAGATGACTAAATTAGTCATTTATTCAATCATTTATACTTATGAATTACAAATAATTGGTAGCATTTGATCATTTCTAATTACATGACTAAACATTTTGGTCGCGTGACTAAAAGTTTTGGTCGCATGACTAAAAGTTTTGGTTGCATGGTCATTTATTTTGCCAAATTCTACTAGTTCATCATTCTTTGATAGTTTGAGTGTTGTTACCATTGGTGTACTTACTAGTTTTGAATCCTCAAGTCCAAATGTTTTCAATATCTCCTTGATATATTTTGACTGTGTTATATACACCATACTTCATTTGATATACTTGTAATCCCACAAAGAAGTTGATTTCACCAAACATTGACATTTCAAACTCATGTTTCATCTTATTTGCAAAATCTTTACACAGAGCATCTTGTCCTCCAAAATAATGTCATCAACAAATATTTCAAATAATAATATACCTTTTTCTTCATTTTTTTTCATGTACAAAATGATGTTATCATCTGTCCTTTCAAATCCAATCTTAACAAGATAAGTGTGAAGCCTCTCATACCATGCTCTTGTTGCTTGTTTCAATCCATATAGGGATTTGTGTAGTTTACATACCGTGTTCTTATTGTTTTTGTCCACAAATCCTTCTAGCTATTCTATGTACACCTCTTCTTCTAATATTCCATTTAGAAATTTAGACTTAACATCCATCTAATAAACTTTAAAACCTTTGCAACATAAGCAAGCGGAATTCTTACTCCTTCCATTCTTGCAGCAGGGGAAAATGTTTCACCATAGTCAATTCCTTCTTCTTGTGCATACCCTTTGAAAACTAGTCTTGCTTTGTTTCTTGTCACTTCACCTTTCTCATCTAGCTCGTTCCTTAATACCCATTTTGTGCCAATCACATTCTTGTCCTCTGGTCTAGGAACTAGGCTTCAAGTCTTATTATTTTCTATTTGTTGAATTTCCTCTTCCATAGCCTTGTACCAATCATCATCTTCTAATACATCTCTCACTATCTTAGGTTTCTTCATGCTTAGCAAACATGCTTCACCTCTCAACCTATTTCTTGTCATTGGACTTGCATCTTTGTCTCCAATGATTTTATCTATAGGATGGTGTCTTTTAACATATTTGAATACTCTTGGCTCAGTTCTTGTGGTTGTGTTCTATCTCTCAGCTTCAGTATCACTATGTGCATCTCTATCAGGTATCTCAACATCTCTTTCATGTATGCTAATCTTAGAGTCAGATTGTGCATTTTCCTCATTTTGCAAGTTGGCATCTAAATGCAACTTGACATTGATAGGATGTGACTCAGCAGTTGTTGAAACTAGTTGTTGACTTGTAGCATGATTTATAACATCCTCTTCAGTAGGCATTCTTTCATAATAGTATGCAAATGTCTTGTAGTCTTCTGGTTCTTTTGTAGTTTTACAAAATTCACATTTGCACTTTCCAAAATTTTGTTAGTGTTAGTAATTAAACACTTTAAGCTTTACTTCTTGTGGAGTAACCAAGGAATATACCTTCTATGCTCTTAGCATCAAACTTTCTTAACATCTTTAAGAATATAGCATTTGCTTCTAAATACCTTAAAATATTTCACATTAGATGGATGACCATACCATAGTTCAAAATGTGTTGAATGAGTACCTTTCTTTACTTGCACACAATTCAAAGTGTATACTGCAGTACTTACAACTTCTCTCCAGTATTTTAGAGTAACATTTTTCTCCATCGTGAATGTTCTGACATAGTCCATTATTGACCTATTTCTTCTTTCAACAATTCCATTTTGTAGAGGGGTCCTAGGTGCTAATGTTTGTCTCTTGATTCCTCTGTCATTGCAAAACATCTCAAATTTATGTGAAGTGAAGTCACCTCCTCTATCTGATCTCAAAAATTTCAAGCTCTTACATGTTTCTTTCTCAACTCTTTCCAAGTACCATTTAAACATTTGAAAATCATCTAATTTTTGTTTTAGGAACATGAATTTCATCATTCTAGAGTAATCATCAACAAGTAGCATAATATACTAGTCTCCTTTGTAGCTTTGCACCTCAATAGGTCCACACAAGTCCGTATGAACAATTTCAAGTATTTCTTAGAGGTATACGCTTTACTTTTAAAGCTTGACTTTGTCATCTTGCCTAGCTAATATTGTTTGCACATTAGATTTTATGGTTTCTTCAACTTAGGCAGACCTCTAACTCTTTTCATGTTACTAATACTAATCAGATTATCAAAGTCAACATGACATAATCTCTTGTGCCAAATTCATACTTCATCAAATTTTGCAATAAGACAAGTAGCATCTTCTATATCCAAATAGAACATATTACTCGTAGTTTTATCACCTTTTCCAATCAAATTTCCATTTGTATCATATATCTTGGCTGATTTGTTTTCAAACTCAACTTTGTACCCCACATTATTCAATTGTGACACACTTAACAAGTTATAATTCAATCCTTCAACATAATAAGCATTGTCACATGAGATCTTGTCTATAAGCTTAATAGACCCTTTTCCTTTTATTGAACATTGTGCATCATTACCAAATCTTACACCATTTCCATCATAACAAGTTAAGGTAATGAACTTACTTTTATCTCCAATCATGTGATGTGAGCATCCACTATCAATGATCCATTTGCCATTCTTGTTTACACAAGTCATAAGTGCAATAGCTTCATCCTCATCTCATTCATCCTTAATTGCAACGTATACCACTTCATCATTATTTTCATCAAAGTTATGTTCATCAACAATGTAGCATGACTTCTTGGCTTTGTCTCTATAGTCTCTTCCATCATCTTCTCTTCTATTTTCGTGTTTGTTCCCTTCTTTGAATTTTTTCTGCTATGTACATCTTGCTGCAATATGGCCAACTTCATTGCAATTAAAACAAATGATAGGAAACTTACCTTTAAATTTACCTTTTCCTTTGTGAAATCTTCTAGCCAACAATGCTTCCAATTGTTCAATGACTTCCTCATCTATACTACTATCATTGGATGCATTCTTTATATTTCTTTTCTTCTTCTTTGGCTTTACCTTCTCGAAATCCTTCGGTAACAATTTTGTTTTGAAAGTTGATTCAATACTTTCTAGTCTATAGTTGTCAAAATTAGATAACTCAAAGGCAGTGAGTCTTCCTACCAGACCTTCAAGGGTTAGATCATTCCCTGGCATACATCTTAACTCTTCAATTGCAGACACTCTAATGGTATACATAGGAAACAATGTTCTCAAAACTTTAGTTAACACAGTATCATCATCTATTTTACCAGTTGCACCTTTTATTGCACTAAAGACTTCTTTTATTCTAGCAACATATTGATCAATATTTTCACCTTATTCCATTCTCATGTCATCAAACTTACCTCTTAGGCTCTCTAACTTGGCTCTTTGAACATTTTTGTCTCATCCATAGATAGTGGCTAGGGCATCCCACATTTGCTTTGCACTTTTAAATTCTTTGATATCATCAAACTTAGCATAGCTTAGGGAAAAGGCAATCTCCAACATTGTCTAATTTTGTTCTTTCTTTTTCTTCAAGTCTTTAGCAGTTAGGGCTCCTGTTGGATCAACATGCTCTATTGTAATGCAAGTTTGTGCATTATCTCTAGGTCCTCCAAGGTGTAGCTTCATCAAACTTTGCCATGTAGAAAAGTTATCTTTGTTTAGTTGTGGTACCTCTCCTTTTGACATCTTGATCTTTGTGCTTTTAGTACCTTAAAACTAATCCTCTTAAGCAACTGCACTCTGATACCAATTGTTGGAATTATTTTAAAATAATTGAAAAAGGGGGTGAATCAGTTATTCAAGGTCCAGATGTAAAAAATAAAGCTTTTCACAATTTAGTGAACCCTTAAAACATTATCAACCATGTATGCATTCATTGCGTGTTAATTAAAACTGATATGTTACTATTAAATCAACATGCAGGAATGTAAAACATAAAACACAACATATCCATCAGTATACTTGACATAATGATTTAACATAGAAACCCAATTTGAAAAAAAACCACCAGTAACATGCTACTCCTTTTTCACTCTTTTGAAGTGATGCCCTATTAAAGGTTACAACACACACTATTAAATGTGACCCAGTTAAGGGATTTCAATCACCCAATTAAAAGTGAGCCTTGTTAGAGGACTTTAGATCATTCACTTGGAATGCCACCTTGTTAAAAAAAATTCCAATGACTATTAAGTCAACCTTTGTCCAAAGGATTTACCTTAATCTAATACAATTGTTAGAAACTAACAGTAGAGTTTTGATCTGATACAACTTACAACCTTACTTGCAAATTACAGATTACTATTCAATCCTCAACTCTACTTGACTTCCTATATTTGTATTTCTAATATAGTGCCTGCCCCTGGTTCACATTTTGTTATCATTGCTGAACTCTTTTAGAACTAGTTTTATGTTGTTGGTTAGTAGCATTCTTTTGAGATTATCAGATATTGTGCTATGGATTCAGTTTATTATGTGATGTGATTATTTAGACTCTACATTTCATGTATGTATGATGATTATTTTTAGTGTTCGCAATTATTGATGATGATTATTACATTGTTTTCAATTATTAATGATGATTAGTAAGATTATTTATTATCATATGTGCTTTCTAATGGATACTTACCCCATACTTGCATGTGTATGGTGTGCGTGTTTGCTTTGTGTGTTTACTTTTGTATGGCGTGTCTGATGTGGTTAAGGAAGGGAGTCGTAGTCACCTGCTAGTCGGGATCTACACGATGCACCACTTTCTACCATTGTCTATTTAGTTTAGTATATATTGTGTTTGTACATGCATAGTTTTTTATGCCGGTTGCAGGTACCGGGTATTGACTTCCCTGAATTGCCAAGATGAGCGTACCCTATCACATTATCTCAATGATAAGAGAGGGGAGATAAATTCTCAAGTCCAAATCCCAACCCTTTGAGCCATTTGTCCTAATTGAAAAATTAGGACAAGTATCTGAGTTGAATACCCACCGAATATGTCGGATGACATATTTCGTGATTTTTAACCCTTTAGATTTATTTTGTATGATTTGTTCTATGATGGGTTTTCATATTTTATCTTGGAGGTCTATGGTGAATTTTTCATTAATTAAGTCTTAATAAATAGATTTAATTAATAAATTATTTATTTGAAAAAATTAATAAAATATCATGATCTTTGATATTTAATTAAATGTGAATTATTGGGAAAAAGGAATTAAATAAAAGAAAACTAGAAATTAAAATTAATAATAATTATAAAATAATAATAAAGTAATAAATAAAATAATAATAATAAAAGTTATAAAAATTAAAATGAAAGTTATAAAATTTAAATAGAGATTATTTAAAAAGTAAATTGGAGTTATAAGCTTGCATGGGAACTAACATGTGTCAACAACACGGGGGTTAGTGCATCAATTAAGCACAAGGTGTCTACAACTCTATGACTCATCAAAAAGGTTGGAAAAGACCCATGCTTAGTTGGTGACACCTTTCAGCGGTTTCAAGAAGCAATTCAAAGGTTTCTTGAGAGCTCTTTATATTCAGGCATTCATAGAAGCTTAGAGGGGGTGGAGAGCAATTGGAGCATTGGAGGACTCAAGAACACTGAAGAAGGGAGCTTGCTCTGTGAGTTTTCTGAGGAAGAGCGAATTAGCATCAAAATCTGGGTAGATTCTTGTGATTTTTCTTATGCTATTTCTGCATCATACATTCTTGTCTTCTTCGTCTCTTCCATATGTCTTCTGAGAAATTTCATATTTTTATTGTATGCATTTTCAATTTGGGCAATTAAATTTATTTGAGAATTTTATATGCATGGATTTTTTAAAAAGAGAAAACGGATTTGGGTTCGAATTAGAATCAAATTGAAATAGATTTGAAAATGGTTTCAAGATTTATGGCCAAATCCATTAGTGAAATTATTGGATAAATTTATAGAACAATTACTTTTTAAGAAGAAATTTTTTAATTGTCCTGTCGCTGCCCCTTGGATAGACTCGAACTCAGTCATTCATAACTTTTTATCGTGATCGAATTATTCGATTGCTCCAGTCAAAATTGGCGCAACTTGGCCCTCTCCAACATATTTCAATTTCAGCTCGATCCAACGGTTCATTAAAGAGATATGACCGTTGTACTGAGACTATTTTATTCAAGGACAGATATTTCTCCATTTCCCATAACCAAGAGTTCTTTATGCTTAAACTTCACAAAAATAATTTATCAAAGCATGGAATGAATTAAAGATATTATTGAAATCTTCCCTTATTAGAATCTTATTAATATGCATTAGTTTTATATGGTTTATTATCTAATCTAATTAAATCAAATTTAATTAAGATTAATTAATAGTAGAAGAAGTGTAATTAATTATTAGTCAATCTAAGTAAATGGATGAGAGAAAATTAAAAGAAAAGAGATTTTAATATAGTTTATATAGTGGACTTTTTATAACGTATATTGAATACTATTTAATATATATTAAACAATTTTAGAGTTGTTTAATGAAGATGATAATGTTAAGAATTTGAAGATTATTCATGTTAAAATTTACAATGAGTCTTATTGGTTTGTGATAGGGATCTTTTTCAAACAACGTTTATATAGACAAAATATTATTAGAACAATTAGAAAATGGAGTCTAATGGTTGATTTTAATATTGATTAAATAATTGTAAGATGATAATTTATATTATGTTGATTTGAATTTAGAAACTCGGAATGATATTGGATTAAGACTGAATTATTATGTTATTGGTTAATACGTTTGAATACCTTAATGGAGTTAAGAGTTAGCCAAATATTAACTAATGAGTTTATGGAAGGATTCTATAGATCGAGTATGTATAGTTTGAGGAGTTTATTATTTATTAATGTTTTTTGGGACTAACAAACTATTAATAAATAATAGTGTAAATAATTTAAATAGTTATCAATTAATACGATCAGAGTTAATCTAGAGGAGATTAGTTAATGATTGAAGTACTATAAAAGATATTAATCAAATTGAATTGGTTAATAATTTGAAGTATTAATTAATTGAATTATCGTACATAGGGGAAACTTATTTGAGATAATAATACTTGGTATTGGAGATTTATTATAACTTGTTATTATTAAAATAAAAATGGGAACATGACGAATGTGGTCATTATAGATTTATTAATAAGATTTCCAATATAGTTTGTCATTAAATATTAGCAAGTTATTATTATTGAACTATGAATATGAACATTTGTGTATGGTTGACTTTTAGTTATTAGTCAACTAAATATTCATTGGGTTGATGGTTTGGTTGTGAAATTACTAATTAAATCAATTAACTAAAGTTAATTGGATTTAATCAATAATTATGTTACGTAATAAAGATTTAATTGATATGATTCTTTTAACGAGGTTGTAAAATATTGATATCAAAGTTGATAGGCCTTATTCTCACGACTTGAATAATAACCCTAGATGTTTTAATGGTGAGACGCGGTAATATTGAATTGAAAACTATTAAATGACAAAAGTCATGGAATTATGTACCTATGTTAATTGGTAAATTAAATTGATCATTTTAATTAAGTTATAATCTTCTTAATCGAAGATTGATAATTGGTTCTTT
Organism: Cupressus sempervirens; assembly: GCA_028749045.1. NCBI lineage: Eukaryota > Viridiplantae > Streptophyta > Pinopsida > Cupressales > Cupressaceae > Cupressus > Cupressus sempervirens. Next base: position 691,102,273 of record CM053783.1, read on the forward strand.
TATGAATGAATAATGATCCTTTGATTATGTTGAAATGTAGAAGTAACATTAAGGAAGAGTTAATCAATTAGTACTATGGATCTTAGCGAATAAAACAAATGATTTAATGAGTAAATATTTATCCTTAAGTTATTCTTAGAATGTAATTCTTAATAATGGAAGGATAATGCTATCGGGGAACAATTGGGTTGACTTGTAGGTCAAATGATGAAACTTAAAACACTTGAAGTATACTTGCAAATAGAAAACTGAAAACCCCTACACATTATTCAACTATGTGAATTTAGTAAACCAAAACATGTGTTTGCATCGTGTATTCTATATGCTTCTTATTTTGGGTTTTGGGTTGACTAGTGTTGACCAGTCCTAGGTTGTTACCAGAGGCTCAGGGGTTATGAGATGTGATGGCATGTTGATCTTATTTGGTCTTGATCTTTATAAGCCCAACCATGGTTATGTGATCGTATGCTCTATGAAATGTTTGTATTTTTTCTTCAACCTTCATATGTGAAGCTGAGATGTATATATATCTGAGATGCTTGAGCTAATCATTTTTGAGTCATCGATCAGTTATCCTTGGATTATTTTCTAGTCGCCATGATGGGACTAAAATATGGATTTATTTCTTGATGATGTCATGTTGTGACATGTTTGACTCAACCATTTTGGAGTCTTTGATCAGTATGATTTTAAGATATTCTTGGTTGCTTGTTGAGAACCATTTATCTTGAGATATATTTTGGTTATTGAGAACCAATTGATACTTATGATTATCAGTGATGCCTTCAGTTGCCAATAGAGAACTGTTGTGGTCATGATTTTCTATGGATGCTTTTTCAGCTGCTCATGGAGATTTGATGATTCTTATCTTGGAGATTTGATGATTCTTATTATGGATATTTGATGCTTTTATGCATATTTGATGATTTTATTATGGATTGTCTTTTATGATTTTGAGATTTATGATTCTATGAGCTTAGGGTAGGTAATCTACTTGTAGTGTTGGGAAGTGGCTTGCAATGGGGGTTAGGGCCCTAAGTGGCTGCCATGGTAACTCATTGTAAGCTTGGTTAATAAGTGATAACATTTACACACTAAATTGGGATTAAATGAACCTAAAAAGATAATTGTTGATGTTCTTGTCCATGCCTTGAGTGCTTGTACAGGCTAGGATGGGAGTAGTGAGAACGCATGGTTGCGACCGTGCATTCCGTAGTATGCCTTGTCAGTATGAGAGGATACTAGTGGCCATATGAGATCAGTATGGACCCGTGGAGTTTAGCTAACTGCCAGGGTAACTTGTACGTGATAAATGTGATGACACTTTCCCACTTGTAGAGTAGGTTTTCTACATGTCATTGTGTGCCTCTGGGAATTAGATGTCGGTTTTGTGTGATGGAACCTTTGAGTTAGTATACTTTTAGGATTCCTGGACTTATAGAGATTTTTACTTCGTGAATTGATATCCTGTTTGGGACTTGAGATTATCTCCTCAGTACGGTGGGAGTGGACCACTTAGGTTCTACGCGGTCGGGTGGTAGTGTATTTTCACTCTTATCATTTGAGATCCGTCTGAGACACCGTGGTTGGAGTATCCTTGGTTGGTATTTATTCTTCATTATGTTCTTGGAGCATTATGATAGATAATATACCTTATGATGGATGTATTTACTGGTATGTTTCTTATATTGATGATTTGTTTTACTTTGCATATGTTAGTTGATGATTTATTATGCTTTACTTTGCATGTTAGTAGAATGTTTTAGGAGTGACATTCCTACTATGTTAATACCGATGATCTCTTCAGTGCTTTGGAATGTTACACATGGAGGGATGGCTAGGATCCACAATGGTCTAATGATGCTATTTACGGTTGGGAGGAACCGTGCACTTAGTTATTTATGTTTGTGATTTATGGTTATCTTTTATGATGGATGTTTTATTTTTTGTGATGATGTATCATGTATGATATGTGATTTCATTTATGTTATTGCATCATGGATTAATATTAGATGATGATCATGTACTTTATTTACTTGAATGTTTATTCTTTTAAGCTTTTCATACCCTGTGATATGTATAGTGGATGATTGAGCTAAACTAAAATATAATTACAAAAGGACACTTGTATATTGTTTAAGTACATTGGATGTATCATTGTTATTTCATAAGGATGGGATGTTAGATGAATAGTTAATTTAGATGTGATACAACGTTAAGGGATATTTAAAGAATGTAGCCTGTTATGTATATATGTTATGTTTATTTTCATTTGAATTGTTGCTATTGCTTCCGCAAATGTTATGAATAGTTTTATCTTTCATGTTTTAAAAAAAAATTGTTTGGCAAACTTAGTAAAATTCTTTGGATCCCTTGGCGGGGCATTACATCTAACATCTTGTTCACCCTTCAAGCATTCATCCTCTTCTAGCCTTCTTACTTAGCTTTCCATTATAGACTTCTTCACTTGGGTCACTTGATGAAGCAAACCCTTCTTCCTTCACCTTGTCAATAAAAACTCCTTGACCTCTAACCAACTTTGCTTCATGACCAGACATCCCTACATATAGGGAATTAGAACTCTTTTTCTTGCTCATTATCAATCTCAAAAATTAGGGTTTTTGATGGATTAGGTAAGATACAATATATCTACCACATATCTTGTCTTTTCTAGAAACTTCTCACAGAAACCATTTGAATTTGTCTCCAAAATGGTTTACATAAGATTATGTGCCTCTAGCTCATCAATCTTATCACCCTTTAGTGAAATGGCAGGGCTTCTTGCCTATAGGGCCTACAACCAAGGTTCAAGTCCCCACAGGGCCATTCTCTATTGTGGATCTTAATTGAGAATGTTTTTCCATTGACCCTTGGTGAAATAGTGGGGCATCTTGCTTGTAGTGCTTACAACAAAGGGTTAATAAATTTTAACGGTGGTGAACTTCCCACTCTGCAACTTTTTGAATTTTTTCACGCTTGGCTCCCTACGCCTAGCTTTAGCTTTGGCTTTGGCTTCAGCCCTGGGCGTCCTGGCCTCTATGTTTGGTCATGCATGGACTCTTAGCTCTGGAGTCTTTGTTAGGCCCTTCATCTTTTTGACTTCTTGCCTGGTTGCCTCGCCTGCCTTCGGTTTCAGTTTCGACCCCTAGCTTCGATCCGGCCTTTGTGCCTGGATCTGACTTTGGCTCGACTTTTGCTCCTGATTTCAGCTTTGGATCCAACGTGGATCTGGCTCTTTCTCTAGTGACTAGTTTCATTTCGGGTTTTCTTCCTATATTTGGTGTTATGGAGGTCCCTTTGGCTTCTGGGTTTTGTTCACCTAGTGTGGGTGGTTTAGCCATTTCCTATGCTCATGTGGCTGCCTTTGTGGCTGGTCTTGGTGGACATGCTACTAAGTCAGGGCTCCATGATACTATGCATTTGGGGAAGTCGATTGTGGTTAGTAACCCTTTAAAGTTAGACTTAAAACCCTTTTCTATTGATGAGATCTCTAGTTGTTTGGTTGACTTCTCAGCTAATGCTGCTATCTTTTACTTTAAGGGTTTTTGGCCTTCTTCATCAGACTTGCATGCCTGAATTTCTCATCATTGGAATCCCATTATTTCAAAGACAACCCATATTTACCCTTTGCCTAGGGGGCTATTCATTGCCAATTTGAATCTTCTGTTGATAGAGTTGCCATCCTTCACCATGTTTTCTATTAGAATTCGAAGTATCCCCTGATGGCTAAACCCTGGCATAAAGATTTCAACCCTTTGATAGAATCCTTTAACACTTTCCCTATTTGGGTTAGGTTTGTTAGGATAAACCATGAACAGAAATAAAACTACATGCAAATATAACCAATAACAGAAAATAATAGATCACACAGAAATGAACACAAGGCACTAAGATTTAACGTGGTTCACCCAATCCTTGGGCTATGTCCACCAAACAGCAAAGTTTGATCTTATTACAATCCAGTGATTACAACCTGATTACAATCTGTAATCCCTTACAGCTCAATACCGCCGCAAGAACCAATTTTGCATCACAACATAATGAATAAAAATACCTAACCCTAAACCCTTTTATACAAGTATTTATGCCATTTTAGGGTTACAACATGTCAGCCATATTTTAGCCATAACTTTAGTGGTGAATCTACGAATGGCGAATAGTACCAGAAAAATTGCTATGAATGGCGAATCGTACCAAAAAAAAATTTTGAGCCGATGCCCTGAACCCCACTAATTATGAAGTATGTACAATACTTTCCTAATCAGCCAGCATAATCTAATAATCTCCCACTTGGGGACTAATCAAGCTCTACACTAAACAACAATCTCCCACTTGGAGACTGATCCTGTAGCAATACCACTACCGCATGGGGGTCCCACTGGATCAAACCACCCTGGACTCTGTTGTTCTTTTATTCATGTTCAGCCTAAAAGACCAACCGAAGCTGAAGAGGAGTTTAGCTTCTCCCTTGTTACAACCTTTGTCAACATATCTATTGGATTATCATTTGTATGTATCTTCTCCAGCTTTAACTGTCCATCCTCCAAAACTGACCGAATGAAATGGTACCGCAACTATATGTGTTTGGTCTTAGAATGCAGAGCTGAATTCTTTGCAAGATGAATGGCACTCTGACTATCTGTGAACAAATAATTATCCTTCTGAGGATGTCTCAATTCTTCCAACAAAAACTGAAGCCATATCATCTCCTTGGCTGCCTCAATAGCAGCAACATACTCTGCCTCTGTAGTGGATAAAGCATTAATCTTCTGTAACCTAGAAACCCAGCTCACAGCTGCCCCACCAACAGTAAAGACATAACCTGTAGTACTCTGCCTGGTATCAATATCCCCTGCCAAATCTAAGTCAAAATAGCCCTATAAATTAGTATTAGAGCCCCAAAAGTGTAAACACTTATTGGATGTCCCTCTCAAATATCTGAGAATCCACTTGACAGCATTCCAATGCTCAAATCCTGGATGACTCATATACCTGCTAACGACTCCCACAGCATGTGTAGTATCTGATCTAGTGCATACCATAGCATACATCAAGCTTCTTACAGCTAAAGCATAGGGTACCTTGGACATCTTATCCTCCTCTTCCTGTGTCTTAGGACACATATCCTTAGTCAATTTCAAATGACTAGGTAAAGGTGTGCTGACAGCTTTAGCATTCTCCATAGAGAAACGTTGCAACACCTTCTCAACATAATCAGCCTGAGATAGCATCAATGTTCTATTCTTCCTATCTTTGCAAATCTTCATACCAAGGATTTGTTTTGCTGCCCCCAAATCCTTCATAGCAAATGCATGTGCTAACTAGCGTTTTAGCCCCTTAATATGATCCATGTTAGACCCAGCTACAAGCATATCATCAACATATAAACATAAAATAATGTAGCTATCATCATCCAACCTCTTAAAATAAACACAATAATCTGAATGACACCTGTTATATCCATGCTCATGCATAAAACTGTCAAATTTTAGATACCATTGCCGAGGTGCTTACTTCAAGCCATATAAACTTTTTCTTCAATTTGCACACTAAGTTCTCCTTACCTTTGACCTCAAAACCCTATGGCTGAGCCATATGTATTTCTTCATCCAAATCACCATGAAAAAAGGCTATTTTAACATCCAACTGCTCTAAGTGCAAATCTTCAGTAGCCGCAAGACTTAAAACAGTACGAATAGAAGTCATTTTAACAACAGGAGAAAATATCTCATCAAAATCAATTCCTTTTTTCTGTGCAAATCCTTTTACAACTAACCTAGCCTTAAATCTTTTCTTACCTCCTTCCTCTTCTTTCAACCTGTAAACCCACTGATTCTATAAAGCCTTTTTACCTGCAGGTAACTTGCACAAATCCCATATCTTATTTTTTAGCAAAGAGTCCATTTCATCTTTCATTGCAGACTCCCACTGAATCTTAGCATCCACCTGCACAACTTCATCATAACTTCCAGGTTCACTAGCATCAGTAAGTAAAATAGAATACAAAGAGGGAGAAAACTTTTGTGGAGGCCTAATTTGCCTCATTGACCATCTAACATTCACTGGTGTGTGTGGTATTTGTTGTTGCGGTTGTTGCACATCATGAGGAATGGCTGGAACATTAGCTTTTGGAGTATCATCCAGCACTACATAATCATCTTCTTTCTTCTCATGTTGCTGCAATAGATCTTTGTACAACACTTTCTCATTGAATATGACATCTCGGCTTCTTATAATTTTATGATTTACAAAATCGCAAAGCCTATAACCAAATTCATTAATGCCATATCCAACAAAGACACATTTCTTTGATTTAGCTTCTAGCTTGGTTCTATTTTCAGAGTCTATATGAGCAAAAGCTTCACAACCAAAGTCTTGAGAAAAGAATAACTGACTTTCTTCCCAATCCATGCCTCCCTTGGAATACCACAGCCCAAAGGAGTAGAGGGACCTCTATTAATCAAATATACTACAGTATTGATAGCCTCTGCCCACATGTGTAAGGGCAACCCAGCATGCAACCTCATGCTCCTTGCGCGCTCCATTATAGTCCTGTTCATGCATTCAGCCACTCCATTTTCCTATGGAGTCCTTGGAACAGTTTTCTGTCTACAAATACCATTAGTGGAGCAATAATCTTCAAATTCTTGACTGCAATACTCACCACCATTATCAATTCTGAGACATTTTAATTTCTTACCAGTCTCATTTTCAACCAAGCATTTCCATTTCTTAAAATTTTGAAATACATCATATTTCTGTCTAAGGAAATAAACCCATACTTTTCTAGTTGCATCATCAATAAATGTAACATAATAATGAGAGCCACCAAGAGAAAATACCTGAGCTGGTCCCCATACATCTATATGCACAAGCTCTAATTTCTCCTTTTTGTTTTCCTTCCCAATCTTTACAAAACTCACTCTGTTTTGGTTTCCATACACACAACTTTCATAGAAATCCATATTAACACATTTTAGACCTGGTAAAACTTTCTTTGAATGAAGTACTTTCATACCTTTCTCACTCATGTGCCCAAGTCTATTGTGCCACAACGCTGTATCAGAATCTACAGCAGCTATTTGTTCTCCCTACTCAACTGCAGCAATTGTTCCTGAACATTCATTTTTCTTTGAAATAATCAAAGTAGAAGGAATAATATGACCTGTACAAAGATATAAGGTGCCTACTTTCACACCTTTTGCTACTACAAGGGAACCTTTTGAAACCTTCCAATTTTTATCATTAAAAGTAATCACTGAGTTGCCCCACTAAAATTAAATTCCTAATTAGCCTTGGAACATGTCTTACCTAATGTAGTAGCCAATGATTCCCATTCTGCAACTTAATCTTAATTTTTCTCTTTCCAACAATTTGGCAGGGTTCATTATCCCCCAAATAAACAAGCCCAAAATCCCCGTGGACATAATCAGTGAAATAACCTCTATGAGGTGTAGCATGAAATGAAGCACTAGAATCTAAAACTCATGAATCATCAACACTTTCTAAAGACAGAAGCAAAGCATCCTCATCGGATTTGTTACTTACCACATTTGCCTCCTTGTCTCCATTTGATTTATCTCCTTCATTTTTCTTGCGATTCCAGCAATCTTTCTTTTTATGACCTGGTTTCCCATAGTACCAGCAATCGTTTGGTCCTCTCGATTGAGACCTCTTCCCCTTTGACTTTCCTCTTGATTTCCCACGATTTCCAGAGTTACTTCCTCTCTCAATTGTTCTGCCCCTGCTTTGTGCATTCAAAGCACTTCCTGATGTAGATCCACCTGAGGATTTCCTATGAGTTTCCTCACTCAAAACAACACCGATCACATCATCATATTTTAGGGTACTAGATCTGGGAACAGAATTACTCACCGCCATTACCAAGCCATTCCAGCTTTCAGGCAAAGAACACAAAATCAAGAGAGCCCTAATTTCTCAATCAAAATTGATGCCCACAAAAGATAACTAACTAGTAATAGTATTAAACTCATTTAAATGATCTGCAACAGATCCACCTTTTGCCATTTTCATATTAAATAAGTGCTTCATGAGAAATATCTTGTTTGAAGCGGAGGGCTTTTCATATAGTATTGCTAGGGTTTTCATCAAATCTTCTATCGTCTTTGCTTTTGTAGTATTAAATGCCACCGATGGTGCCAAGCATAACTGAATGCTTTCGAGTGTCTTTCTGTCCAAAAAATCTCATTTAGCCTCTGACATAGTTCCCTGATTCTTGGCTTTGTCATCCAATGGCTTCCATAAATCTTTTTGATATAGATAATCTTCCATTTGCATCTTCCATAACTAAAAGTTTTGCCCATTAAAAATGTCAATCCTCATCTACCATTGCTCCCACTCAACCATGAGACTCCCACTTAACCGTGAGACTTTCCTGCAGAGGATAACTGAAAGACAACCTCGCTCTTATACCAATTGTTAGGATAAACCACGAATAGAAATAAAACTACATGCAAATATAACCAATAACAGAAAATAATAGATCACACAGAAATGAACACAAGGCACCAAGATTTAACGTGGTTCACCCAATCCCTAAGCTATGTCCACCAAATAGCAAAGTTCGATCTTATTACAATCCAATGATTACAATCTGATTACAATCCGTAATCCCTTACAGCTCAATACTGCCGCAAGAACCAATTTCGCATCACAACATAATGAATAAAAATACCTAACCCTAAACCCTTTTATACAAGTATTTTATGTCGTTTTAGGGTTACAACATGTCGGCCATATGTTGGCCATAACTTTAGTGGAGAATCTACGAATGGCGAATAGTAAGAAAAAAATTGCTACGAATGGCGAATCGTACAAAAAAAAAATTTGGGCCGATGCCCTGAACCCCACTAATTATGAAGTATGTACAGTACTTTCCTAATCAGTCACCATAATCTAACAAGGTTGTTAAATCTCCCCCTTCACCTTTGGTTAGATTCTATTTTGGAGGAGGTGGGGAGTTCCCTTGGTTCTTTCTGCTTGATTGATAAAGATTCTTCCAATGTTTTTCGTACTACATATGCTCGCATACTAGTTGAAATTGATGTTTCTAAGGGACTCCCAGAAATGATTTCAGTGGCTTCTTCTTTAGGATCTTGGAATATCCTTCTTGACTATGAAGGTGTCCCCTTCCACTGTAGGAAGTGCCGCAAGACTGGTCATATGGCTTCTAGTTGCTCCCTAGAAAAATCTAGACTGAAGTTGCCCCCTTCTTGGTGGAAAGGGGTCTCAAAAGATCACTACACGGTCCACAAGGTCCTCTCTTTAGGGGATGAAGACTCTCTTCAAGATATTGTGGTGGAGGTCTCTTCTACTATTCTAGACTCTTCGGCAAAGGATCATCCTTTGGCACCTTTGGTTGCAGCAAATCAGTCCTCGATTTCTGTTGTCCCATCTTCTAGTGCTTTGATGGAGGATCCTCCATTGGCTCCTCCTCTAGTTTCTATTGTCCCATCTTTTATGGATGTAGTTGATCTATCTTCTAGTGTCTTGGGGGCAACCACCTCTATTGCTCCATCTATGGTTATTGTTCCTTCTCTTGTTCTTGCTGCAAACTCCACTACTATTATTTTTCCCCTGGCTTTAGGTGTTTCTAGGTCTTGTTGTAGCTTAGCTGATTCTTAATGCCAGCTGGCTATTGATTTGGTGGGGGTTAGAAGTGTAGACACCTAAATTTGATTACACCGCTTTGGTAATCCTATTTAGTTATCTCTGAAGGCATCATTAATTAAATTCTTATTTAATTAATCCTTTGCCATCCCCTAGCTGATTAATTTAATTAATTATCTATAGTCCTAATTGATAAATCAAATAACCTATTATTTATCAATTAATCTTATTCTTCTATCTAATTCCAAAATCCTCATTTATTAAATAAATCTATTTGATAAATAAAGTCCTCAAATCTAATAACCCCTAAACTATCATAAACCCCCTTTTTAGCCTAATCCACCTCATCCACCCATACTAACCAAGCTTAGCCACTAACTCACCCACCCTCATGAATGTCATCCACTTAAAAATCTCTAACAAGCCTAATATAATCCTAAACCCAAGCCTAATCCACTCTCTAATGTTGTCACATTCCCTAAGTAAGCTTAAGACTTTCCTAAGCCAAGCAAAGTCAACAATCTCAACTCCTTCCAAAATATCCCAACCACTAAGCTTTAAATGCTCTTACAAAGGCCATAAGACTCTTACAAGCCCATTCATTGCTCTTACAAGCCATTATGAAGGGTCTTTATGAGGATATTATCCTTTGAGCCTCCTTTGTTGACTCATCCATCCCCTTGCCTCTATCCACTCACCTGTGACATGTGTCACTCCTTGATTGGTGCTAAACAAGCACAATCCATGTGCTCCCCTTTGAGTGCATCCTAGCCCTCCTTAAGGTTTCATCTCTCCTTGCATCTTAACCCTCCATCCCTCAAGCTCTTATCCTATAAATTGAATCCCCTCCCAATCCATTTCATCACAACTTTTGAGCTAAAGTTATAATGTCATTTTAAGACCAAGTTTTATACCAATCTCATACATCTACACCAAAATTCTCAAAAATCTTCATTGAAGCTAGTTTGAAGCTTGAGCATACATCCCATAATCCTACCAAACTAATCCATTAGACTCATCTATACATCAAGAGAATAATCTCATTGAGAGAGCCATTCCATGGCTCATATTCTCATTTGAGGGTTTCTCTTTTGGTCTCTCTTATATGTTATAATAATTTTGTTAGTTAATGCTTTGTTCTTTGAATAGATTAGTATTACTTGCTAACATATTTCTCATATACATTTTGGCATGCCCGATGGGACCCCACTATGGGTCATTAATTCATCCATTTCACCCTATTTTTTGTTCTTATAAACTAACCATCTAATGTTTGTTGTTGTTTAAGTGGGTTGTAAGGTGTTTTGCTTATTTTTGCAGGTTAAAGAACGCACTTAGGAAGAAGACATACCCTCTAAAAATTCAAAAATATCAAAAAAATAAAAAATTTTGGAAAAAATTTGCGCATTTTAGTTCTTTTCGCGTAGTGTCGTCTCTGCAGATTGGCATTTGTGCCAGCAAACTGTCGTCTTCGCCAGCTACTCTGTCATCTCCACAACCAAATTGTTGTCTCCGCAGTTTGGCGTCTCTGCATGGTTTTTTGTTGTCAGCACCACCACTAGACTATCATCTTTACATCTTTGACTATCGTCTTCGTAGATCAGCGTCTCCGCCTTCTACTTTGTCATCTCCGCCGCCGCCAACCTAAACAGTCGTCTCCGTAACCTAAACTATCGTCTCTGTTGCCGCCAACCTAATCTGTCGTCTCCGTAGTTCAGCATCTCTACCTAATTTCCTATTTTCTGTGTTGCTAAACTGAACTGTCATCTCCACCTCTTTTTTTGTCATCTCCGCAGATCAGCGTCTCTGTAGTTTGGCATCTGCACCTAATGAACTATCGTCTCTGCTTGTCTTTGTTGCATTTCTATTTTAACATCTTTGTTTCTACACTTTTGTAGTTTTTTTTTATTTTAAAAAGAGTATAAATCAAATTTTAACTTTTGGTCGTTCCATAGAATAGAGGTTTTTCTAAGCATTTTTACGCTTAGAAAAAAGAACAAAAAAAGTTGATTTTAATTTCCCCATAGTTAAGCTTCAAATTTTGAGATTTTTGGGATTACTAATCAACTTGACTTTTTTTGTAGCTATTGCAGGTTGGAGCACATATGAAACCACTAACCATGTTTTTTGTAGGTTCTCATATTGCTAAAATGAACTTGACTGTTTAAGCATTTTTCTTTGAATGAATGTTGCTCAAACACAATCTTGAATGCAATGGATTAAAATCAATTTTCCTTGAATGCATGATTAAAACAACAAATCCAATCTTGAATGCCATAGATCAAATAATCATCTTTTGGGGCATAAAAAGAATCTACATTTTAGAAATCTTCTAAGTTATAAAAACTAATAGAGACGCTTTGAGTGAGTTTGTAGTTGGACTCACCCTCTTTAATCACCCATCAATTTAACCATTGATTGCAATCTCAGTGCCATCTATAGGGATGGGTCCACCTAAGAGGGTGTTAAGTACTCCGCACAAATCAAACTCCACTCACTTGGGTTGTTAGTGGTTTTTCTAAGTTAAAAAAATTCTTTGAATGCACATTAAGCTCGCTAACACTTCATTTGGGTATAACAATTGAACAAATCTTGACGTGGAGGGCCTCTAGGTGCGCGCTTGACAAATCAAGTTTCACATATCTTTGTTTTGGGCTTAAAACAAACTCACACTCAATATTGAATGCCTAACAATTAATGAACATCACATAGTTTTGACACATTTTCAATGACGCTCGCATTTCTTATGTTGACGATCTCTCGACTTTTATTATGTTGACGACGCTGTCAAATTGAAATGAACATTGTATGCCATAATCACAAGTGTCTTCAATCATAACTTGCAAAATCTAAAATCATCAATTGGAATGAACGCGTGTCTTTTAAAACCCAAGATCATGTATGTGGTCTTGTTTTACACTTTTTAGGAGGCCTGCTTGGGGATTTCATCACCCCTTGGACGACCTCAACTCCAGCATTCCGACAGAGTATAAAAATTGGGAGGTGAATCCAAAGACACCTCTCTTAGAATCAAGATTTTGTCACTCAGGCTAAGCCTCAAGGAACTTTATACCCTTGAGAAGTGAAAGAGGAGAAGTGGGTTACCGCTCCTCTCAGTTGTGTGACATCTTTTTGGTTTTATCTACAAATTTGGGCCTCACGTACCTTGCGTATATCGAGGACTCCCTAGCTAAACCAAATTTCATCCTTGTAGAAAGCTTTTAAGGATGTTGGTGTGTTTGATGTGCTTGCTCCAAAATTTTGTCTACTTGTTTGTTCATAGCTTTTGAAAGAATGTTTGCCAACTTTGGTCAAAATTTCAGAAAAGCAGAAATCTCCCAGCTCAAGGCATACTTAGCGTAGTCACTGCCTCATCAGAAGATCATCCAAGCTCCCTTAGTTCTTTGCTTTTAGAACAATCCCAAATCCAAAGTCCATCCAAATCATCCCCCCCAGCCAGCTAGCAACCTAATCCAAAATCACACCCAAGCCTTTAGAGAGTTGTTGTCATTCTGCCAGAATTTGCTATCCAATCAATCCTACCAATCAGCCAATCTCACCAAGGTTATCCCTCTGACAGAGCATTGTCTAGGGTAATCTAGCTTTTTCACTTGTATCCCTCATCACCTTGAGCTAAAGGTTGGGATCCACAAGTGGTCAATCTCATGTCATGCCCATAGGATCATTAATCTATCCTTAAGTTGACACAATCTCCACCAATCCAGTGCATAGGAAAGCAAAAATCTCACTTTTTGACAACATGCCCTTGAAGTCTTCCATCCACAGGAAAGCCAAAAATCTCCATCCAATCCTCCTTAGGTCTGTCATATAGCTTTGACTCTCCCTAGGAAATCCTTCATCAGCCAATCCAAAATCTGTGCTTAATCCAAATCCAACCATGAGCTTCTGTGTTCATCCATATGCAAGACCCCATCCCCATCCGACTCATCATCAAAACATGAAATCCCAAACCTATCATGATGTGTTCGGTTGTATTGTCCTTGCTCCTGCCACCTCCTATTCCAATGATGATGAAAATCTTGTTGACTATGACGGGTATATTGAAAGCCTTAGAAATATTCCCCCAAGCATCCCCCAAAATCCATGCATTCTTCCAAACTATCTAGTCATGCCTTCTGATATCTCAGCTTCTCCTCCATCACCCAATCAACCAAGCTTCCAATCTTCCATCCCCATCACACTAGCTATTCCTGTCAATTCACCTCCACCCCCGACACACGAGTCTCCAAGGAATCTCCTAGAGGAAATACAAGAAAAGCCTCCTCCAGTAGTCAATAAGCCATGTCATCTAATCCAACCATGTGAAGTAGTCAGTGATGAAGCTTCCCCATCTATAATATCACCTCCATCTCCCATTGCTATCATCCCCATACCATCAATCAAATTGCTTAAAATCCTTCCACTTCCCACAAGCATCAAAATCCCAACACCTGTCAAATCCCTCCAAATCCTATCCACATCACCTCCAAGCATTTCCCAAATCTCTCGTAATGACCCTTATGCATCCATCTTCTACTCACCCATCTCCACTACCAAATCTCCCATCTATCCATCCACTACCTTTGAAGAATCCATCCCTTCACCTCCTATCGCACCATCCACTCCAATCCAATCCTATCAAGATCCTGCCCAAAAGCATGTTGACATACCCCAAAGCATAAATGAAGATATCATCGTACCATGTCTTACATCCATAGTGCAGTCACCATCCCCTCCATCTCCAAAACCTCAAGTCATACCTCCTCTACTACAGGATATCTTGTCATCCCATCAGCTAAATCAAGATCCTATCCTACCATCTCCTCCACTCCATGCTTCCATCTTACCACCTATCCAAGCTATTCCACCACCTATAATCTACCCTTTTGGTTCACTTACATTCATCCATGGTGGCCTCCTCTCAGCAAAAGAATTAAGAACAGTATCTCCCTGTTGCAATACATCTGATAAAGCACTTCCACCATTTTCCACAAGCAAAAAGTATCCTCAGCTAGTTCAAATGCTCAATCAATGGCATTATCAAGGTCAAGGTTTAGGACCACAAGAGCAAGGAATCAGAAAGCCTATTATTGCACAAAAAAATCTAGGATTTCATGGTCTTGGATATGTATCCAAAGGCTCACCATCTAAAAGTGTTGGTACACACCATCCCTAAACCAAGCCTATCTCCAGGCCCACCATGTCAGCCTCCCATCACTCCTTCAATAAATCTTATGTCATCCCCCCTCCACCATCTTTGCAACCCAAAACAACCTACCATATCCCCCCCTCATTCGCTAAATCCATTTTGGGTCCCTATGTCCTAAAATCTACCATCCTCCATCCTCCTATCAGCCATCATAAAAATCCTATTCCCTCCATTCCTACACAAGATCAAAAAAGGCACATATTAGGGCACATTATCCATCATGATCCCCCTACACACTCTTCCATATCCTCTCCATATCACAAAGCTTCTCCTAACCATCTTCCCAAAGCTTACCACAGCAATGTGAATGCCAACTTCAAAATGCATAAAGCTAAAAATCCACATCCTAGGCAATCATATGTCTATTCTAAAAGATATACTCCAAAAAGGCAAAATCCAATCAAAGAATGCAAAACAATGCAAAAGCCTGTGAAAAGAAAATCCAAAACTATGTGGATCCCAAAGAAAAAAGTTGAAATCCAATGCATAATGGCATCAACCATTGCTAATCCCCTATCCATTGACTTGTGTCCCCCATCTCCTAACTCCATCTTGGGTGCCTATATCCCTAAGCGCGCTTCCACAAATCCACCATCAAGCCCGCATCTACCATCTATCCCCCATATGCTCTTTTCACACCTGTCCCAACATGTGCCAATGTTGATCCTACAAGCATCCCCATCTCATGCTCCTTTCCAGCCTTTTCATCCCTCCATCTCCTACCATCAATCCCATCTAATCCAATCTATTGCATAAATCACACATCCGGTGTACCAATAGCTAGCAACAAAATTGAACATTCCAACAGCTAGTGAAAAATCCCAAAAAAGCCAAAAATAGCTGAAGAAAGCCAAAATCATTCCAGCTAAGTCCAAAGTCAAAAAGTCAAAAAAAAAAAAAAAAATAAAGCATCCACTGGTGAAAACTTGGCAATTCAAGGACCTTGGACAAGTACCATGATAAAAACTTGGCAAACAAGCATTATGCGTAATCCAACCATCCCCAGCTTAGCCTATCATCCTCATGCTTTTGGTCTCATCTTGTCATCCAGCTCCATCTTCCAATTTATCCACCTATCTTTCATCCTCCACCTTTTGTCTATCACCATCCACTTATCTTCTACGACTTCAACCAATCATCCCAGCTATCATCTATCTCCCTAGCACCTTCAGCTTTTCCATCCTAGCTTCAATCCTATCACATCCATCATAAGACCTCCTTCTGCATGTCATCTTCTGACTGGGGGCACTGTATTCCTTGGAGATCTTGTCTTGTCCATCCTCCCTTGTCATTGGTATCTCGCTCTAGGCTATCCTAATGCAAATCCAATGTTATCCTCTCATTAGCCATTCACTCTAGTGCCATCTATCAGCTCAGCTACCACCAACCTTAGCATTATCCCCATCCTTGATCGCACATCTATCATCATCATTGGATGCATCCTGCCAAATCCATACCTTTCGCTATCACCCCATCCTTAGCTTTCACATCTTCCACAACATCGAACCATCCTGCTATCCTATCATCCTGAGCTTTTTGCCTACTTGTAACTATCTTGGTTAGCTTCAGCTTGTAAATATCTTGGTCCGTCAGCTTGTACATCCTCCTTAGCTTAGTACCATTGTATCTATCCAGATTTCGTGTCAGTTCCTCCTTGATCAGCATCTTGCACACATCGCACAACCCTTGGTTAGCTATTCCAATGCATCCTTTACCTAGATCTCCTGTCACCAAAGTGTTATCCTTCTTAGTTCAGCTTGCCAGATGCATCATTCATCCAGATCCATCAGCTTAGGTGTTCTCTGATAGATCCTTGTAGGATATAGCTTTCCTCATGTCTGATCTTGGTCCGTTAGTACCTCCTCCTACCCATCTCATTGGCAAATGGTTCTCTTTTGGATTTTTGCTTTCTTTTGATTTGGAATCTTACCTTTTGGGTCTTGAAATATCTTTTCCAAGCAATCTTTTTGTTCCCTCCTCAAAGTTGCCACGATCTTCCATATCATGGTATACTGCGAATGGGAAAATTTGAGCGTAAGGTCTTGATCAGGTCTTTTGTTTGTTTTTCTTTTCTACTTGTGGGTTACCCAGTGTCAGTTCCACGCTGCTTCCTCTGGAATTCATGTGTGATGCTAGGGCAATCCTTGCGTATTTATTTTGATTTAGTTTGTCAGTCCTCTGGACAATTGGTGAAAAGGCCTTGATGTTCTTGGTAACCTTGGCAATTAACCAACAGTCCTATAGCAAATCTAGTGCTCAACTACATGGTGGTACTTCTCTTTGAAGTATCCCCCTGCTCAAAAGGCTTCAATGGATTCCCTTTCTCTCCATTATCCCCCATCCATCTCTAGCATCTGTCGCTCCTCCCCCAACTTATGCATCAGTATCTCTTTGAATCACTCCTCAGCTTTAGCTTTAGGGATCCACCATCCTCTTCTTAGGGATCCACCAATCCAAATCAATCCACCAAGCCTCATCTTTCGAGATCCACAATCCCAGTCCTAGGGATCTCTGAAACCCATCTTTTGCCAATTTGACTCTTTGAAATCCTGTTGCATCAGCTTTATAATCCCCTCATCCATCTCTCTATCCTAGATTCCTTTTTATAGTGCTCTGCTCCTTCATCCTCTCCCCAATCCTGAAAGTCTTAAGCTTATTTACTCTTGTGCCTCTGATTTTCCTCTTTATCATTCTCCCGTAGTGAGAGTTTGAGCTAATTTTGCCTCTTCTCTTAAGCCACTCTTCGTCCTCCCATCCTGGATTCTTGTATTTTTCAAGAAGCCGTCGAGCCTTATTTTCTCTGCCTGCCGCCTTCTTGAGGGGGCATCTCTACATCTAGTCTTTCCTCTTCTTATGCGAGACTGGGGCAACCTTGTTGCTAAAACATCTTCCTTATGTCTTCTTCATTTGAACTTCTTTGAAATAGTGTTGTCTCAATACTATGTCAAAGAGGGGCAAAATGTAGACACCTAAATTTGATTACACCGCTTTGGTAATCCTATTTAGTTATCTCTAAAGGCATCATTAATTAAATTCCTATTTAATTAATCCTTTGCCATCCCCTAGCTAATTAATTTAATTAATCATCTATAGTCCTAATTGATAAATCAAATAACCTATTATTTATCAATTAATCCTATTCTTCTATCTAATTCCAAAATCCTCATTTATTGAATAAATCTATTTGATAAATAAAGCCCTCAAATCTAATAAGCCCTAAACTATCCTAAACCCCATTTTTAGCCTAATCGACCCCATCCACCCATACTAACCAAGCTTAGCCACTAACTCACCCACCCTCATGAATGCCATCCACTTACAAATCTCTAACAAGCCTAATCTAATCCTAAACCCAAGCCTAATCCACCCCCTAATGTTGTCACATTCCCTAAGTAAGCTTAAGACTTTCCTAAGCCAAGCAAATTCAACAATCTCAACTCCCTCCAAAATATCCCAACCACTAAGCTTTAAATGCTCTTACAAAGGCTATAAAGACTCTTACAAGCCCATTCATTGCTCTTACAAGCCATTATGAAGGGTCTTTATGAGGATATTATCCCTTGAGCCTCCTTTGTTGACTCATCCATCCCCTTACCTCCATCCACTCACCCTGTGACATGTGTCACTCCCTGGTTGGTGCTAAACAAGCACAATCCATGTGCTCCCCTTTGAGTGCATCTTAGCCCTCCTTAAGCTTTCATCTCTCCTTGCATCTTAAACCTCCATCGCTCAAGCTCTTAGCCTATAAATTGAATCCCCTCCCAAGCCATTTCATCACAACTTTTGAGCTAAAGTTATAATGACATTTTAAGACCAAGTTTTATACCAATCTCATACATCCACACCAAAAATCTCAAAAATCTCCATTGAAGCTAGTTTGAAGCTTGAGCATACATCCCATAATCCTACCAAACTAATCCATTAGACTCGTCTATACATCAAGAGAATAATCTCATTGAGAGAGCCATTCCATGGCTCATATTCTCATTTGAGGGTTTCTCTTTTGGTCTCTCTTATATGTTATAGTAATTTTGTTAGTTAATGCTTTGTTCTTTGAATAGATTAGTATTACTTGCTAACATATTTCTCATATACAAGAAGGTCCTCAGTTAAAGTGCCCTCCATTTCTGTTTCATCTGGATCAACCCTTTCTATGTCCTCTTCCTTGGATGCAGACTTTCCTATTGCGGCCTCTTCCCTGGTCTTAGGGATTTCTGGTGGCTCTAATGTTGCTGATTTTTGGTGGCATAAGGTTGCGGGTTTGGTGGAGGATGGATGGACTATAGTAAAAGGTAAAAATATCAAGCCATCCACAGCCTCTTTTGACATGGCATTACGTTCTCACAAGAAGGGATCTAAAGGCAAGGCATGATTTTGGTCTGCTGTTCTTTTTTTGCCCCCTGGATTTTGGAATGTCGTTCTTTGTAGTGCATAATGGTTGGCAATTTCTTCCCCTCTTATCTTTGGGTTTTAGGAGCCTAGTCAAAACCTATGTTGGTGGTTGTTGTTCTACCACTTTGGTCACCTTTTGTTTGGTGATCTATTGTACTGGCCTTTTGTTTGGCCTCTGTCCTTTGGCTAGGCTTTATCTACCTATTTTCAGCCTTTTGTTCTATTTCAAACTTGGGTTTCAAGATCCCTACAAAACTTGTTTATCTAATCAAAAACAATCACAAACTTACCCAAGAATCTTTTCATAACTTCATTCATCAACCTCATGAAAGTACTAGGTGCATTAGTCAAACCAAAAGGCATAACCAACCATTCATACAAGCCATCTTTTTTCTTGAAAGCAGTCTTCCACACATCACCTTCTCTAATTCTAATCTAATGATAGCCATTCTTCAAATCCATCTTGGCAAAATACTTAGCTCCACTCAAACAATCCATTATGTCATCCATCCTCGGCATAGGAAACCTATATTTCACTATGATTTTGTTAATAGCTCTAGAATCAGTACACATCCTCCATTCTCCATTCTTTTTAGGTGTGAATATAGTAGGTACAACACTTGGACTCAAACTTTCTATGATCAAAAATTTCTGCAAAAACTCATGCACTTGTTTGTTAAGTTCTTCATTCTTTGTAGGTGTCGATCTATATGGTGCTTTGTTTGGAAAACTAGCTCTAAGAATCAGATCCATACAATGACTTATGCTTCTTACCAGAGGTAAACCCTTAGGAATTTCATTAGCAACAATATTTTTATATTCATTCAATGATTTCGCAATTTCTTCTATCATACCAACTTTTCTTCTTGGTCATTACTACCAATACTCGGTCCTCTAGGAATTATGGAAAAATAGACTTGATTCTTCTTTTCTTCCTTTTCAAATTGCTTTTTATTAACCATGCAAACTTTTATTACAATACAACTAACCTCATCTAGACTTTCAGTCAAAGGCGACAATGTTTGTTTCTTCCCATTCACCCAAAGAGTATATTAATTCAATCTTCCATCATGAATAGCATATCTATTAAATTGCCAAGGTCTACCAAACAAAATATGACAACAATCCATAGGCATAATATCACATAAAACTTCATCAAAGTAATGTCCAATTTTTAACTTCACCAGACATTGCTCACCTACCAATATCTTATGCTCATCTTTGATCCATGAAACATGATAAGTTTTGGGATGTTTTAGCCTCTCTAACAACAACTTTTTAACCATCTCTTTTGATGCCAAAGTTGTAGAACTTTCACTATCAATGATCACCTTGCAACATTTTCCAACCATCTTACATCATGTCTTGAAAAGACTTCTCATTAAAATAGGTTCCTCATCACTTCCCTTATTACATAAGGTTCTTCTCACCATCAGATTTTCTCCAGCCTCAAGTCCACTTGGTGAACCGTCATCATATCCTTGAATCATAGCATTTTTGTTACCTTGCCCACTTTCAGAGGATCTACATTCAAAAGATCTATGTCCCTCTTTACCACATCTGAAACAATTACCATGAAATCCACCTCTAGAATAAGAATTACCTCTTCCTCGATAAGAATTAGTACCTCCTCAGTAACAATTACCACTTTTCCATTGGGTCTTTCCTTTGTCATCATTCTTCCATTCAGATTTGCCTTTATCCTGCACAAAACTTTTAGATCTACCACCTTCACCATAAGATCTACCTCTGCCTCTCTAGAATCTACCACCTCTACCTCTTTTTCTTTGTTCATGCTTCTTTGCTAAGATATCCTCAACTTTCAAGGCATATTGATATGCTTCTTCCACACTTTCCAACTTTACAAAACTTATTTCATCTTGAATTCCAAATCTCAGCCCATTTATGTACCTTGCAATTTTCTCAACATCATCATCCATGTAGTGCATGTCCCTACTTTTCATTTTATTATTGTTGTTGAACTCTTTTAGGTTAATTTTATGCTTGATGATTAGTAGCATTTTTTGAGATTATCAAATATTGATTCAGATTTAGTTGAGTTATGATGAGATTACTTGGTACTCTATATTTCATGTATGCATGATGATTATTCAGTGATTTCAGTTATTGATGACGATTAATTAGATGGATTATTATGTGTCTTTTTATGGATACTTACCCCATACTGGCCCTTGGAATCTGAAGAAGACCCTTTCTCCTTGTAAGCAATAGGCAATGGAACATTATGTCTCTTCATGATGTTTGTCAACTCATTAATCTTTTTAAGATAACACTGATTAAGAATGTGAGTGGCACTAGAGATTGCTTCAACTTCTAATGATGGATCTAGAGACTTGGCATGGATCATGCAACTTGCCATAGACTTAAGAGTGCAGATCCTCGAAGCTGCAACATCTATCTTATGTAGACTAAATGTTGGAGGAGTCTGAAGATCAATTCCCTCATGTCTGCAAAAGTCCATAAGTCTTATGTTCACATACATGCTTCCATTGTCCATTCAAAGAATTTTGATGGCTTTCTTGGATTTCTGCTCTACATGAGTCTTGAATGCTAGAAATTTGTCCAACGCTTCATTCTTTTTATGAAGAAAGTAGACCTAAGTGAACCTTGAAAATTCATCAACAAAGGTAAGTATGTAGCGACCCTGTCTGAATGCAAAAGGACCTGCTAATACCATGTGAACCATTTGTAGAAAACTTGGTGCTCTTGAAGACTTCCCTCTCTATAACTTCCCTTCTGGATACATATCCACTAAATCTATTAAACATTCACCCTTAGAAAAGTTGATTTGAGGTAAACCTTTGACCATTTGTTTGTGCAAAGTTGTTGAAGATAGCGGAATTCAAGATGACCATACCGCTCATGCCATAATTGCATGTTTGAATTGGATTGTGTTAACAAGGCCTTTGAAGGAGACTTGGGCACAAAATGGGAGAAAGAGTATAACCTTTTTTTATGATTCACTTTCCCCATTGTAACTAAGGAGTCATCTTTAAGACTGTGCACTTTTACTAAGTCTAGAAGGAACTCAACTCTATGTCCATCTCCAAGGTGAGTGATTTGGTAGATTGAGAGGAGATTTGAACTTAGGTTTGGAACACAAAGAACATTTTGAAACTCTCCATTTTCCATTTCCATGTTTCCTTTTCCTTCAACTCCTATTTTGCTACCATCTCATATGAAGATGTGCGGTACCTTGGATTGCTTTATTGAAGAAAAATCCTCCTTTGAAGAACCCATATGATAAGAGGAACCTGAGTCAAATATCCATTCCTTTGAAGAGTTTGAATTTTCCATGAATGCTTTCCCTTTGCCCTTTGAATCTAAAGAAGATCCTTTCTCCTTATAAGCATTAGGTAATGGAACATTATGTCTCTTCATGATGTTGGTCAACTCATCAATCTTCTTGTGATAACACTCATGCTCTTCATGACCCAATTTCTTACAATAAGCACATTTTTTCTTCTCCTTATTGTTAACACACGGAGGACACGTGGTGGATTTTAATTCACCCAAGTGTTATCATAGCTAGTAGTGAGTCACACACACAGTCAACTATACACATCACAGCCCTATCATTAGACCAATCAGCAGACCATATGCCTACTCAAAGGACACATGTCTTTTCCATACAATCTGTACTGATTGTATCGCCACATAAGTTGCTGACATCATCATAGGCCTACACATTGTTGATGTCATCAATTTTAGGTGCCTAAAATTGATGGCCATCTAGACATCATTTCTAGCCAAATTACAACTGATGCGACAGACGTATGACTGTCAAATTTAACCCTGCATTCGCTGATGCAACCCCTCTCCAAATTGATTTTGGTTTTTGCAGTCCAACTTTGAGAGACCATAACTTAGACATCCAAACTCCAAATCAGGTGCAATTTTTTTTTGAAATTGGGTAGAATTTCCTAAACTTTTTAGTGGTGTAGCTCTTTTCTGGTTTTGGTGCAAGGATTGTTCAGAATTTGCATTTTTTTGTGACTATACCTGCATAATCCTATATTTTACAACTTCAAATGCTTTGTACAAGAACATCTAGAGTCCAAAACAGGTTTTTTTTTATGAAAGTGCATTATTTTTTATCCACTTTCCATATCTACTATCACATTGTAGGGTTGTATGGACAAAAGTGTCACTTTCAGCAATAGGGCCTTTCTTTGCTTTGTAATGCTTTAGAATTGTAGCACATTGTAAAGTTCCAAATTTTTACTTCATAACAAGCAAAATCAAAAGTCCACGAAGGCCAAATTGGCAAGTGGCCCATTGTAATCGCAGTACTGATAAAGTGCCCAAAGCAACTATTTTGGGGGGGGATTCTTGATTTAGTGAAAAGGGGGGGTGTTCTTGGTGTTGTGTTCTCTCTTTTCTGCACTTTTCTTTCATTTTTTGTAACTTTAAGTTTCCTAAATTAACTCCTCATAAATATGCTACATGGTCCATAAAAATGTGGTATCGCTTAATGCATAATGGAGTTTCACAATATGTGGATGGTACTCTTCCTAAACCAGCAGGTGATAAGGCATTAGAATGTGATATTTCAGCTTGGGTAGCAATGGATAGGAAAGCCCTAGGTGATATATGTTTGGGGGTTGATGATAAGATCATGTATCAAATCAAGAAGTGTTCTACATCCAAGGAAGCTTGGGATACCCTCGAAAACCTTTATGGTAAAGTGTCTGAAGAGGATGTGTTCAAAATTGAAGATGAGCTTGTATCCTTAGATCCTAAGTCGTATGATTCAATACAGGATTTCATCATCAAGGTGAATGAACTAAGAACAAAGCTTACTAATTGTGGGAGTTCTATCAAAGATGACAGACTGATCTATCTCATTCATAACAAGTTGTCATCAAAATATTCCACATTTGTATCTTCTTTTAACAACTCAAAGACTACCTTAGGGTTTACCTACAAAAAAGTCACTTTTGATGAATATGCTAAATTTTTGGATGATGAAGAAAAGAAGTTGAAATCAATGGGGATTCTCAAATCACCTTAGTCAAAAACATTCATGGCCAACAATGAGGGTTCTCAACATTCAGTTGGACAGTCTTCAAATAAAGGAAAGGGTAAGAAGAAATGGAAGAGCAAATCAGAGGATGCGAAAAAGACAACACCACAATCCAATCAACAAGGCAAGTCCTCAAATTCCAAGAAGAAAGGGAATAACAATAAGGAGAAGAAAAAGTGTGCTTATTGAAAGAAATTGGGTCATGAAGAGCATGAGTGTTATCTCAAGAAGATTGATGAGTTGACCAACATCATGAAGAGACATAATGTTCCATTGCCTAATGCTTACAAGGAGAAAGGATCTTCTTCAGATTCAAAGGGAAAAGGGCAAGCATTCATGGCAAATTCACACTCTTCAAAGGAATGGATATTTGACTCAGTGCCTCTTATCATATGGGTTCTTCAAAGGAGGATTTTTATTCAATGAAGCAGTCCAAGGTACCACACATCTTCATGGGAGATGATAGCAAAATGGAAGTTGAAGGAAAAAGAAACGTGGAAATGGAAAATAGAGAGTTTCAAAATGTTCTCTATGTTCTGAACCTAAGTTCAAATCTCCTCTCAATCTACCAAATCACTCACCTTAGAGATGGACATAGAGTTGAGTTCCTTCCAAACTCAATAAAAATGCACAGTCTTAAAGACAACTCCTTGGTTGCAGTGGGGAAAGTAAATCATAACAAAAGGTTATACTCTATCTCCCATTTTGTGCCCAAGTCTCCTTCAAAGGCCTTGTTAACACAATCAAATTCAAACATGCAATTATGGCATAAGTGGTATGGTCATCTTGACTTCCACTATCTTCAGCAACTTTGCACATACTAAATGGTGAAAGGTCTACCTCAAATAAACTTTTCTAAGGGTGAATGTTCAACAGATTTAGTGGATATGCATCCAGAGGGGAAGTTCTAGAGAGGGAAGTCTTCAAGAGCACTAGGTGTTCTACAGATGGTTCACATGGTATTAGCAGGTCCTTTTGCATTTAGACAGGGTCGCTACATACTTACCTTTGTTGATGACTTTTCAAGGTTCACTTGGGTCTACTTTCTTCATAACAAGAATGAAGTGTTGGAAAAATTTCTAGCCTTCATAACTCATGTAGAGTGGAAATCCAGGAAAGCCATCAAAGTTCTCTAAATTAACAATGGAAGTATGTATGTGAACAAAAGACTTATGGACTTTTATAGACATGAGGGAATTGATCTTCAAACTCCTCTAGCTTTCAGTTTGCATAAGACAGATGTTGCAGCATTGAGGATCTACACTCTTAAGTCTATGGAAATTTGCATGATCCATGCCAAGTCTCTAGATCCATCATTAGAAGTTGAAGCAATCTCTAGTGCCACTCACATTCTTAATCATTCTCCTCATCCAGCCTTAGATGGAAAAACTCCTTTTGAGGCATGGTGCAGTAGAAAACCTATTGTGATACACTTCAGAGTCTTTGGTTGTCCTGCATGGGCGAAGAGATCTTCTAGGGGATGCAAGACATAGTCATCTTGGCCTTGTAATTTCATTGGTTATGAAGATGATGTGAAGGCATACAGACTTCTAGATCCAGAGACACATCAGATTTTTGTGAAGAAGGATGTACATTTTGAGGAAAGTTCACCAAGCTTGTCCTTTACTCCTCTTTGTGCATCATACAGTATGGAAACTAATAGTGACACCAGTAATAGTGCTTCAACAGCTTTAGACATGTGGAGTTTATCGACAGTTACAACGAGAGTTCACTTCATCAGTTCAGTCCACATGCATACATTACCACACTGATAGGTCTAGAATAGTAGGGTACATCTAGTCTTCCAAGTACAGGTTCAGTGACAGATTTGGGGGATAGTATTAATGATCTACCTCTTCTTCTTGATGCAACAGCTCCTTCTTTAGTTTTCATGAGGGCTCCATCTGACTCTCTTGTTCATTCTCTACATGATCAATCGTCACAGGTTGAAGTGATTGTGGATACTTATGATCAGCAGTTGCAAAGGGGTTCTTCATCAGTTGCAGAGACAAATAGTTCTTTGAGACATGTTCTTTAGCCAATTGAGTAGGTTTCAGAGACATCACTTATCCATGGGATTCTTTCCACACAAAGCGGAAGCATCTCATTTGTAACTTTGGCATTGTTTCTTCCTAAGGGGAGGAACACCATTTTGCAGTCTTGGATCAGCTTCTTCATCGGAGCAGCCACTGTTTGGCATTCTTCTTTTAGGGGGGGAGGCTATCCTATCTCTCTTCCTCTTCTTATCATTCTCTTATGTATATATTAGATGTATGTCATAATGGGGGGGTCTTGATTACTCCATCCATCCATGCATCCCTATTCATCTCTCTTTTTGCGGGAGGGTTTTTCCCATGAGGTTTTCCCTCTTTCTCCACTTAATGAGAGATTGCATATCATTATGTACATAGGTACCTAACATGGCCTAGTAGCTGGGACCCATCTTGCATTGCATCCTAGATTTCGTAAGCTTAAGAGCATTCCCCTAAGTTGCACTTAAGGGGGGTGTTGGTGTAAATAAGTATTTACTTATTACACTTACTTAAGTTTACATAGGTTAATGCATTATTTAATTATTTTGCATTATTTAATTATTTATTTAGGTGAGACACTTAGGAGTTTGTGTACTCTCATTGAGTTACGCAACTCTAATTATGCACATGGTGTCTACAACACAGGAGTTTGCATCATTCACTAAGTTGTCATGTTGACAACATAGTTATTCGCACTCCTTATTTAGTACACATTGTCTACACCACTAATTTGCGTGCTACACCATTGTAGGCTTATCCTCACATCATCGCACTTAATTTCATGCTTAATGGAGGATAATCCATATCTGGTGGACATGTGCCTAATTGTATGACTTATCATGATGCTAACTTCTATGCATTCTAGAAGCTCTCTTGAGGCTTTTATATACAGGCACTCCTAGTGTACTCTCAAGCTGGCATATTGAATGAATATCATCATTCTGATCATACTCTCTCTACTTTGGTCTACTATGTGCTTGTGTTTGAGTTCCATACTCAGTTAAAGTGCACAATCTTAAAGATGATTCCTTGGTTGTAGTGGGGAAAGTGAATCATAACAAGAGGTTATACACTTTCTCTCATTTTGTGCCCAAGTCTCCTTTAAAGGCCTTGTTAACATAGTCAAATTCAAACATGCAATTATGGCATAAGTGGTATGGTCATCTTGACTTTCGCTATCTTTAGCAACTTTGCACATGCTAAATGGTGAAAGGTCTACCTCAAATCAACTTTTCTAAGGGTGAATGTTCAATAGATTCAGTGGATATGCATCTAGAGGGGATGTTCTAGAGAAGTCTTCAAGAGCACCAGGTGTTCTACAAATGATTCACATGGTATTAGCAGGTCCTTTTGCATTCATTCAAGGTCGCTACATACTCACTTTCGTTGATGACTTTTCAAGATACACTTGGGTCTACTTTCTACATAGTAACAATGAAGTGATGGACAAATTTCTAGACTTCAAGACACATGTAGAACAAAAATCCAAGAAAGCCATCAAAGTACTATGAATGTACAATGGAAGCATGTATGTGAATATAAGACTTAGGGACTTTTGTAGATTCAAGGGCATTGATCTTCAGACTCTGCCAACATTCAATCCACATAAGACAGATGTTGTAGCACTGAGGATCTGCACTCTTAAGTCTATGGAAAGTTGCATGATACAAGCCAAGTCTCTAGATCCATCATTAGAAGTCAAAGAAATCTCTAGTGCCACTCACATTCTTAATTGTTCTCCTCATCCAGCCTTAGATGGAAAAACTCCTTTTCAGGCATGGTGCGGCAAAAAACCCATTGTGACACACTTTAGAGTCTTCAATTGTCTTGCATGTGCAAAGAGATCTTCTAGGGGATGCAAGGCATAGTCATCTCAGCCTTGTACCTTCATTGGTTATGAAGATAGTGTGAAGGCATACAAACTTCTAGATCCTAAGACACATAAGATATTTGTGGAGAAGGATGTATACTTTGAGGAAAGTTCTCCATGCTTGTCCTCTACTCCTCTTCACACATCATATCATGTGGAAACTGATAGTGACACCAGCGATAGTGCTTCAATAGATTTAGACACATGGAGTTCTATTGACAATTACAGTGAGAGGTCACTATATCAGTTTAGTTTGCATGCATACATAGCCACAGTGATAGGTCCGAAACAATAGGGTACATCTAGTCTTCTAGATTTAGGGGATAGTATTGATGATCTACCTCTTCTTCTTGATGTAGAATCACCTTCTTTAGTTTTCATGAGAGCTTCATTTGACTCTCTTGTTCATTCTCTACATGATCGATCCTCATAGGTTGAAGTGATTGTGGATACTTATGATCAGTAGTTGCAGTAGGGTTCTTCATCAGTTGTAGAGATAGATAGTTCTTTGGGACAGGTTCTTCAATTAGTTGAGTAGGTTTCAGAGACATCACTTACCCTTGGGATTCTTTCTGCACACAATGGAAGCATCTCATTTGTACACTTGGCATTGTTTCTTCCTAAGGGGAGGAACACCATTCTGCAGTCTTCGATTGGCTTCTTCATCAGAGTAGTCACTATTCGACATTCTTCTTTGGGGTGGGGGGGGCGCCTATCCTGTCTCTCTTCCTCTTCTCATCATTCTCTTATGTATATATTGGATGTATGTTGTAATGGGGGGTCTTGATTACTCCATCCATTTATACATTCCTATTTATCTCTCTTTTTGGGGGAGGGTTTTTCCCATGAGGGTTTCCATCTTTCCCCACTTTATGAGAGATTACATATCATTATGTACATGGGTACCTAACATGGCCTAGTAGCCGAGACCCATTCTGCATATCATCTTAGATTTCGTAAGCTTAAGGACATTCCCCTAAGTAGCACTTAAGGGGGGGTGTTGGTGTAAATAAGTATTTACTTATTACACTTACTTAAGTTTACTTAGGTTAATGCATTATTTAATTATTTTGAATTATTTTATTTGTTTATTTAGGTGAGACACTTAGGAGTTTGTGTACTCTCATTGAGTTATGAAACTCTAATTATGCGCATGGTGTCTACAATACAAGAGTTTGCATCATTCACTGAGCTGTCATGTTGACAACACAGTTATCCACACTCCTCATTTAGCACATGTTGTCTACACCATTGATTTGTGTGCTACACCGTTGTAGGCTTATCCTCACATCATCACACTTAATCTTGTGCTCAATGAAGGATAATCCATATCTAGTGGACATGTGCCTAGTTGTATGACTTATCATGATGCTAACTTCTATGCATTCTAGAAGCTCTCCTGAGGCCTTTATATAAAGGTACTCCTAGTGTACTCTCAAGTTGGCATATTGAATGAATATAGTCATTCTAATCATACTCTGTCTATTTACTAAGGTGATTTTATATGATTCTTTGATTTGTGATTTCATGAGCTTGGCCAACTAGAGTATACACCAAAGGTTTTGTGAGATTTCTTTTATACTATTTATATGGTTGGATGTCATGATATGTCTTGTGATTCAAATTGAACATTATATTTATGAGGTTTACTTTGTGGAGCATTTATGTGTACTTGGGTTGAAGTACCAACTTATTTTTAGGTTGCCTATTAAGGAACTGAGTTTGATTATTATGGGTGTTGTGGTATGGGACACAACTATGTTTTATGTTCTTGCAAACACACTAGGAGTGCCTATATATAAAGGCCTCTCAAGAAGCACCTAGAATGTCTCTAGAAACAACCAGGAGATAAGATAAGCATTGATAACTGAGCACACACCTTATCCATCATTCTAGATGAGTGGATAAGAATGAGAAGGTTGTAGACACCATGTGCATAATTAGTGTGCTAACTCCTATGTTGTAGACACCATGTGCATAAAAGAGGTGTGGATTCCTATGCTGTCAACATGACAACTCACAAGAGTATGCATACTCCTAGGTGGCTAATAAATAAATAATAAAAAATGTGCATTAACCTAAGTAAACTAAGTAAGTGTAAATAGTGAATACATATTTACACCAACACCCCCCCCCCCCCCCCTTAAGTGCAACTTAGGGGAATGCCCTTAAGCTTATGAAAATTAGGATGCGATGCATGATGGGTCCTGGCTACTGGGCCATGTTAGTTACCCATGTACATATGGAAGATGTAGTCTCTCATAAAGTGAAGAAAGAGAGAAAACCTCATGGGAAAAACCCTCCCCCACAAAGAGAGATGAAAAGGGATGCATGGATGGATGGAGTAATCAAGACCCCCCCATTATGACATACATCCAGTATATACAAGAGAAAAATGGAGAAGCACAAAAACCCCTAAGAGGAAAATGTCCCCTCCAAAAAGGAGAAGGAGACAAGCTAGTCCCCCCCCCCTAAAAGTAGTGTTTCGATCAGTGAGAAATGCTCTAGTGTAGAAGTTGATCCATGAATTTTGTATGATGTTCCTCCCCTTTGGAAGAAACAAAGGCAAGGGTACATGTGAGATGTGTCCCCTGTATAAAGAAGGAATCTCTATGATGATTGGTGTCACTGAAACCTATTCAAGAGTACCTATGTCGATACCAATTACAACTTCCTCCAAAACTATTATGAAGAAGTACGGATCAAACAAGGAGTAATGTAGAACCTACTTCAGGAAACCAACTATCTTCTCAAATGTGAAAGAGACCTCCTACAGATGTTGTACATAAGTATCCACAATCACACCAAGCTAGAAAGATTGATCATGTAGAGAATGTGCAATAACTGTAGAAGAATCAACCTTAGCAAAGAGAAGCAAGAAATCATCATAAAAGTCTCCCATATCTGTTGTGTGTGACTCTAAGAATAGAGCTGAAATGTCTGGCAAGAAATCATCACCTAGAATACCATGAGTACCCTGTAGTGTTGAAGTAAATGAATCTATCACTATGACAAAATATGGAGTATCTCTAGAATGAAATGCAAAATGGGTCTCGGCTACTAAGCCATGTTAGGTACCCATGTACATAATGAAGATGCAATCTCTCATAAAGCGAAGAAAGAGGGAAAACCTCATGGGAAAAACCCTCCCCCAAAAAGAGAGATAAATAGGGATGCATGGATG
Source organism: Cupressus sempervirens (assembly GCA_028749045.1). NCBI lineage: Eukaryota > Viridiplantae > Streptophyta > Pinopsida > Cupressales > Cupressaceae > Cupressus > Cupressus sempervirens. Next base: position 691,133,638 of record CM053783.1, read on the forward strand.
GATGGAGTAATTAAGACCCCCCCATTATGACATACATCCAGTATATACATAAGAGAATGATGAGAAGAGGAAGAGAGACAAAATAGGCTCCCCCCCCTCCCCCAAAGAAGAATGTCGAACAATGACTGCTCTGATGAAGAAGTTGATCCAAGACTGCAAAATGATGTTCCTCTCCTTAGGAAGAAACAAAGCCAAGGGTACAAATGAGATGCTTTTTTTGTGTTTGGAAAGAATCCCATGGATAAGTGATGTCTCTGAAACCTACTCAACTGACTGAAGAACCTGTCCCAAAGAACTGCCTATCTCTACAACTGATGAAGAACCCTACTGCAACTATTGATCATAAGTATCCACAATCACTTCAACCTGTAAGGATTGATCATGTAGAGAATGAACAAGAGAGTCAGATGGAGCCCTCATGACAACTGAAGAAGGTGCTTCTACATCAAGAAGAAGAGGCAGATCATCAATATTGTCCCCCAAATCTGTCACTGAACCTGTATCTGGAAGATTGGATGTGCCCTACTATTCTGGACCTATTACTATGGCAATGTATGCATGTGGACTAAACTAATGCAATGAGCTCGCATTTTAACTATTGATAGAACTCCACGTGTCTGAATCTGTTGAAGCACTATCGTTGGTGTCACTATTAGTTTCCACACTATATGATGTATAAAGAGGAGTAGAGGACAAACTAAGTGAACTTTCCTCAAAGTACACATCATTCTCCACAAAAATATGATGTGTCCCTAGATCTAGAAGTCTATATGCCTTCACACTATCTTCATAGCTAGTGAAGGTACAAGGTCGAGGTGACTATGCCTTGTATCCCCTAAATGATTTGTTTGCCCATGCAGGATAACCAAAGACTCTAAAGTGTGTCATAATAGGTTTTCGATCGCACCATGCATCAAAAGAAGTCTTGCCATCTAAGGCTAGATGAGGAGAATGATTAAGAATGTGAGTGGCACTAGAGATTGCCTCGAATTCTAATGATGGATCTCAAGACTTGGCATTTATCATGCAACTTGTCATAGACTTAAGAGTTTGGATCCTCAATGTTGCTACATCTATCTTATGTGGACTGAATGCTAAAGGAGTCTAAAGATCAATTCCCTCATATCTACAAAAGTCCATAAGTCTTCTATTCACATACATGCTTCCATTATCCATGTGGAGTACTTTGATGGCTTTCTTGGATTTTCGTTCTACATGAGTCTTGAAAACTAGAAACTTGTCCAACACTTCATTCTTGTTATGAAGAAAGTAGTCCCATGTGGACCTTGAAAAGTCATCAATGAAGGTAAGTATGTAGCGACCCTGGCTGAACGCAAAAGGACCTACTAATACCATGTGAACCATCTATAGAACACTTAGTGCTCTTGAAGACTTCCCTCTCTGTAACTTCCCTTCTAGATGCATATCCACTATATCTGTTGAACATTCACCCCTAGAAAAATTTATTTGAGATAGACCTTTGACCATATGGTATGTGCAAAGTTGCTAAAGGTAGCGAAAGTCAAGATGACCATATCGCTCATTCCATAATTTCATGTTTGAATTGGATTGTGTTAACAAGGCCTTTGAAGGAGACTTGGGCACAAAATGGGAGAAAGAGTATAACCTTTTTTTGTGATTCACTTTCCCCACTACAACCAAGGAATCGTCTTTAAGACTATGCACTTTTACTGAGTCTGGAAGGAACTCAACTCTATGTCCATCTCCAAGGTGAGTGATTTGGTAGATTGAGAGGAGATTTGAACTTAGGTTTGGAACATAGGGAACATTTTAAAACTCTCCATTTTTCATTTCTACGTTTCCTTTTCCTTCAACTTTCATTTTACTATCATATCCCATGAAGATGTGTAGTACCTTGGACTACTTCATTCAAGAAAAATCCTCCTTTGAAGAATCCATATGATAAGAGGCACCTGACTCAAATATCCATTCCTTTAAAGAGTGTGAATTTGCCATGAATGCTTGCCCTTTGCCCTTTGAATCTGAAGAAGATCCTTTCTCCTTGTAAGCATTAGGTAATGGAACATTATGTCTCTTCATGATGTTGGTCAACTCATCAATCTTCTTGAGATAACACTCATGCTCTTCATGACCCGATTTCTTGCAATAAGTGCACTTTTTCTTCTCCTTATTGTTGTCCCCTTTCTTGTTGGAATTTGAGGACTTGCCTTGTTGATTGGATTGTGGTGTTGTCTTTTATGCATCCTCTGATTTTCTCTTCCATTTCTTCTTACCCTTTCCTTTATTTGAAGATTATCCAACTGAATGTTGAGAACCCTCATTGTTGGCCACCAATGCTTTTGACTAAGGTGATTTGAGAATCCCCATTGATTTCAACTTCTTTTCTTTATCATCCAACAATTTAGCATATTCATCAAAAGTGACTTTCTTGTAGGTAGACCCTAAGGTAGTCTTTGAGGTGTTAAAAGAAGATACAAATGTGGAATATTCTAATGACAGCTTGTTATGAATGAGATAGATCAATCTGTAATTTTTGATAGAACTCCCATTATCAGTAAGATTCGTCCTTAGTTCATTCACCTTGATGATGAAATCCTGTATTGAATCATATGACTTAGGATTTAAGGATACAAGCTCATTTTCAATTTTGAACACATCCTCTTTAGACACTTTACCATAAAAGTTTTTAAGGGTATCCCAAGCTTCCTTGGATGTAGAACACTTCTTGATTTGATACATGATCTTATCATCAACCCCCAAACATATATCACCTAGGGCATTCCTATCCATTGCTACCCAAGCTAAAATATCACTTTCGAATGCCTTATCACCTACTGGTTTAGGAAGAGTACCATCCACATATTGTGAATCTCCATTATGCATTAAGTGATACCACATTTTTATGGACCATGTAGCATAGTTATGAGGAGTTAATTATGGAAACTTAAAGTTTCCATAATGCAAAAAATGAAATAAAAGTTGAGAAAAGAGAGAACACAACACCAAGAACACCCCCCCTTTTCACTAAATCACAAAACCTCCACAAAATAGATGCCTTGGGCACTTTATCAGTACTGTAATTACAATGGGCCACTTGCTAATTTTGGCCTTCGTGGACTTCTAATTTTTCTTGTTACAACCTCTTAATGGAGTACAAATCTAAAATTTTGCAATGTGCTATAATTCTGAAGCATTACCAAGCAAAGAAAGGCCCTATTGCTGAAAATGACACTTTTGTCCACACAACCCTACAATTTGATAGAATATTTAGAAAGTAGAAAAGAAATAACGCATTTTCAAAAAAAAAAACCTATTTTTGACTCCAGATGTGCCCATACGAAGCATTTGAAGTTGCAAAATGCAGGATTATGTAGGTATAGTCACCAAAAAATGAAATTTTTGAATGATCTATGCACCAAAACTAGAAAAAAACTACACAACTAATAAGTTTAGAAAATTCTCCCCAATTTCAGAAAAAATTGCACTTGATTTAGAGTCCAAATGTCCGAGTTATGGCCTCCCAAAGTCGAACTACAAAATTCAAAATCAATCTGGAGAGGGGTTGCATCATCGAATGATGGGGTTAAATTTGATGGTCATACGGTCGTCATAGTAGTTCTATTTTGCCATGTTTTGATGGGGTTAGATGGCTGTCAATTTTAATGCAGCAAAATGATGATATCAGCAAAATTTTTGGGCCCTTGATGACGTGGTAGATAACATGTCACACCGTACTATACAGATCTATACATAATGTATACAAAATGATGATGTGGAGGAAGTGCTAAAGTACATGAATTGGTCACTGCCGCAAAAGATGGAGTATCCACCTCAAGAACACGAATATCATCAAGAATGTCTCCTACATCTTCAATGTGAGCCTCCATGAACAGGCCTACAAGAGTGAGAAGGAATTCATCACATGAAGGTAGAGTAGGAAGACATAAATGGTCCTGTTGCACTAAATCTAAAGCATCTATGGCTAGAATAGGATCAATAGGAGTAACAAGAGTTGGAGGTGTGATCTCATCTGAAGAGGAGTCGGCTGCAACTGGAGGTATGAAATCTTTTGGGAATGGAGGAATGTTCAGATCTCCATAGGTCTCCCAAAGATACATCCAATGAACATATGGATCAGTTTCCTTAAGGTTCATAAGTGAATCCAAAATGTCCATATCTGTATATAGAAAGAGAACACGAGTAATGAAGTTGAAAGTCTCAATATCATAGTCAAGTCCTCTCGCATAGCGTAGTGCATTATGTTGACTAAGATATTTGATAGCTATTTAACTCCATTCCTGATAGTTGTCTAGGTGAAAATAGATCAAATCATCTACTTACATGATGGACCAATCAATCTAACCTCCAAAGAAATCAAAGAACCCCCCTGAAAAAGATGTTGTTGGAACTTTATATGCAGTGTGTTTACTTGTCAAAATGAATAAAGTAGACTTCTAATTTTCTCTATTGCAACTGCCGCTTGAAGCCTAAAATTAGAACTAAGCACTATAGCTAAATTCTAAAAGCAATACAATGCAAAAAAGACCCTAGTTCTAAAAGTGAGATTTTGGTCCACATAACCCTAGAATCTAACTACAGATCTGGAAAGTAGACAAAAAAAATGCACTTTCAAAAAAATGGAACCTTATTTGGAGTCTAGATGTACTCGTACGGATCATTTTAAGTTCCAAAATGCAAGATTAAGTAGGTACAGTCACCAAAAGACATAAATTCTAACAAATCCTTGCACCAAAACCAAAAAATAACACCACCACTAGAAAATTTTAAAAATTTTTACCCATTTTCAAAAAAAATTGCACTTGAATCAGAGTCCGAATGTCCGAGTTATGAGCTCGCGAAGTCAAGCTGCTAAACTGAAAAGCAATCTAAAGAGGGGTCTAGAGAAAAAACTGCGAGTCTAAATTTAATAGTCAAATGACCATCACTGCAATTGTAAAATGATTGGATTTGATGATAAAATGGATGTCAAATTTAACCTAGTGAAAAAGTGACATCAGCAAAAAAGCACCTATCCTCTGATGTGTCTGCTGACAAGGATACTGACTGTGTATTTCGTATTATGCAGAATGTACAAAAATGGCAGCTGATGTGGCAATAAAATTGGGTTCCATGAGGTAATGTGGTAGTCCTAAGTCTGCTGACTGGATGAGTCTGATGTGGGAAATCTTATGTGTCACAAGTGGTGACATGGCACTGCATAATAGAGCGAACTTGGTAAATGTCTTGTTGTTCGCACCAATAAAAAAGAGTTGCATGGTGGTTTTTGTGTAGGGGTCCGTGGGCGGGGTAATTGAAAAAATTCACTGTTTTAAAAAAAATTTTGCTAGCGTTAAATTTACAAACCCCCGCCAGAGAGAACGTTGAAATATTCTTCATAGGATATTGAGAGTGGTCGTTGAATCGCAAACAATGGTCAGAGTAAGTTGAACATGCCAGAATCTATGCCAGAGACCACTGTCATAATTACCACCGATGAATAGTCCAAATCACAACCACCAAGAAAACAATTACTGCCAGTACTCGGGCAGGGGATAATGCGTTCGCTGGGAGGAATATTCTATGTGAGAAACTGCCACTCAATCTGTCAAAGTGACTTCCTATGTTCAAGCCGCCGGATTATCTCGACAGGGCCAGAAATGTCTGCTATGACACTAGTAAATGTGTGAATCCGTTGACATTGTGGGAGATATATCCCACATGCAATAGGATATAGCACTATGCGCTTCTTAAAAACAAACCCCTGCGGGGTTGTAAATGAAGATAGCCCTCCGGTAGGCTTTGTATGTGATGTCGCCGGTTGTGAAGCCTGGTTGGAATGTATTTAGTTGCTAGTGAAGGGGGGCACATGTTGGGAATGCAATGCAGTGTCGAATAAATATTAAAGTTCGCCAGATCTTAAAGTGCAAACCTATTAGGCCAGGATCTGACAGCTAGGTACCTGCAAAAATAATTTCTCTGCCGGGTGCCCAAAGGGCAAGAAATTTTTTCAAAAAATAATGACAAAAAATGTAGAGGATTAAAATGCTAAAATGACCATACCCATTGTGCAAATTGGAGCCTCTAGATTTCGATTTGCAAAAAAAAATTTGTCTCACGGTTGACTATAGCCGAAGATAGCCATATTTATAGTCGATTTTCACCGAATCAGCATTCTAGAAGCAAGATGATGGTCTTGAACAGCTATGTGATGAGAAAATCTCCAAGAGCTCTGATACCATGTAAGAATTTGGTATAGCTCTAATACCATTTAAGAATTTGCCTAAGGGCAAAATTCACCTAGGAACTAAGAACTCAAACACAAGCACAACTGTAGACCAAAAAAAAGGATATGATCAATTAATCAGAGTATGTCCTAATACATTGCTCTATTCAGTATATGATTTTTTATGCAAACACACTAGAAGAGCCTATATATAAAGGCCTCTCAAGAAGCATCTAGAATGTGTCTAGAAATAACTAGGAGATAAGATAAGCATTGACAACCATGCACACACCTTATCCATCATTCTAGATGAGTGGATAGAATGAAAAGGTTGTAGACACCATGTGCTTAATTAGTGTGCTAACTCCTATGTTGTAGACACCATGTGCATAAAAGAGGTGTGAACTCCTATGTTGTCAACATGACAACTCACAAGAGAGCACATACTCCTAGGTGACTAATAAAAATATAATAAAAAAATATGCATTAACCTAAGTAAACTTAAGTAAGTGTAAATAGTGAATACATATTTACACCAACAGTTAAGAAAGGGAGTTGTAGTCATCTACTAGTCAGGATCTACATGATGCACCACTTCCAATCATTGCCTATTTAGCTTAAAATATTGTGCTTGTACATGCATAGATTTTACGCAGGTTGCAAGTATTGGGTATCGACTTCCCTGAATTACCAGGATGAGCGTACCCTATCGCATTATCTCAATGATAAGAGAGGGGAGATAAATTCTTAAGTCCAAATAATAAACCTTTAAGCCATTTGTCCTAGAAAATTAGAGCAAGCATCTGAATTAATTACCTTCTAAATGCGTCAAATAATGTTAATTTGAGATTATAACCCTTTCGTTTGATCTTGTATGTGCTTTTCTATGATGGGTTTTCGTATTTTGTTTTATGAGTCTTTGGTGATTTTTCTATTAATTAAGTTTAATTAAAATATTAAATTAATGATTTAATTCAGTGGAAATCATTATGGTAATTTTTAGTATTTTATTATATTTAATTAATTGGAGAATTAATTAAATAAAAAGAATTAAATATAAAGATAAAAGTTATAAGTTTAATTTTAGAACGTGATAATATTTATTTAATTTAATAATAATATATTTAGAGTTCATTTTTAAATAAATGATAAATACTATTATTATTTAAGTTAATAAATATTTTATCAAAAAACATTTGAAAATAATTTAAGAAGTGGGAAAATAAATTAATTTATTAAAAGTTCTATGATTACATGATGCATGCATGAGATTAAATTTAATAAATTAATTGAAAAGAGAAGTCAAATGAAAATTAAATAAAGTTATTTAATAATTCAATAAACATGCATGGAAAAGATAAAGAAAAGATAATAAGAGTTAGAGTCTGGTGAGCAAGGAGTCCTCTTAGGTGATCGTACAATTTGTGCCCTGAATTTAGGAGAGAACTCCTTATCACCAATTGAGGGTTCATTTTCACCATTTTCAAGGGACAACGAATTTTGGAAGGAGAATTTTTTGAAAGAAAGAAGGTTTTGAGAGGAGAAATTTCTCTCACAAATCTTTTTGGGCATTGTGTTGTTAGCATCAAAATCTAGGTAGATTCTTGTGATTAATTCTTAAAGCAATTACGCTATTTCTTTTCTTGTCTTCTTCGCATCTATGAAATGGTTATCTGAATGATTCCTTGTGATGAGTGCTTTCAATATTGTGAATTACTAGTATGCATCTGTATACGTAGAGATTAAATATCTTAAAATTTGATATTCTATAATTTGCAAATCAGATTAAAATCGGGAAGGGTTTTGAAATTAAAAGAAAATTTAAGGAGAAAATTCAACTGGTTGGTCATATTTTCCCTATCAGATTAATGTTGGAACTGTTATTAAAAAAATAAAATTAAAAAATAATTTTTTTTATTAACAAAAAAGGAATTTGTTTTATTTAAATTTTAAATTTATAAAATAAATTATTAAAAAAATGAATTTTAAAAAATATATAAATAATAATTTTGGGTGGGCGGAGGCCACCACCCCCCACCCCCCTTTTTACCTTCCCACAATTTTTGGCTGCCTGCACGTGCGCAAATTGTGTTGCTGCAATCAGTGGCAATTAATACTATTGTCAATGACAATAGCCCAGTCTGTGGCCGCACGATTTCAAAAAGGCTGGCGAGGCTTTCAAAAAGAATACGCTTGTTTTTTAATGTTATTTTAATTTATTTAAAATTTATTTTAATTAAAATATAATTTGTATAATTTTAAAAATTATTATTATTATTTAATAATTAATTAATAAAACTATTAAGTTATTAATTACTTAATAATTATAATTCATATATATAATTTGTAATATAGTTTTGTTTTTAATAATTATCAATTAATTAAATTAAATTTAGTTTAATTAATAATAAAAATTATTCAATGAGGTTTTGAATTCATTTATTTTATTATTATTAGTGACTTGAATTTTAATAAAAAGGGTAATTATTTTATTAGAAAATCAATAGTCGTTATTTTAATAATTTAATAAGTAATTACTTTTAAAGTATTTAGAACATTTACTTACAATCAAATAAGGGTAATTATGCGTATTATTTAAACATATGAATGGGTTAATTTGTAGGGTAAACTGAGAATCTTATATACTTGAAAACTTACATTGAACGAAAACTAAAACCTTACTATTAACTCAACTACATGTTTCAAATCAAACTAGACTATGAGACCACTCTGTCATTTGTGTGTTGTCTATACTTTGGGATTTGGGTGGGCTAGAGTGTTGACCAGTTTAGGACGTCTACCAGAGGCTTGGGAGTTATGTGATTGCGATGTTATGATGTTTGATCTTGATCTTTTATTCTTTACCATGGTAATGTGTTGGTATGCTCTATGATGAGTTGTTATTTAATGTTCGTTATTGCTTTCCAATGTTCTTGTGTGAAGCTGAAGTAAATGTATGACATATTTGACTTAACCATTTTGAGTCTTTGATTAGTATTTTGGGGATGCTTTTTAGTTGCTCGTAGAGAACTGATGTGTTATTGTGATTATGTTTCGATGCTTTCCAGTCACTTATATAGGACTGAGGTGATTTTATATGATTCTTTGATTTGTACTTTTATGAGCCTAAGGTAGGTTATCTATATGTAATGTCAGGAAGTGGCTTGCAATGGAGGCTGGGGTGTTGGAAATATAGATGGAGCAACTGAGAGAGGGAGGTGAATCAGTTAGCACAAAACAAATCCACAGATCCATTAGATGTCTTATAAAACTAGTTACTGCTATCACTTGGTAAACATACAGAAAAATGTTGTAACTTGGTAGATGTAGTGTATGTTAACTTTAGTAGATCTTAAAAATTCACAGTGATTAGCATGCGACCATAAAATAAATAACATGAGACACTAGATTTAACGTGAAAACCTAATATGGGAAAAACCACCAAGTAACTAGCTACTAATTTTCATTCTTTTAAAGTGAGCCCTGTTAAGAGCCAACTAGGTTAAAGGTTACAAAACACACTGTTAGGTGTGACCTTGTTAGAGGATTTAATCACCCTGTTAGGAGTGGCCTTGAAAAAGGTCTTTGGAACAATTCAATAGAATTGTCACCTTGTTAGAGGATTTACAAATGGCTATTAAACCAACTCTGTTAAGAGATTTAGGAATCATTGCTACAATGGTGAGAAAGTAACAATGAAATGACCTAAATGAGATGCAACTGAATTGCTGATACAAATCTTTGTTCTACTTCACTATATCCTCTTTGATCGAATATTACTTTACTGCTCCTCAAGGATATCTAACCATCCTTCAAAGTTCACTCACACTTTCCTCTTCAAATAATCAACACACTTGCATACTCGCTCATTACCAATTTAGAATTCTCAACTTGACCTTTTATTTATACCTTATAAATTATCAAATCGGCTCATTTACAAGTTACAATTACCAATAATCATCACCTCAGTCAGCTACAATCATTACATAAAATAATTAAACTTTATTTCTCAGATTAACAAAATCCTTCATTGGCTGACCCTGCTTGGTAAACATTGATCCTAAACTAATTTCCTGTGTTAACCAACAAAGGCTCGGTTAACACTTCAAATCCTACAAAATCCTTTAGAGACCAAGTGAACTCAATAAACACTGACTTTCCTTTGTTAACCCTTTGAGCTCGGTCAACACTGACTTTTGCCACAAAATCCTCTGACACCCGAGTGAGCTCGGTAGGCACTGTTTCCACAGAGTAATTTTCAAAAATGCTTGGTAGACTTTGAAATTTGTTCTATTGACCAATTGAGCTTGGTAAACACTGTCTACCAACTGATATGACATTTGTGTAACATCAAAGACAACACACAATTAAACAATTGTATCCAACAATCTCCCTCTTTGGCATTGATGGCAACACAACATGTCATAGTACAATGAAATTTGAAAATAAGTCTTTTCTTGATAGAAATTTTCTCCCTCTTAGATTTTATGCCACAAACTTCTCTAATGTAGTAATCTCCCTCTATGAAGGAATTACATAGCTTCTTTTCAAACAACAAACTCTCCCCTAATTCAAATTTTAGAAAGATATGACAGTAAACTCTCCCTCTTTGACAACACATACCAAAGACAACACAAACCAAATGAAAAATAATATATCTTGAGTACTTATTCATATGCAATTTTTCCATGACTATACTGCATCAACTGATAGATATTTAACTTGGTTCCTGTTGATACATCACTAAAATTTTATTTTAGTGAGCTTCAGATAGGGGAATGACCCCTAACTTACCTCTTAGATACAAGAATGCATCCTTAGGTAATGGCTTGGTGAATATGTCTACAATCTGTTCTTTCATATGCACATATTCCAATCTAATTTCCTTTTCCTGCATCAATTCTCTAAAAAAGTGATACTTTATTGCAATGTGCTTGGTTTTAGAATGCATCATTAGATTCTTTGATATGTTAATTGCACTTGTATTATCACAAAACATAACAACTGGTTCTTTGATCTCAACCTTCATGCCTTGCAATAATTGTTTAAACCAAATAGTATTAGAATAGTTTACTGCTGCTGCAACATATTCTGCTTCAGCTGTAGATTGGGATGTGTAATTTTGTTTTTCACTTGTCCAAGATACCAACCTCTTTCCAAGAAAGAATGCTCCACCACTTGTACTTTTTCTGTCATCAATGTTTCCTGCCCAATCAGCATCAATAAACACTTTCAAGTCCATATTTTCTCCAAATTTATACCACAATCCATAATCTTCAATGCCTTTCAAGTATCTCAAGATCCTCTTGATTACCATCATGTGATTTTCTCTGGGTTTTGCTAAAAATCTTGCCACTATACCAACTACAAGAGCAATATCAAGCCTTGTATGAACCACATACTGTAGTTCTCCAATCATTGATTTGTATAAGGTCTAATCTGCCTCTTTTGAATCATCATCTTTCATAAGCTTTAATCTAGTACACATGGCAGTTCCAACTAGTTTTGAATCTTCCATACCAAACTTCTTGAGTATCTCCCTAATGTATTTAGATTGAATGATGTAGATACCATTCTTGCACTATTGAATCTGAAGACCAACAAAGAATTTAATTTCACCAAACATAGACATCTCAAATTCCTTGTTCATTTTCTCTCAAAATTCTTTGCATAGACCATCATTCCATATGAACAAAGTATCATCCACAAATATTTTTGCCAAAACAATCTTGTTATCTGGTCCTTCCTTGATCTACAAACTATTGTTATCATTAGTTCTCTAAAAACCAATCTGAATAAGATAGTTATGCAATCTCTCATACCATGCTCTAGGGGCTTGTTTTAGACCATACAATGCTTTGTGTAATTTGCAGACCATGTCATTTTTTTCTATATCAACAAAACCTTTAGGTTGCTCAATGTAAATTTCTTCATCCAGAATAACATTGAGAAATGTTGATTTAACATCTGTTTGATATACCTTAAATCTTTTGTATGCAGCATATGCAAGTGGGGTCCTAACACCTTCCAATCTTGCAACAGGAGTAAAAATCTCTCCATAATCAATTCCTTCTTCTTGAGAGCAGCCTTTACATGCCAGTCTAGCTTTGTTTCTTGATACCTTGTCATCTTCATTCAACTTGTTCTTGAATAGCCACTTAGTTCCAATAAAAATTTTATCTTTAGGCCTAGGTACAAGAGTCCATGTTTTGTTCTTCTCTATTTTCTCTATCTCTTCATTCATAGCCTCAATCCAACTTTCATTTTCCAATGCATTTTTGACATTTCTAGGTTCAAAATCAGCAAGTAAACAAGTACCTTTTAGCTTACTTCTTATCATAGTACCTTCATATTTGTCTCCAATAATCTAATTTGGTGCATGATGTCTCCTGACATACTTAGCCAATATAGGTTCCTTAGCTTTTCAATGAATTGCATTGTCATCTTCTTGAACTTCAACTTTAGGTTCTAGCTGCTCTGACTTAGTAGGCATTGGCTCGGTAGCATCTAAATGTGACTCAGGTCCCTGTAACTCAATTTGAACTTCTTGCAACTCGGTGACTGATAAAGACTTAGGAGTATAAGTCTCCTGATTGATAGATGTATCTGGCACTGTATCAAGTTCAATGAAAACAAATCTCTTGTAATCTTCTTGTTCTTTTTTTGCTTTCTTCTTCAGTCCTTTCTACAAACTCATCAACTTTCACATGTGCACTTTCTATGATTTTTTGAGTAGACAAATTCAAACATCTATATGCCTTACTCTTGCAAGTATATTCCAAAAATATACCTTCATCACCCTTCACATCAAATTTTTTTTTTTCTAGATTCTTTCAAGATATAACATTTACTTCTAAATACTTTTAGGTAACTTGCATTGGGTTTATGGCCATACCATAACTCATAGGGGGTTTTGAATGAGTCCTTCTTCAACTGTACTTGGTTCAAGGTATGAATTGTAGTGTTGATAGCTTCCTTCTAGTATTTGATAGCAATGTTCTTTTCAAGCATTAGAGTCCTTGCATAATCCATGATAGATCTATTCCTCCTTTCAGCTATTCCATTTTACTCGGGAGTTCCAGGGGCTGATACCTATCTTTTGATTCCTCTTTCAATGCAAAAGTTATTGAATTTATGGGAAATGAATTCACCACCTCTATCTGATCTCAAACATTTTAGTCTTTTCCCTATTTCCTTCTCTACTCTGGCCAAATACCATTTGAACTTCTCAAATGCTTCTGACTTCTCTCTCAGATACATGATAGTCATCATTCTAGAGTAGTATCAACAAAAAGAATAGAGAACTTTTCTCCAATATAGCTCTCAATTCCAATAGGTCCACACAAATCACTATGCATAATTTCTAAAATTTCTCCAGATTGATAGTTTTTACTTTTAAAGCTAGTCTTTCCCATCTTACTAATCTGACAATTCTTGCATAGACCAACATCAGGTTTCTTTATACTAGGAATGCCTCTTACTTTCCCAAATTTTCTTATCTTTACCATGTTATCAAAATTTACATGACATAACCTTCTATTCCATAACCGACTTTCTTCAATTTGAGCAATAAAACATGAGCATTCACCAAGTTCAAGATAAAACAAGTTACCTTTTGTTTGTATGCCTAATCCAATCAGCTTTCCTTTGTCATCCAACAGTCTTGCATTTCCATGCATGAATTCCACCTTGAATCCAATATTGATTATTTGTGCCACACCCAACAGATTATGTTTTAGTCCTTCAATCCAATAGGTATTATCACATACAAGCTCTTTGGTTAATGAGATTCCTCCTCTTTCTTTTATGCAACAAAGTTCATTATTTCCAAAACTTACACTACCACCATTATAGTCTTTGAAATGTTCAAACTTTGTTTTGTCACCAGTCATATGATGAAAACAACCACTATCTATGATCCATGTATCATTTTTCCTTACATGAGAGATAAGTGTCATCTTATCTTCCTCATCATTATCAGATTCATCTTTCATAGCAACGTAAACAATTTCATCTTCACTATTATCACAATCCTTAGAGTCCTTAGCCATAAAACATGTTTTCTTACCTTTGTCCTTGAATGATTTGAAGTCTTTCTTGCCATTGCATTTATGAACTTTTTTTTCATCCTTGTTTTGCTTGTTTGGGCACCTAGCTGCAATATGACCAATTTCTTCACATGAAAGACAAATTAGAGGAACTTTGCCTTTGTATTATCCTTTGCCTCTAGAATATTTTCTTGCAAGTAGAGCTTCAACTACTTCAAGATCATTGTCAGAACTTTCTTTTGATTCTTCTTCACTTTCTAACTAAGAGTTTTTTATCTTCTTGCCCTTTTCTTTGAGTGAAAGCTTGACTTTAAATGCTGATTCAATGTCCTTGGAAGTTGGAACATAATTATCATAGTTATCTAGCTCAAATGCAGTCAACCTTCCTACTATGGCATCCAAATTTATCTTATGATTTGCTTCACATATTCTTTCTTGAATTGTAGATACTCTAATTGCATAAATAGGAAGCAAATTTCTAAGAACTTTACTTACAATTGTTTCTTCCTTGATGTCTCCTCTAGAAGCTTTGATTGCACTGACACTTGCTTTGACCCTTTCAACATATTTGGCAATGTTTTCATCCTCTCTTATCCTCATCTGATCAAATTATCCCCTTAAACTTTCTACTTTGGCTCTTCTTACATTGTCATCACCTCCATAAATTTTCTTCAACTTGTTCCACATAACAAAGGCAATTTTGTAGTCCTTGATATCATCAAATTCTTCATAGCTTAGGGCTGATGCAATGTTTATCATCATGGTGTTATGAGTCTTCTTTTCAACAATGTCATTGACAAATAATGTACCAGCAGGAGTTGTGTATTCTTCATCAAGATATTTCAATCTTTTATCTCCAATGGAAGCCAAATGGAGTCTCATGAGACCTTGCCATGCTAAAAAGTTGTCCCTGTTAAGCCTTGGAATTTCCCTCTTGTAAGACATCCTAATCTTTAGCTTAGATCCTTGAAATCCTTCCTACAAGCACCAAAAGCTCTGATACCAATTGTTGAAAATATAGATGGAGTAACTAAGGGGGTGTGAATCAGTTACCACAAAAACAAATCCACAGATCACTTAGATGTCTTATAAAACTAGCTATTTCTGTCACTCGATAAAAATATAGAAAAATGTTGTAACTTGGTAGATGCAGTGTATGTTAACTTTAGCAGATCTTAGACATTCACAGTGATTAACATGCAACCATAAAAGAAATAACATGAACACATGAGACACCAAATTTAATGTGGAAACCCAATATGGAAAAACCACCAAGTAACTAGCTACTAATTTTCACTCTTTTGAAGTGAGCCCTGTTAGGAGCCAACCCTATTAAAGGTTACAAAATACATTGTTAGGTGTGACCTTGTTCGAGGATTTAATCACCCTATTAGGAGTGGCCTTACAAAGGTCTTTGGAACAATTCAATAGAATTGTCACCTTATTAGAGGATTTCCAAATGGTTGTTAAACTAACTCTATTAAGAGATTTAGGAATCACTACTACAATGGTGAGAAAGTAGCAATGAAATGACCTGAATGAGATGCAACTAAATTGCTGATATAGATCTTTGTTCTACTTCACTAGATCCTCTCTAATTGAATATTACTTTGCTGCTCCTCAAGGATATCTGACCATCCTTCAAAGCTTGCTCACACTTTCCTCTTCAAATAATCAACACACTTGCATGCTTGCTCATTACCAATTTAGAATTCTCAACTTGACCTTTTATTCATACCTTACAAATTATCAAGTCAGCTCATTTAAAAGTTACAATTACCAATAATCATTACCTCAATCGGCTACAATCATTACATAAAATAATTAAACTTTATTTCTCAGATTAACAAAATCCTTCATTGGCCTACCCTACTTGGTAAACATTGATCCTGAACTGATTTCTTGTGTTAACCAACAGAGGCTCGGTTAACATTGCAAATCCTACAAAATTCTTTGGAGACTGAGTGAACTCCAACTTGGTAAACACTAACTTTCCTTTGTTAACCTTGTGAGCTCAGTTAACACTGACTTCTGCCACAAAATCCTTTGACACCCAAGTGAGCTCGGTAGACACTATTTTCACAAAGTAATTTCTAGAAATACTCGATAGACTCTAAAATTTGTTGTGTTGACCAACTAATCTCGGTAAGCACTGTTTGCCAACTGATATGACATTTGTGTAACATCAAAGACAACACACAATTAAACAATTGTATCCAACATGGGGCCCCAAGTGGTTTCCAGGGCAACCCATTGTAAGTTATTTAATAAGTGAAAATGCTACACTAAATGGGAATAAAATGAACCTAATAAGAGTATTCGTATGTTCTCACCCAGGCCTCTAGTGCTACTACAGACTAAGATAGGAGTAGAGAGAATGCTTGATTGTGACCTTCCATCTATAGTATGCCTTGTCAGTATGAGAGGATACTAGTGGTTGCATAGGGATCACTAGAGGGTCAGGATCTTGGGAGACTGTTAGGGTAACTCTAGCATGATTCATGCGATGATGTTACCCACTTACATAGTAGGTTTCTTAAGTGTCTTTGTGTGCCTCTGGGTTTAGATGTTAATTTATCTTGGAACCTTTGAGTTAGAATACTTTTAGGACTTCTTATACTTAGAGAGTATTTTTGATATTTGGTTTGTTATCCTATTTGGGACTTGAGACTATCTCCTCAGTGCAGTGGGAGTGGGCCATTTAGGTTCCATGCAGTCGAGTGGTAGTGCTTTTTACTCTTACCATTGAGATCCATCCGTGGTCACCATGGCAGGAGCTTCCTTGTCTATATTTCCTTGTTATTTTATCTTTGTATCATTATGATGGATGGTTATATCTTATGATGGATGTTTATATCTTTTATTAGGGATGGATATATCGTTTATGGTGGTTGCTTTCATTTATTATATTTCACTTTGCATCATGTATCTGAGGAGGATGATGTAATTCTATTTTTATATATGTATATTCTTTTAGCCTTTCATACCTTGTAACATGTATAGTGGATGATTGAGCATTCCAAATTTTATTGCCAAGTGGCATTTAGAACAAATGTATATAACTTTAATGGACATTGGACTTTCTTTTATTCTTTCATATGGATGTGGAATTTGTTAGACTTAGTATTAATTAATTATAAATGTGACTCAATGTCTTGGGATCCTTAAGGAATGTAATCTTGCTTATGAGTGATTGTATGTTATTGCTTCCGCAACTTTATGTTTGATGTGTATGATATTCTTTCTTGTTTAAAAAAAAAGGTTTTGGCAAACTTAGTAAAACTTTAGGTTATTTCTTTTGGATCCCTTGGTGGAGCGTTATGATCCACACGTCTAGATCTGATATCCAATCTATAGAATTCCT
Organism: Cupressus sempervirens; assembly: GCA_028749045.1. Taxonomy (NCBI): domain Eukaryota; kingdom Viridiplantae; phylum Streptophyta; class Pinopsida; order Cupressales; family Cupressaceae; genus Cupressus; species Cupressus sempervirens. The sequence goes on from CM053783.1 coordinate 691,151,255, forward strand.
TGGTATACTCTTTCATAGTCATTTCTTTTTGTTTCAAATTTTGCATCTTTCTCAATAGGCTAACTTGGTAATTAGTAGGAAGGAATTTGTTCTTTACCTTGTTCACCATCTTTGGCCAAGTTTTGATATTCTCCTTTCCTCTCCTTTGTCTATTAGTTTGCAAATGCTCCCACCACAATGAAGCATGACCTTTTGGCCTAGTAACTGAAATCTTCACCTTTCTATTATCAGGAGTGTTTTCATACTCAAAGAACTTCTCCATATCTGAGATCCAATCCAACACAACATTGGTATCCAATTTTTCATCAAACAGAACAATTTCTACAACAACCTTTGAATTTTCCCTAGACAACACTCACAACAATCTTTCCTCATCTTAATCTTCTTCAAGTTCTAGATTATGGTTTGGTGCTGCTACTTCATCATCACTTACAACATCAAGATGTGCTTCTTTCCTCTAGGTTGTCTCCACAACATCTAATCTGGCTGCAATTTTTCTCAACTGATCCAATATGGCATTGTTAGTATTTCCTCTACCACAAACCATCTTTACCAATAACGTTCCTACAAGATTGTAACCCTCTACAAGTTATAGGTCAAATCCACAGATCTGCAACCCTACAACCAATATCCAAAATAAGGTTCTCCATGATCCAATCTCCACAAGGATGAACCTCAAGCTCTAATACCACCTGGAATAAGGAAGGATGGGGAAAACTAGGGCCAAGGGCACACCCAACTCTCCAAACCACCCTACAAGAGTTAACACAACGGAAGCAAACACAAAGGACAGCAACCAAAGCAAGAAAAAGAGTAAAATGGTTTTGTTGATTCTTCAAATAATCAACATACATGCCTAGCTATAATTCCTTCTAGTTTATAGCTAGATACAAAATACATTCATACACAAAGATCCAAGCAGCAATTCGCAATTTCCAGTTCTACTCTGCAATCCTCTTCAAAACTACCTCAAACTCTTCACTCTCTAAAACTATCTTAACTCTAAACCTAAACACTCTATTTATAAGCCAAAATGGCTTACAGATCATTCTAGAATGTGGAGAAGTCACAAGTCAATTCTTAGCAAATGTTAAATGAAAATAAACCATCATTAAATACACAATTTGGCCTACATCAGCAATTAACTGTCCTGAAATTAATGTCTGAGAAAAATTGTGTAATCTTCTAGCTCCAATTGAGTTAGAACACATGCTTCAAACTGTGGGTAGATATCTAGGTCCTCTACAACCCCTTAAGTGTGCAAGGTTCTATTCATTAAGGAAAAGTGCACATCCATTCTAAAAGTTGAACACGGAAAATTGTCACGCAAAACTGCCAGAAATTGATGTTCTAAGAGAATTGCCATATCTCTCAAACTATAAGGAGTTAGAAGTTGTTCTCTGAAACATATATAGTACTCTAGGCCCTCTTAAATACTTAAAGTGTGCAACCCTTCATTAATTATGGAAATTTAGTTACACAATCTTCAATGGGCACCCAAAAACTAGAAAATGTAGTTTTAGTACAACCTAGTTTCAGTAGCAAGACAAAAACTAAAAACATGCAGGATAGCAGTGCAACCCAGGATGCTCCTACATCAGTATTAGTATGCATCACTAGATTCTTTTAAATGTTAATAACACTTGTGTTATCACAATATATAACTACAAAATTTGTAATTTATTTTTTCATACCTTTCAGTAATTGCTTTATCCATATAATGTTTGAACAATTCACTATAGCTACCACATACTCAGCTTCAACAGTTGATTGGAAAATACAATTATGTTTCTTTCTTGTCCATGAAACCAATCTCTTTCCAAGAAAGAATGCATCTCCACTAGTGCTTTTTCTATCATCAATATTTCTTGCCTAATATGAGTCAGTGGATACCTTCGGTTCAAATCAATCACTTCTTTTGTAATACAGTCCATAGTCTTTTGTACCTTTCAGATATCTCATTATCCTTTTCACTACCATCATGTGAATCTCCTTAGGATTTTTTGAAAATCTAGCATCTATCCTAGTTGCTAATGCAATATCTGGTCTACTATGAACAACATATTACAATTTTCCAATCAAGGATATGTATAGGGTCTGGTTCACATCAACAGATTCATCATTCTTAGATAGCTTATGTTATGTTGACATAGATGCCGAGCTCACTGGTCTTGAATCTTCCATTCTAAAAGTCTTTAGTATCTCCTTGATGTATTTGGATTGTGTAATGAAAATATCAAACTTCATTTGACATACTTTTAATCCAACAAAGAATTTGATTTCACCAAACATAGACATTTCAAATTTCTTCTTCATTTCATCATCAAATGATTTGCATAATGCTTCTCTTCTTCTAAATATAATGTCATCAACAAATATTTCAAATAACAGTACTTCATTGTTCTTACCATTCTTCAAATATCTATTATTGTTATCATTTGTCCTTTCAAAACCAATCTTTACCAAATAGTTATGTAATCTTTCATATCATGCCTTTGGGGCTTATTTCAATCTATAAAGGGATTTGTTCAGTTTACATACCATATTATTCTTCTCTGGATCTATAAATCTTTTAGGTTGATCAATGTACACTTCTTCCTCAAGTATATGATTCAAAAATGCAAATTTGACATCCATTTGATACACCTTGAAATTTTTGTAGGTTGAATATACAAGTAGAGTTCTAACTCCTTCAAGTTTTTCCATAGGAGCAAAAGATTCTCCATAATCAACTCCTTCTTCTTGAGCATATCCTTTGCATACTAGGATTTCTTTATTTCTTGTTACTTCTCCATTTTCATTGAGTTTGTTCCTAAAAACCCACTTTTTCCCAATGACATTTTTGTCTTTAGCTTTGGTACTAAAGTCTAAATATTGTTCTTCTCAATATGTTCAATTTCCTCATTCATTGCTTGAATCCAATCTTCATTTCTAGAGCATCTTTCACTATTTTGGGCTCAAATTCACAAAGTAAGCATGTGTCATCTTTGAGTTTCTTTCTTGTCATAACACTTGATGCAACATCATCAATGATTTGTTTAGGTTTGTGATGTCTTCTCACATACGTTGCTAGTACAAGTAGTTTCCTGCTTTGTTCTTCAATAGGTTCATCTTGGAAATTAATCTCAAGGTCATTTGCTCTTCCTTGTTTAGGTTTTAGTCCAACTTTTGAATGCTCAATATTTACTATTTGATGGTCAACATTGTCTGTTTGTGACTCAACATATTCAGTCTATTGCTTGTCACCCACTCTCTATTGCTCAACAATTTTTTGCTCTACAATATTTCTTGTCTACTGAGAGACTGCAACTTGACTTTGTTGTTCATTAGAAGTGCTTGGAGCATTATCATCCACGTAGATAAATGTACCATAGTCTTTAGATTCTTCTTTGCATATAGTGTCACTTTTTTCTGCAAACTCATCAGTTTTCACATTTGCACTTTCCACAACTTTGTTAGTGTAAGCATTCAAACACTTGTAAGCTTTACTCTTGGTGGAATGTCCTAGGAATATACCTTCTTCACTCTTTGCATCAATTTTTTCATTCTTATTATCTTTAAGAATATAGCATCTACTTCCAAATATTTTGAAATACTTCACATTAGAAGCATATCTATACCATAGTTCAAAAAGTGTAGTATTTGTACCTTTCTTGAATTGTACTCTATTCAAGGTATAAAAAACAATACTAATTGCTTCTCTCCAATATTTCTTTGATACACTCTTTTCCATCATCAATGTCCTTGCACAATCCAATATTGATATTTTTCTCCTTTTAGCTATCCCATTCGAAGGAGGGGTCCTTGGTACTGACATCTCTCTTTTAATTCCTCTAATATTGCAGAATGTATTGAACTCATTTGAAATGAATTCACCACCTCTGTTAGATCTCAAGCACTTCAGACTCTTCCCTAATTATTTTTCAACTCTGGCTAAATACCACTTGAATAACTAAAAGCATTAAATTTAGCTTTAGGAAACATCATAGTCATCACCCTAGAGTAATCATCAACAAATAGAATGAAATACTTATCTCCATAGTAGCTTTGAACATCAATGGATACACATAGGTCAGTATGAACCAGTTCCAAAATATCATTAGAAGTGTATGTTTTTCTCATAAAACTAGACTTGGTCATTTTTCCCAATTGATATTGTTTACACGTAGCATTGTCAGACTTCTTTAGTTTAGGCAATCCTCTTACTTTCTTCATTTTACTGATATCCACCAAATTGTCAAAGTTTACATGACATAGACTCTTTTTCCATAACCAAACATCTTCTTATTGTGCATACAAACATGTCTCGTTAGATAAATCTAGATAGAACAAGTAACCTCTTGTTTGATCACCTCAGTAGTGCCTCTTGTGTTTGTGATTTGAACCTTGTTACATTTTGATTAGAGAGATACTTGATACTCTTGTTATGTTCTTTTAAGATGACTTGAGGGTCATATATTATATTTTGATTTCAGTATCATAGATGTGTTACTACTATGTTGTTCAATTTATCATATCTGCATGTTGATGTTATTTTGAGATGGTAGTAGGTTTATGATGATATCTTCTTATCTATTATTTTGGGCACATCTCTGATTCTGTTATGTGATGGATTTTATGCTATGGATATTTACTTCATTCTTGCTTCTTTATGCTTTGTGTGAACGTGAGTGATGTAAATGATTAAATTAGGTATTTAATGCATTTGTTGCTTCAACTATGATATTATATGCAATTTCACTTGATCATGTGTTTTAGTGTGCAAGAATTATATCCCTGGCAGTGGCACCTGGAGATAGTGATTCAACTATTCATATTTTACCAATGTCATCCCTGTATGATCGACGTATCCATGTTTAATTGTTTAAATTAAACCTTTTGGTGATTATTAAATCCAAACTCATTTGCATTATGTGACTAGACCAGTGAGTGTGTCTGTGCATTTAGAGGTTCGCATTGTCACGAAAGTTGTTGAGGAAATTTTTGTGATTTTGGGTTTTCAGGCTTTATATTTTTATTGAATTTAATTTTCGACAGCTTTGCCATAGATGAATTCCTATTTCTAGGAATAACTTGTTTTCATTTAGGTTGACTCAAAGTCTGGTTAGTTTAACTGGTTATTTGCCCCAATCGACTATTACTCGAAAAGTGAATAAGTATTGAAAGAGGAATTTAATTCTGTAAGTATGATCAGAATGATGGTATATTCATTCAATATACATTGAGAAAGTACACTAGGAGTTTCTGTATATAAAGGCCTCTAAGATACATCTAGAATGCCTCAAAATCAGCTACATGATAAGTCATACAACCAGGCACATGTCCACCAGATATGGGTTATCCTCCATTAAGCACAGAAGTAAGTGCGATGATGAGAGGATAAGCCTACAAAGGTGTACCATGCAAATCACTATTGTAGACACCATGTGCTGAAATAGAGTTGCGTACTTTTGTGTTGTCAACATGACAACTCAAAAAGGTGTGCAAACTCCTAAGTGTCTCACAAAATAAAAAAATAAAATAATGCATTAACCTAAGTAAACTTAAGTAAGTGTAAATAGTAAATACGTATTTACACCAACACCCCCCACCTTAAGTGCAACTTAGGGGAATGCCCTTAAACTTACGAAAACTAGGACGAAGTGCATAATGGGTCCCAGCTACTAGGCCATGTTAGGTACCCATGTACATAATAAAATTCAATCTCTCATAAAGTGGAGAAAGAGGAAAAACCTCATGGGAAAAACCCTCCCAAAAAGACAGATGAAAAGGGATGCATGGATGGATGGATTAATCAAGACCCCTCCATTACAACATACATCTAGTATATACAAAAAGTGAAGAATGAGAAGAACAAGAACCTCATAAGAGGAAAAAGTCCCCCCCCCCCCCAAATGAAGAATGCCTGTCAATGAAAGTTGCTCCGATGAAGAAGTTGGTCCATGAGTGCAAAATGATGTTCCTCCCTTTTGGAAGAAACAATGACAAGGGTACAATCCCGAAGATGTATGGTGGCCCTGAAACTTGCTCAAGTATCCCTATGCTAATGCTAATGTTCGCCCCTTCCAATTGTGCTAAAAAGAATGAATGCAGATCTGGCAAGGATGTCTATTGAACCTATTCCAATGAACCATCTCTCTCCTCAGCTGACAAAGAGACCTCTAACAACTGTTGTTCATAAGGATCCATAATCATGCCAACCTGTAAAGATTGATCATGTAGAGAATGGACATGAGGGTCGAAGTGATCCCTCGCAACAACTATAGAAGGATCATTATCATCAATGAGAAGATGTAAGTCCTTAAGGTCGTCTCCCAAGTTTATGGTGTGTGACTCCACAAACAAACCTGCAATGTCTACCATGTAGTCATCAACTGAAGTTGGAGCTGGAAGACGAGATGTACCATGCTATGTTGGACCTTTCAGTGTGCCAATATAAGCATGTGGATTGGATTGATGTCGTGACCTCTCATTGCAACTGTCGATAAAACCCCATGGGTCTGAATCTGTTGAAGCATTATCACCAGTGTCACTATTAATTTCCACTGTATATGATGTGCAAAGAGGATTACAGTATAAGCTTGGTGAACTTTCCTCAAAGTGAACATCCATCTCCACAAAAATGTCATGAGTCTCTGGATCCATAAGTCTATAATCCTTCACATTGTCTTCATATCCTATGAAAGTACAAGGCTAAGATGACTGTGCCTTGCATCCCCTAGAAGATAGGTTTGCCCATGCTAGACAATCGAAGACTCAGAAGTGACTCACAACTAGTTTTTTGTTACACCATGCCTCAAAAGGAGTCTTACCATCTAAGGCATTATGAGGAGACCTGTTAAGTATGTGAGTGGCACTAGTAATGGCTTCAACTTCAAGTGTCAGATCAAGAGACTTGGCTTTTATCATGTAACTTGCCACAGATTTGAGAGTCCTAATCCTTAGTGCTGTGACATCTGTCTTATGCGGACTAAATGCTGGTGGATTCTAAAGATCAATTTCCTCAAGCTTGCAAAAGTTTCTAAGTCTTCTGTCCACATATCTATTCTCATTGTCCACTCGTAGAACCTTGATGGCTTTCCTTGATTTGTGTTCAACATGAGTCTTAAAGGCTTGAAGCTTATGAACCACTTCACTCTTATGATGAAGGAAGTAGACCCAAGTGAATTGTGAAAAGTCATCAACAAAAGTAAGGATGTAGCGGCCTTGGCTAACTGAAGTCACTACAAAGGGTCCTACTAAAACCATGTGAACCAACTAGAGAACAACTGGAGCTCTAGAAGACTTCCCTTTATCATACTTCTCCTTGAGATGCATATCCACTGAACATGGTGAACACTCTCCCTTAGAAAAGTTGATGTTAGGTAGACCTTTTACCATGCGTTTTGAGAAAAGTTGTTGAAGAGAGTGGAAGGCAAGATGACCAAACCACTCATACCATTAGTTGATGTGTGAATTAGAGTGAGTCGACAAGGCTTGAGAAGGAGACTTAGGCACAAGATGGGAGAAGCAATAAAGCCTCTTGTCATGATTGACTTCTCCCACTACAACCAATGAATCCTCTTTTAGACTACGCACCATCACTGAATTTGGAGGGAACTCAACTTTCTCACCATCTCGAAAGTGAGTTATTTGGTAAACTAAGAGGAGACTAGAGCTAAGTTTTGGAATGTAGAGAACATCTTTGAATTCCCCATTTCCAATTTCCAGATGTCCTTTTCCTTCAACTTCCATTTTTGTATCATCTCCCACAAAGATGTGTGATACCTTTGACTGCTTCAATGAAGAAAAATCTCCCTTTGAAGAACCCATGTGATAGGAGACACCTGAGTCAAGTATTCATTCCATTGAAGAACTTGAATTTGCCATAAGTGCTTGCCCTTTTCCCTTTGAAGAGGTTGGAGTTGAATCCTTGGAAGTACCTGACACTTGAATCTTGTTCTTCCTCAATAGATTTTCTAACTCATCGATTCTTTTAGTCTTGCAATGATGCTCATCATGATTTGGCTTTTTGTAATATGCACAAAAAAAGTTTGTCCTTTTCATTACTTCCCTTCTTGTTGGAAGAAGAATTGTCTTGCTATGAGGAGGATTGTTTTCTCTTAGATTGTGATTTCTGCTTCTTGTTGTTGCTAGAACTTTTCCCTCCTTGACTTGATTGGTGCTCATCACAAGCCACCAAGGCTTTGGTCTTTGATGACTTGAGAAGTCCCAAATCCATCAAGTGAGATTGTTCAACAATCAACATTTCTGTAAATGCATTAAATGTAGGCTTCTGGTAAGTAGTTCCCATGGTCAACCTATGAGTATTAAAACTTGAAACAAATGAAGCATACTATGAAGGTAGCTTCTTTAGGATGTGATGAATCAACTTTTCATCCTTCATGAGATTTCCACAATCTTTAAGAAGTGCCCTATACTCATTGGCTTAGTTGATGTAATCCTGAATCATGTCAAAGTTCTTTGGATCCAAGAGAAGTAGGTCATCCTTAATCTAAAATCCCTTTTTTTCATCCACCTTACCATACAACGATTCAAGTTCTTCCCAAGCTAGTTTGGATTCTGTGAAATTGGCAATGTGAAAGAAGAGATCTCTATGTACACAACTCCTGATAATTCCTAAAGCCTATTGGTCTTGTTTTTTCCTTTCAATGAGTTCTTTAGCATTAGTAGGTTTGGTAATTGTACCATCAACATAAAGACTGTAACCTTTTTCCATTAATCTACTCTATGCATATCTTTTCATGTAGAATAATTGCGTGAAGTTAGAGGTGGACATTTAAATGAACCCATGATGTAGAAAATGATAAAAGCACAAAAGAAAGATAGAAGAACACAATACACACACCCCCTTTTCACTCAATCAAAAGAACCCCCCCCCCCCCCCACACACAAAAAAAAAAAGATGCTTTAGGCACTTTATAAATAGTGCATGTACAATGGGCCACTTGTCAAAATGTACAAAGTTGACTTTCTAATTTTGCTTTTACAACTACCTTTTGAGGCCCAAATCTGTCACTAACACCTGTAGCTTAGATGTACAACAATTTTGAAAAGTAGTCAAAGCTTTACAATATAGAAAAAGCCCTAGTTCTAAAAGTGAGAATTTTGTCCTCACACCCTAGAATTTGACTATAGATCTAGATAGTAGACAAAAAATAATGCACTTTCAAAAAAAAAAAACCTGAAAAGGTGACCAGATGAGCCCATATGGAGCATTTGAAGTTGCAAAATGCAATATTAAGTAGGTACAGTCACCAAAAACTACAACTTATAAAACATCTTTGCACCAAAACCAAAAAATAACCACCAATTAAAAGTTCATGAAATTCTATCCAATTTTTAAAAAAATTACACCTAAATCAGAGTTTGGATGTTTGAATTATGGGTTCGCAAAGTAAGGCTACCAAATCAAAAAGCAATCTAGAGAGGGGTTTGGAAGAAAAATTGCATGATTAAATTTGATAGTCAAATGACCTTCGCAGTAGTTGAAAATGGCCTAGTTTTGACAGTCAGACGATCACCAATTTTAACATAATAATTAGCTAACATCAACGAAAAAATGACCAGCTAGGCTGACATGGCAAGGTGACTGTGTTGTTCATATGGTACAGACTGTACATGTGGCAATAGTATGGTGTATAGACAAGTTGACATGTCAAAAGGTACGGATGCACATGTGGTGGCTGAGCTGGCTATACATGGCCATAGTTGTACTACTAATGTGCCAAACATTGGGCCTGCTAACATGGCACGTTTGCCTGAGTGGCTGGCAGTCCACATGGCTGCTCAGAAGATGGGTCCACATGTTTGAAGTTGTTGCCAAATGGTGATTCACTAGGTTGTCGAGCTATTGCATGGAAGGGAGAGCAGATGTCGTGTGGCACTGTAGAAGCGACATCGAAAATAGTAAGATGACGATTGAAGTTTCAAAAAATGTCGCCATAAATAGAAATTGAACCTGTAGTTGCTGAAGATAGGTTTTGGGGTGCCAAAACTCTAAGTGCGATAGAAATTTAATCACATTGCTAGAACAGTCTTTATCTAGGTCAGAAAATGCCTTGGGCAGGCTGATTTTTTTTTACAATGCGAGTGTTACGAGTTAAAATGAATTATCCCACATGGGATGTGTGCGAGTGTTTTGGAGTGTTTAAAACAAACACTCAAATAATGTTAATACAAAGGCGTGACCACTGGTTGAGATCTGGCCCTACTTACCGGTGGAGGATTCGGTTCGTTGAAAATTTAAATAGTCTGGTCTAATTGGAAATGCTTGGTCTAGTCAATGGTTATGGGTGGAATTCAACTGTGATGTACCCGAATTTGTTGTACAGCTTGTTGGTGTTGATATTGTCCATGAAATAATTACAAAGGAATATCCTCTGTGTAGGGTCGGGATCTAACAACCCAATTTTACAAAAAAAAACTCTACTAGCTACCTAAAGGGCAAAAAAATAAACAAAAATAAATAAAATTGCAGAGAATAAATTATAGACCTGAATTAAAAAATTGCAGATTTGCAAATGACCATACTCGGACTACAAATCAGGGCCTCCCGGTACCAATTTGCAAAAAAAAATTGCCTCATGGTTGAATTTGGCTTAGGGTAGCCAAGTTTATAGTCAATCTTCACTGAATCAGCATTCCAGATGCAATGGCAAGGTCAGATCTAGGTCTAGATGCTCTCAATTTCTGCAGTACTCCAAATTTGGGCTGAGGTGCTAAAGCAACAATGGTCTCGAATGGCTATGTGATGAGAAAATCTCCAAGCTCTGATACCATGTAAAAATTTTCCTTAGGGAAAAATTCACCTAGGAACTAAGAACTCAAACACAAGCACAATTGTAGACTAAAAGAGAGAGTATGATCAAAATGATGATATATTCATTCAATATACATTGAGAAAGTACACTAAGAGTGCTTGTATATAAAGACCTCTGAGATAAATCTAGAATGTCTCAGAATCAACTACATGATAAGTCATACAACTAGGCACATGTCCACCAGATATGGGTTATCCTCCATTAAGCACAAAAGTAAGTGTGATGGTGAGAGGATAAGCCGACAAAGGTGTAAGATGCAAATCAGTGTTGTAGACACCATGTGCTGAAATAGAGTTTCGTACTTCTATGTTGTCAACATGACAACTCAAAAAGGTGTGCAAACTCCTAAGTGTCTCACAAAATAAAATAATAAGATAATGCATTAACCTAAGTAAACTTAAGTGTAAATAGTAAATACGTATTTACCCCAACAAATTCTTTATTTCTCACTTTTGCAATTTGGGAATTTGTGAGCTTTTTCTGAAGGATTGGTTTTTTGTTTGTTGTGAGAGCTATAGGCATGGGATCTTTGTGAGGATGGACTCATTGGATCTAGCTCAAGGAGACCTTGCTTTGCCATCATTTTAGGCTATATCTATAGGTTATTTATTTTACCTAGCTATTTTCCATTTTAGCCCTTTTAGTTTTCAGGTAGGGCTTTCATGTTTTCTTGTTACAACTCAAATTTTTTACCTATTTTTTGTAGTTGTTTGTCTGGAGGCTGAGAACTAGTGTTCCCCTCCATTTTTGTTTGTTGGGTCTACTCGGTTGGTCAAGTTAGAATGTTTTCCCTGCTTTTGAGATAGGGGTTTAGGATTTTGAGTTGTTATGCTAGCCATTTTTGCATACGATGTCTAAACCCAAATTTTATTGGATTTTTGTGGCTTTTGTGCCCAAAGACCAAATGGATTTTATTTTCATTATTTTTGAGTTTTGGGGGTTTTACCTCAACTTGTGTATCACCCAGTTTTCTTGAGTTTTCTTGGTATGTTTTTATCATGGACTTGGATCATTCGTAGGATGTCAGTCAGATCATTGTTGCACTTTTTATGTTGCATTGGGATGTGTGTTACATCCATCTTCTTGAGTTGTTATTTGGTTGAGTGTGATTGCTGCTTGTGTTCTCATCCAGCCCTTGTGTTTGATCTTCATGATGGTGGTGAGCCAGACATGAGCACATGCGCATGCATTTGTCGAGTGACTTGTGAGGCCTAATCTCTCATTTGTATTTCGATAAAGCTATGTTCATTTGGGGTTGGGTTGTGAATATGCATGACTATGGGCACTCGTCATCTGATGAGTATGGGTATGTAGGCTAAGGTCGGTGGAGGGGCTTCTAACACATCCATGGTGTCCTAGCCTTGGTTGGAGTTAGGAAGTTTCTAATTAAGTGATAACTAAAGAAAAAAATCTTAGAGAATTAAACAAGATGAGACTACTAAATTCGGCCTCCTAAGGGTGGTGTTGAGGGGAATGGTTAGTGGTACATAGTCCATGTGGTTAAGCCGTGGATGAATCATGTCAGCATCCTGAGGGAATACCAAGGGTAATGATTTGTTAGCATTTTACCAACTCTCCACCAAGATTCCCTACATAGTTACCCATAAAGCATCTAACTAGGACCTATTGTATTTGCATTGTTGCATGGTCTTGGTTCTAGTCATCATTATTGTTTGGCGTGAGTGGTAGCCATGGATGTTTGTTTGGATGTGTTTGTGGTTGGATCATTATATCCATTAGCATAGCGAGAGTGGACCTAAGGGTTTCACGTGGTTGGGAGGCATAGATATCTTCACCACTGTTGAGGACTAGTGTACAGAGACAATTCTTTATTCTAGTGTGATTGTTACTTGTGTTTCACTTGGTACTTCAAGTTTTGAAGTATGTTTTTGATTAAGTAAAATAGGTTTTTACAAGGGTTCTTGAAACCCACCAGTTAACTACAAAATACAACTAAAAGTTTAGGTCAAGCAACAAAAAAAAAAATAGGCCATATCTGATCATCAAACATAAACAAAAAAAAAATGGCCAAAAGCCTAGGTACAAACAAAAAACTAGAAGCAATGGTTAGGGCACCAATTCTTTAGCTAGCTCCACTTTCTTGAGCTCCAGCTCTCCCATGGCCTCAACCTTATCAATCTTTGATTCGATATCATTTGGAGAGACCTCTTCTTCTCTCTTCCATGTTCCACTCTCCTTCTTTTGCTCAGGCTCTCACCCTGTAAAGAATCATCCTCAACACTCACCCTAGAATCCTCTTTGTCCTTTTCCTCCTTCCCCTTTTTGCTTTCCTCCATCATCATGTGTAGCTAAATGATGTTATCATTAAGACCTTTTATAATTTTGAGGCTCTAGTTAGCCGAGCTATGGAGAGAGCTCTTTTCCACTCTTTTTTCAATCTCATAAACTCTTGCATCTAATCCCCACTTTTCCTGCCCCTGCATCCTGAGCTTAATCTCTTCAATTTCATGGAAGATCCATTTAATGGACCAGAAAATGTCCACCAAACTACTGTGGGCATTGTTAAGGGGGTTCATCCCCATTTCTCATGCGTTGTCACTAAGAATCACTAACGTCAAGCCAATGAGCTCTTCCAAATGAATTTTGCCATCCCTTCCCTCCAAAACCTCTAAGTGGATATGCTCTCTAGCCAGACCCATTTTTGCAATATTGGCATGAAAGTTCCTCCATGCAATTTTCCTTCCCTTTGCATCAAGAGTAACAGTGATTTTAGCCAAGCCCTCTTCCTCTTTCCTCTTTGATAGTGCTCTCCTTACCCCTACCAAGTGCCTTCTCAGCATCCTTCTCACCACCCCTTTTCCTTTTGACCAAGTTGTCATCCTTCCTACTTAGTTGAGCCTTACTAGTGCCCTACTCACTCAAATTTCCCTCCTTATGCATGTCCATCCCCTTTTCTTCATCTTTATAATCCTCCTCCAAGTTTTCCTCCTGCTTTATCCTTCTCTCTGTTCCTTTCCCTAGCTTCTTTTTCTTCTTCCTACCCATTTCCTTCATGATTTTAGCCACCTCCTCTTCATCATTCGAGTGTAGACCAGCACTATCCTCTGTATCCAAAGGGAGGTAGGAGCTCTTTGTCTCCTTAGAAGAAACTACCTTCTAGGAAACAACCCTTCTGCAAGTATGTTATCTTGTGATTTATGTTTTCATTGGAATGCTCGGATATCATGTTAGATGATGTTAGTTTTATTGACACATTCTTGTAGTATGATATTAGCATATGTTAGATGATGAGTTGATTCATGGATTTTCTTATGCTTTACTTCTAGCATATTAGATTTTCTTATTCTTATGATGTAGTACATTTTAGTAGTGACATCCTCATAAGATAGCTTTGACGATCTACTCTATAGTTTGGGATGTTACGCACGGGAGATGGCTGGGACCTTTAAGGTTTCATGATGTTATTACAGATAGGAGGAATGCGTACTTAGTTTGGTTGTTCAATTCACTATGATGTTCTTTCAGTCCATTGTGATGTTACTTTCAGTTATTTTCTTTTATTGCTATGTTAGATGGTTAGATGTGGTTCCGTCTAGTAGTTATTGTTTCAAGTGTCTACGCCTCCATTGTGGATCTAGTACTCCCCAATGTGGAGGTTTTGATTTCCTATTTTATCCCTTGTTTTGTCCTTAGAATTATTTCTTGCTTTTCTTGGGTGACCATGCATCAACATTGGGCAGTACTTTAAAGTATCGCACACCCAAAGAAGAAGAATTGTACAATATTGGAAAGTATCATGTGCTCATGGAAACTCTATTATGTGACACTTTATTATATCATACACCCTTTGGAGAAAGGTCATATGATATTTGTGAAGTATCACACGCCTTCTTGATAATTGTTTCCCAAACCTTGAATGCATCGTACTCCCTCATTAGAAAAGTCATACGATACTAGAAAGTATCACACAATGTTGAATTAAAGTATCACCTAGGTTTTGGAAAAACCTATCCAGGAGGACATCGGGCACTTTTTGGTTTGACCAAAAGTTTTTCTAAGGTGTTTTGGATACCCTTTATGATGTTATTGAATACCTTGGAATTGCATTTTGAATTTGGTATCTTTTTGGATTCAAGATTGTTTGCATCTTTCTGTGGTTAGTCGTTTTTGTTAGTAGCGACATTTGGAGATTAGTTGGTGTTTGGATTTTTGTTTCATCTTCCATTGTGATCTTTGTGATCCTCATATGTTGTATGTCACATGCATCCATACTTGTTTTAAAAATATATATATCTTGGCTTATATTTATCCTTGTTCCAAGGACCTTTGGGCAAGGCATTACACAATAAACATTGTCACATTTTATCTTGTCAGTTAGTTGAATAGTTCCTTTGCCTTTTACAATGCATGGAATATTATTACCAAATTTAACACATCCACCTTTGTATGGACCAATGTCCTCAAATTTTTCTTTATCACCAGTCATATGATTTGAACATCCATAGTCAGTTATTCATCTACCACTTTTGTTTACATATGAAATCAATGCAATTTTCTCATCTTCTTTCATAGCAACATAAACAGCTTTATAATCATTACTTTTAGATTCTTATCAGTTTATTCTTTAGCAATATAATAGGATTTCTTACCTTTGTCATCCTTGTTTTTCTTAAAGTCTTGGTCATCTCTTCTTCCTTTATACTTGCTTTCCTTCCTTTCATCCTTATCCTCTCTATCAGGATGCCTAGTAGCAATATGACCTACTTTATTGCATGAAAATTAGATAATAGGTAGTTTAACTTTGTATCTAACTTTTCCTCTTCTAAATCATTTTGCAATGAGGGCTTCAAGTTCATCAATACCATCATCAGAACTGTCATTGTCCTTCTTTACATGTTTTCCTTTTCTTTTGCTAAGAACCAATTGTGATTTAAAGATAGATTCAATAGTAGCAAGTGTATAGTTATCAAAGTTAGACATTTCAAAAGCAGCAAGTCTACCAATTACACCTTCCAAGGTCAAAGTGTTACTTGGTGTGCATCTTAGCTCTTGAGTTCCAAACACTCTAATGGCATAAATAGGGAGTAGAGTCCTCAATACCTTGATTATCACAATTTCATCTTTGATTTCTCCATTTGCACCACAAATAGCATTAACAAATTATTTAACTCTTGTGTAGTATTGTACTATATTCTCACCTTCCATCATTCTCATGTCATCAAATTTACCTCTTAGGCTCTCTGATTTGGCTCTCAAGACATTGTCATCACCTCCATATATGGTCTTCAATTTGTCCCACATTTGCTTTGCACTATCACAATCTTTTAAGTCATCAAACTCGACATAACTTAGGGTTGAGGCAATCTCCAACATTACTTGATTGTATTCTTGCTTTCGCTTTAGTTGATTAATTGTCAGAGGAGTAGTGGTTACTTCACATATTCATTATCCATAAAGTTGATAGCACCATCACTAATATTGGATATGTGCAACCTCATCAAGGTTTTCCTTGCAAGAAAGTTCTCCTTGTTTAGCTTAGGTACATCTCTCTTGTGAGTCATGATCTTTAGCTTTAAGTACCTTCAAACTTGTCTTTGTAAGCACTGAGCTCTGATACCAATTGTTATAAATTTTTAGAATAACTAAGAGGTGGGAGGGGGTGAATTAGTTACTCAAGGTCCTTAAGTACCATTTGAAAAATTAAGCATAAACCCTCATTGTTTTGCTTATCATGTTGTTTCTTGTTCTCTACTATATTGATAAACCAATATTACTATTCCAAATATAACATACTTTTTTTAATATAAAATGTAAAACATATAAAGCATTCAAAAAAAGTTTGACACTCGAATTTTATGTGGAAACCCAATTTGGGAAAAACCACTAGCAACATGTCACCACTTTTTCACTCTTTCAAAGTGAGCTTTGTTAGGAGCCAACCCTTCTAAAGGTTGCAATACACACTGTTAAATGTGACCTAGTTAGAGGATTGAATCACCCTAGTAGAAGTGGCCTTGTCAGAGGACTTTGATCATTCCACTTAGAATGTCACCTCGCGAAAGGTCCTTCAAATGATTATTAGGCCAACCTCTATTAAAAGGATTTTAATACAAATTGTTTACAATGATTAGGAAGAAAACAATAGGGTTTTGATATGTATGATTACAACTCACTTTGCAAGTTCGGATCTCTATTTGGTTCAGGTGTTGATTCAGTGATAAGCTCTCCACCACCATCTTTGTTCTTGATTTACTTGGAAACCCTTCAAGAAATCAATATTCCCCCTTTCAACAACACTTAAGCCTTCTTGCTCAGATTTCACTTATCAATATTAGCAACATCTGTGTAAGCAATCTCTTTTAGCTTCACACACACACACACACACACACACACACACACACACACACACACACACACACACACACACACACACACACACACACACACACACACACACACACACACACACACACACACACACACACACACACACACTCGTGTTCACCCTGTGTGCATCTCTGATCTACCTTTCTTTGTATGCCTCTCTCATACACATCACACTCTTATACTTGATATTCGGCTCTATACCTCTTTATATAGGTAATTCTTGCTTTATCATTTTCCACAATCACTATAGATCTTAGGGTTTATAATCAGGTTCAACACAATTCATTATTTCTATCCATCTTCTTGATCTTCCTCTAGAAACTTCTTTGTATCTATTTGTTAGGTCTTTACCTAATCCTCACCTTGAATTTAATGATTGAACTCATCAATCTTATTTTCAACATAGTTTATATCTCCCAAAAAATCAATTGAGTCGGCTGGGAATCACAATTTCCTCAAATTCATCTTCAACAATGTTATTTAACATTCACTAAGTTTTGACACTCAGCCATTATTTAATACTTTGTCATCACTTAACACTCAGTCACTATAAATATTTTTGGCTTGGCATCAACTAGCTTGCTTAATCAATATTGATGCTCAGTCAACACTAGATGTGCTCAACACTTACTTTAGCTCGATTGACACTAGCATCACTCGACATTCCTTAACCATTTACTCTATTACTTAGCTTTGCTTAACTTTCTTGATATAAACAATCACTTTGTCTCATCAAAGTCTAACTAATCAAATGTCCATTGTAGCTTCCTTTTCATAACTCAACCTTTCCTCTAGGTGCTATTGTTATGGGCAATTTCTCAAATCCTCTTCATCAATCAAATAGATATGACATTTAGACTATGTAACAATATGTCTTATCAATAGATTTGACATCAATGACAAAACAACAATTATTCCAATTGTAAGTTTCCAACAGACTCATCAAACTTAGGAGATGCAATTTCTATTAGATTCCTTGTAAAATCCCTTGGAGACTTGGGTGTTAGGTTTTGAGATGCAGGAGTTATGAAGGATAGAGTGGATGGAATTAGTTTGGAAAGAGTGGGCAATTTGGGTTGATGCATTGCATAACTATGATTGAGTTGTGGATTTGGAAAATGAGGTGGAGGATATGAAGGTGGTGGATTTGGACTAGGGATGTAGCTAGTAGTAATTTTATGGAAAGGTGGAGAGTGAGATATGACTATAGAGGAAGATGGAGACATAAATGATGTATGAAGGGGATATATGGGTGTGATATAGTAAGGAAGTAAGGATGAATGCAAAAATGGATTCCCATTTCAAAGGTAGGATAAGGAGTATTGGTGGGCATGGATGGAGGAATTTTGGGATAATTTGGAGGAATGTTTGGAATTTGGAGGATGTTTGGAGCAAGATCTCTAAGACTTTCAATGTACCCATCATAGTCAACAAGACTCTCATCAACACTAAAATAGGATGGAGTGGGAGAAAAGGTGGGATGGCCAAACTCATCATAATAGGATTTTGACATTATGATTTGATGATGAGTTAGAAATGGATGAAGGATGAAGATGGATGAGAAAAAAGAGGACTTGATAGAAGACTAGAATAATGACGCTAGAAGAAAAATGATGTTAGATGATAGCAAGGATGAGATTCGAAGACTAGGATGACCATTTTGGAAACTTTGGACAGTTTTTTTTATAAAATAATGATTGTGGTAAGTATACCTTAGCTTTGGATGAATAATCACTTTCTCTGGAAAAAATCCTAGGGTTGTTGCGAATAGACTGGCCAACAACCTTTCAGTACTTAATGATAAAGATCTTAGCAAAAAAGTGTAGGATGTGTGATGAGGCTAAAAGGAATCATGATGGTTGATGGATGAATGGTCAATAATACTATGGTTTACTCCTTCCTTAAGGATTAAATTGTTGACTTTTTTATCCCACTCAAATTGTAATGTTGTTTTGACTCCTTTCTCAATTTGTACTTCCTTTGCAAGTCTAGAATTGGAGGGTGCTAGTTTTTGGCATGTTGACTCTTTTTCTCTATATGCTAAGGATGGTTAAGCTTGAACTTTGTAAACTTGGGTTTTGGTTCGTCAGACATGAGCACTTGAATTCTCTATACACAAATAAATAATTGCAATAATAATTAGGACAAGTAATCTTTCAAACTGATAAAGCAATGATATGATTTTATAATTTCAATCAAATCAATCCTAGGGTTGTTGCGAATGAACTTGCTAACAACTTATCAGTACCAAAAGATAGATTTATTAACAATAAATAAGATATTTGAACAAACAATCTCTCAAAGAACATAACAACTTTGAGAGAGACAAGTACACAGTCTTTTCTGAAAAAAGATTTTGGAAACTAAGACCAAGAACTTTGTATGTTCAATAAACATTTTCACTAGGTC
Organism: Cupressus sempervirens; assembly: GCA_028749045.1. Taxonomy (NCBI): domain Eukaryota; kingdom Viridiplantae; phylum Streptophyta; class Pinopsida; order Cupressales; family Cupressaceae; genus Cupressus; species Cupressus sempervirens. The sequence continues at coordinate 691,170,835 of CM053783.1, forward strand.
AAATTACAACACAAGCACTTCAGAAACATATTATCCTTAAGGTCAAATTAGCTTTTTAAAATATGGTTAAAAGGTAGCTACTAAGTTGGTTTGTAATTATATCCATAGAGTCCTCTCAAATGGTTGTTATGCATGTAACCCACTTAAGAGTTTATTATGACCTTACTAAAATCAGAGGAAAGTTTTCCTACCTTAGACTACCATCAGAAATGCATCACCTAAACTTGCGTGGATATAAAGTGAGATATTTTTTCAGCGCCTTATTTCTATACCGATCAGGGAATTTATCAGTGTGAGGTCATTCTCCAATGAGGCGACACTTCCCAATGGACATGCCTCTCTAGAAGTGCTCCTAGGGTAGTTGCAGATGATCTTGCTAATAACCTTTTGGTAAACATGTCACCTAATCAATTGAATTCTAAAATGCAAGAAATCAAATGAGCCCACAAAAGTCTTGTAGTAGAAACACACCAAAAAGTTTGTTCTTTCCAAATTGAAGATTTTAAAGTTTGGTTATCTATGACAGAAGACACACATGATTAAGATGCAATATTCATTTTCCAACTTGAATATCTATGGTCAACTTAGTAAATCAATTGTCAACTTAATAAATCGAATCATGAAAGATGGAAAGAGAAGGGAATAAGAGCATGTTAACCTTAGTCATTCAAGAATTGTGCATTCATTTTAAAACCCAAATTGAAGTGTGCAATTTACAATATTATTTGAAACTTTATGCATTCAAGATTGTGTGACTTCATTTTAGATCCAAATCAAAAAATTCATTGTTTGGTTCATTCTCTTAATCATTTAAGATTTTGTGTATGTGAGAGCATGCATTGTTCTTTTCAATACCCAAAATGAAATGTGAGTTAAATTTTAATATTTAAAAACATAACTCCCAAAGCTTTGTTTATATCTGAATTTTGTTATTGCAGCCTCCTAATAACCTCTCCAACCTGCAAAAAAAATAAAATCATCAAGTAATGCCTTTATTTGCTTCTGAAAGATTTTTTTAATGAAAATCAAGAAAAAAAAATTAATTGACAACAATTTATCTTAATACTCTGATTTTTTTACCGTAGTTTGCTGACATTGACAACAACCTCCAAAAAAAAATTTAAAAAATCCAATTATTTATTTTGCTCCCAAAATATTTTTTAATGAAAAATCATGTAAAAAAATAAAAAATTGAAAAGTGCTCAAACAAATTTGACTTTTTACTATAGCATAACTACATCAACAACAACCTCTAAAAAATATTTGAGCTCTTTATTCTTTTATTTGCACCCTAAATATTTTTATTATGAAAACACATGCAAAAAATATAAAAAATCTTAAATTGCTAAGAACTTTGCTCTTTTAACTGTAGCACGGTGACATGAAAATCAACCTCCAAAAAACATTTGAACTCTTGATTCTTTTATTTGCACCTGAAATAATCTTGATGAAAAAATATGCAAAAAATATAAAAATCATAAATTGCTCAAATAATTCTAAATTTTTTAACTGTAAATGGCAACATGAACCAAGCCTGGAATTTGATGGTCACCCCTGCCTGTCATATGAATTTTTTTTCTATTAGAAATAAGAGATACAAAAAGGAGGAGAACCAAAAAGGTCACCACAAGAGAAAACAAGGAGGCCAAGCCTCACCACAGAGAATCAGAAACCACTGTACATTAAGTTAGAAGAATAACAGAAGAGTAGAGGAACAATCTAGCCAAGAATATCATAGGGTGTATCCACCCTAAGGGGCCCTCTATCCAAACAATTCTTTTGTGCTCTTGAATGTGCATCAACATGAATAATTCCTCTTTCCTGGCATGCCCTTTCTCTTTGATCTCCTTGGTCAGCCTATTACAAGCATGTGTGAATACTTGCAAGTCATCCAAAGTTCTACGCCATTGGTACCCATTGTGTAGGACCCTTCTCAATTTCCCCTGCTCAATCAACATGGTAGCCTGCACCTGCAAGTAGATTTTAAAATAAGTGAGTTTTCAAAAAAACTCAATTTTCATACGATTTTTTGATGACGGTTGGGCCATTTTAGTGCCTTTCATTTTACATTCAAAAAAAAATATTGATTGTCAATTTTTTTTAAAATGAATAATTCAATAAATTGTTTTTAAATTTAAATATTTTTTCACTATAATTTGCAACATATTAAATATAAAAAATATACTCAAACATAAATCATCTAATATTCCAATCTTTTACCCTGAACTCCTTCCCTTGATTAGAAATATTTGACCCATCTTCAATTTCATCATTAAAACTATACCCTTCCCCAAATGTATTTGTTTGTTCATTTAAATCCTCATCTGAAGAAGACCCAAAAATTTCTTTGAAATTTTCTTTCAATTTTTTATTGTGAGATTGTTCATCATGATTTATTAATGAAATACAAGAAGCATCTAAATATTTTTTTTCTAGGCCACCTATACATTTCTCCAATAGTTGTTTGTTTCCTTCTCTTTAAAGATATTTTTTATGTACCTGCAAAAATAAATATAACATTAGTAACTATGTATGAAAATTATTCTATACAAATATTGAAAAACTATATAAAATTTACATTGTGTGATTCAATTTGAAGAATTTTGAAAAACAACATAAAATTTACCTTATGTGATTCAATCAACGAAGAAGAATTTTGAAGCTACAATAGTATAGAAATACAATTGTTTAACAAAAAATAATGTTTTTGGTGATATGATTGTTTTATATTGATACAAATTGGAATAAGTATAATTTAGTAAGAAATAAAGAAATCTCATATTCACAACAAGTTTCTAATTTTTTTCATATTTGTTTTGAAAACAATTCTAAAAACAATTTTTTTAAAAAGTACAAGTCAATCATATATTAAAAAATCATAACACATAGAAGATTTAATTTATAAGGTTAAAAATATAAAATCATACAAATATTAAAGAAACTTGTCAACTTTCTAAAATTAATATATTTAATTTTAAAAATGTTAAATCAATATAAATATTAACAAGTTTTTAAAATCGCATATTTTATAAAAAATATTTTAAAATAATAATAATTACAAATTACAATGAATTAAGCTAAAAATATACGAATATAAATATATAATAAATAATATAAAATATGTTAACAATTACATCATAGCATTATTTATTAGTAAGTTGAGTTTCTAAAATTTATATATTATAGATTTTAAATTACTACTAATATACAAAAAAAATATTATATATAAATTAGATATTAAAATATCTTATATTGTATTATACATTTATTAGATATATTTTAATATAACATTGTATCTATATTACTAAGTGAACATTATATTGTCCCTATAAGAGATTTTGATGGTTTATTAAGAAATCTAATTGTCAAATTTACGATTCTAAATTTTTTTAGTTTGTCAATATGTATGGTCTTAAAAAAATTAGCCTATCATATACGGTTAAAATATTGAAAAATGGCCAATATGGCCATCAATTTATAGGCCTGACATGAACAACAACCTCCAAAACAAAATTTTAGGTATTAATTCTTTTCTTTTGCTCTTGAAATGATGTTCTAATGAAAAAGCATGCAAAAAATTTTAAAAATCATAAATTGCTCAAAAAACTATGATTTTTTTACTATTGACTATCAACATCAAAAGGAATCTCCAACACAAATTTAGCTTCTAATTCTTTCATTTGCTCTGGATATAATTTTTTTAATGAAAAATCAAATTTTAAAAAAAAAAAATTTAAAAATTGATCCAAAAACTCTGATTTTTTTTGTAAGCTCCTGATATCAACCTTGACTTGCACAACTCAAGAAACTATGCGAACAAATCATGAAAACACAAAAGTGTTAAATAATTCTTTAGTCCTTTAACAAAGAAAAATTAAATTTTGGATAGCGAAATGACCCATTTGCGAGGTCCCATCAAGTGTGCCAAAATGTATGCTTTAGAATCAGGATGCAAAAGATATAAAGCCAAAGCCAAACATCTAACAAACTAAATCAATTAACAAACATACATGATAAACCAAATAAATAAACTCAAACAAAGAATGCAAACCTTCAATCTTTGTAGCCTCCTTGATATGTAGATGTGGTCATGATCGTGGATGTGTGCTCAAGCTTCAACAATGGATGAATTTGGTAGATGCATGGAAATATGAGTATCACCAAATAACGCTTTGAAAGTAATTATCTCTCAAAATAGTATAATAATTCTACTGAGAAGGTGGATGATTTGTAAGGAGCAAAAGGGTTCAATTGAGAGGCAATTGGGTGAGGAGGAGATAAGAATTCCTGATGGATAGTTAACTAAGTGAGGTGTGAGATAGACTCCAGTTAACTAAGATATGTGGAGGAGATAAACTTCTATGTTTAGAGATAGATGAGGGAGATGTGGCATGCGAGTGGACTTGGGCTTAAGTCAGAGGGAATAAATCATGCATTAATTTATGCAAGTGATCTAAAGAGCGATTTTAGACATGGAAGATGAGGTGATGTGTTTCAGTTAAGGTGGGTGAGGTGGATTAGTTGACTAGATGGTGTGGGAGGTGGATGGATTTGTTAGAGAAAAGGTTGGTGGGTGAGCTTAATTAAATAAATGAATTGTTTAATTAAAAGGAGAATTATTGGTGCATGAGATTTAATTAAATAAATGAATTATTTATTTAAAAGAGGAATATTTGGTGCATGAGTTGAGTTTGGGTAACTGCTAGGTTGAAGGGTTAGTTTGTGGGTGGAGGGATTTAATTAATTAAATCAATTATATAGAGAGGGATTTTTGGAGATTAATTTAATGGGTTTTGCATTTATTTAATTTAATAAAGAAAGGGGATATTATTAATAAATTACACTATTGGTTGCTTGTTAATTTATTAATTGGGCTATAATTAATTAATTAATTAGGGGATAGCACTAAAATAATTAAATATTTAGTATTTAATTAAAATACTCTTTATAAGATAACTGAATTTGATTATGAATAAATGTGATTAGGTTTAGGTGTCTATAGCTATAACATGCTTTCCTTTTGATTAGTTGTTTTAAAGACTTTAACGAAGTATGTTGGTTTATAACTCCCTGATGGAGTTGGTTTTTCAAACTGAATCTAAAGCCTTGGGTGAGTATAGAAGCATGTTTTTGTGATTTTAATAGGGTTGGATCTCTAGATAATTAAAACTTTCATTTTGATTATCTAATTTTGAAGCTCTGATACTTTGATACTTAATGCAATGATATATGGGATCTTACATTTTTTATACATGAATTATTGTTATTAAATATAATGGTTTATCAAAACATATCATTTATTGTTATACGAGAATAAGTGTTATATGAAGTGGGTTCTCCTTTTGCATTGTGTATTAATCCGGTATTCGAAATAATAGAGTAGTCTACGTATTTTTTTATATCTTAAAATTATTTCACGATAATAATTAATCGTGTGGCTAACCATTGTTGTGAGATTTGAATTAATTTTCATTTTGCACATTATTTTCATCATTATGAACTGAGTGATATGTCTTATGCTTTGGGGTTAAAAGTGATTTTAGAATCGTTCTTTTAAAATAGGATCGAATTGTAAAATCTTTCAAGTCATGAAGTTGTACCTGTTAAATACAGAGATTTCACTATCTATGGAACTCATTTGTTAGTGTGGGCTATTTTTTCCTAAGTTTGGGAATAAAGTCCAAAAATCAATTAAAATCATTAAAGGGAAAAAAATTTCAATAAAAAGGGGGAGGGGGATAGATGAGACAAATAGAGAAGAAGATAAAAAGGTTCAAAATAGATGGAAATGAAAAAAGAAGGGAGGGATCAGGGATGTGTGTGTGTGTGTGTGTGTGTGTGTGAGAGAGAGAGAGAGAGAGAGAGAGAGAGAGAGAGAGAGAGAGAGAGAGGACATGTGCGAGAGACAGTTAGACAAGGGGGTGAAAAATAAAGTAGACATTGTGAGAGAGGGTGAGAGATAAATATATATGTGTTGTAGAGAGTAGGATGTAATAATAGGAGGGGACATGATAGAAAGAGAATGAGATAAGGGAGAGAGGGTGAGATACATGCCATGGAGATGGAGGGGGAGGGAGATGAGAGAAAGGTAGGAGGGGGAGTGGGGAGAAATGAGGGGAATCTAGAAAGACGATCATTCATGCCTAAAATAGATGGAGATAGTAATGGGGAGAGGAAGAGTAGAACACAGAGAGATGTATTTACAGGAGGGGACATGTGAGAGATCGATACAATTGGACGAGAGAGAGAGAGAGAGAGAGAGAGAGAGAGAGAGAGAGAGAGAGAGAGAGAGAGAGAGAGAGAGAGAGAGTCTCAAGGCTTTGATTTCATAATTGATAGATAAACTATATATTATTAAAATTAAAACCTTGATAACTCTCTAACTCTCAACTTCCTTATGTATATATGTATGTATATATACATACACCCACATATTATATATGTGTGTATATATAATGATATGTATATTTACGTATATATGTATAAGTGTGTGTATATATGTATATGATCAAAATATATGTTTTTATTCAAGTAAATAAAATTAAATTCGGGATTGAAAGGTTTGCATTTGCATTAGCATAAGTTTTATCCTTATCATTAGATTATGATTTGAAATAGAACAAAAGTCGTACTGGGGCTACACACACACACACACACATCTACCTATACATCTACATATAAATGTATATATATACACCATATATATCTAGATATGTGTGTGTGTGTGTGTGTGTGTGTGTGTGTATACATATATATGTATACACACACACACACACACACATATCTAGATATATATGGTGTATATATATACATTTATATGTAGATGTATAGGTAGATGTGTGTGTGTGTGTGTGTGTGTAGCCCCAGTACGACTTTTGTTCTATTTCAAATCATAATCTAATGATAAGGATAAAACTTATGCTAATGCAAATGCAAACCTTTCAATCCCGAATTTAATTTTATTTACTTGAATAAAAACATATATTTTGATCATATACATATATACACACACTTATACATATATACGTAAATATACATATCATTATATATACACATATATATAATATGTGGGTGTATGTATATATACATACATATATACATAAGGAAGTTGAGAGTTTGAGAGTTATCAAGGTTTTAATTTTAATAATATATAGTTTATTTATCAATTATGAAATCAAAGGCTTGAGACTCTCTCTGCTCCCCCCTCCCCCCCCCCCCCTCTCTCTCTCTCTCTCTCTCTCTCTCTCTCTCTCTCTCTCTCTCTCTCTCGTCCAATTGTATCAATCTCTCACATGTCCCCTCCTATAAATACATCTCAAGGGGACATGTGAGAGATCGATACAATTGGACGAGAGAGAGAGAGAGAGTCTCAAGGCTTTGATTTCATAATTGATAAATAAACTATATATTATTAAAATTAAAACCTTGATAACTCTCTACTCTCAGCTTCCTTATGTATATATGTATGTACACACACACATATAATGATACGTATATACATATACATACATAATATATATTTATATATATATATATATATATATGTATGTATGTATGTATGTATGTATGTATGTATGTATGAACACAAGCATACATACTTATGTACACACACACACACACACACACACACACACACACACACACACACACACCATATATATCTAGATATACACACATCACACACATCACACACACACACACACACACACACACACACACACACACATATACCATATATATCTAGATGTGTGTGTGTGTGTGTGTAGTACTAGTACGACTTTTGTTCTATTTCAAATTATAATCTAATGATAAGAATAAAACTTATGCTAATGCAAATGCAAACCTTTCAATCCCAAATATAATTTTATTTACATGAATAAAAACATATATTTTGATCTCACACGCGTGTGTGCACGCACACACACACACACGCACGCACACACACACACACACACACATAGTGTCACGCATTTTTTTAAAGGGAATCTATTGCATTAAACATATTTTTGAAATGAACATATAAAATATATAATATTTAATAATTATAATTTACTCCAGTAGATTAATTATACTAATGTTTTTCATTCTTGTGTCGTCCATGTACTAGCTTATATATATATATATATATATATATATATAATTTTTTTTTTTTAGCCGATAGGCTATTTGTGGGAACTTTGTTCTCGAAAATTAAGTTTTTGACAGAAAATTTGCAAGAGTTTGGCCGAAAAATTGAAAATCCTTCCTGTTAATTATTTACGGGTCAGTTTTTATCTCCATCCACTTTTAACTCTTGTTTTGATATTTATTAGTTGTTATCTCCACTTTTAACTATTGTTTTTCTTTTTCTATTTATTATTTGTGATATCCACATAAGCTCATGTTTTGGTCTATTCAGTTAACTTTTGATTTTTTAAATTGATTTAGATTTTAGTTTTTAAATATTTTAATTTATTTTATATTAGTTTAATTTTTTCTTTAAATATTATTTTTTAGTTTCTTTAATTTATTTAGTCAATAGAATATTTATTAGACATATTATTTTTTTGTATTTCTCTTATATATTTTTCATAATAGAGTTTTTGATGGGTTTTTTTTAATGATTATTTTTTCCATATTTGATAAATTTAATTTAAATAAATAATATTTATTAATCTATTGAAAAGATTTTCGTAAATATTATGTTATTTAAATTAAAAATTATTAATAATCTAATTTGTTCACATAAGATTATAATTTGAATATCCACTTTTAACTATTGTTTTTCTTTTCTTATTTATTTAAAAAATATGTACTTGTGATCTCCACGTTAGATTATGTTGTGATTTCTATTTATTAAACTTTTGATTTTTTAAATTGATTTAGGTTTTAGTTTTTAAATTACATTAAATTTATTTATTTTATATTAGTTTAGTTTTTTCTTTAAATATTGCTTTTTAGATTCTATAATTTATTTAGTCAATAGAATATTTGTTAGAGATGTTGCTATTTTTCATTTTTTTTTTTGTATTTCTCTTATTAATTTTTCGTAATAATTTTTTTTATTTTATTTTTTAAATGATATTTTTTTTCAAATTCGATAAATTAAATTTAATTGTAAAATATTGAAATTATTTACATTTCTTTAGTAATATTTAAATTTCCTAAATATTGTAAATTTTATATCTATGTTTTAATCTTCAACTTTTTATTTTTGTATTTTCATTTTAAAAAAAACTTATATTTACATTATTGAATGCTCAATCTACGTTTTTCTCTTAAATCTCATCTACTATTGGCACACTCGTTGCATGTATAAAAGCATGCGACTGCTAGTTTATACATAAAAAATAATTAAAGAAATATCATTCTCGAGGTGCCTATTTTCATAAATTGTCTCAATGTAATAAATGCCTTACAAAGATATCTCTTGACTTATAGACACATGTGCACGCATACACACACACACACACAAGTGATTCTATAGTGTTAAATGTGCTAGTAATACTCCATTTATGATTTGTTAAGACCTCCAAACTATTTTTTTGGATGGTCAAAACACATAATTTTATTTTACCGCTATTTTTTGATGGTTAAAAAGTCACAAACTATAGATGGAGAGAGAGAGAGAGAGAGAGAGAGAGAGAGAGAGAGAGAGAGAGAGAGAGAGAGAGAGAGAGGACATGCAAGAGATTGATAAAATTAGATGTGTGTGTGTGTGTGTGTGTGTGTGTGTGTGTGTGTGTGTGTGTGTGTGTGAGAGAGAGAGAGAGAGAGAGAGAGGACATGCAAGAGATTGATAAAATTGGATGTGTGTGTGTGTGTGTGTGTGTGTGTGTGTGTGTGTGTGTGTGAGAGAGAGAGAGAGAGAGAGAGAGGACATGCAAGAGATTGATAAAATTGGATGTGTGTGTGTGTGTGTGAGAGAGAGAGAGAGAGAGATCCTCAAAGCTTTGATTTCATAATTGATAAATAAACTATATATTATTAAAATTAAAACCTCGATAACTCTTGAACTCTCAACTTCCCTACGTACATACACAAACAATGCAAATAAAATAAAATTTATACACATGTGTGTGTTTGTACACACACGTATATATAGTGATACATATATCTATATGTATGTATATGCATATACATGTGTGTATACATGTATATATTCATATATACACAAATGCATACATATATATCTACATATAAATGTATGTATATATATACATATTTATCTAGATATACATCTACATATAAATGTATATACACATATATATCTAGATATATGTATGTATATATATATATACACACACATATATACATAGATGTACATATACCTATATGTACATATACGTATGTGTACATATATGTATACACACACTCACAGATATATATATATATATATAGAGAGAGAGAGAGAGAGAGAGAGAGAGAGAGAGAGAGACCCACTGTGACTTTTGTTCTATATCTAATTATAATCTAATGATAAGGATAAAACTTATGCTAATGCAAATACAAACCTTTCAATCCTAAATTTAATTTTAGTTACTTGAATAAAGAGATGTATTTTGATCATTTTAATTATCATATATATATATATAGTGACACATTTAAAAAAAAGGGAATCTATTATATTAATCATATTTTTGAAGTGGACATATAAAATATGCAATATTTTATAAAATATTGTATATTTAATAGTTATAATTTACTCTAGTATATTAACTATAACAATGTCTTTCATTTTTGTGTTGTCGTGCTACTAGTTTTTATATATTTTATATACAGATAATAATCCCACATATATCCTTTTAGAGGTGCCTGTTTTCATAAATTATTTCATGCCTCTTGACTTATTATAGATCATAAATTATTTCACGCCTTAGAAAGACATCTCTTGACTTATTATATATAAAATATATATAAATTAGTTTAACCGATAAGCTATATGTGAGAACTTTACTCTCGTAAAATTACCTTTTTGATCGAAAAATTGTCAGCCTTTCACCGGTATATTGTCACCCTGTGCCATTAATAATTTTTCGACCGATTTTTATTTCATTCCACTTTTAACTCTTGCTTTTTATATTTATTAATTTAGTTAACTATCATCTACATAGTGTCTTGGCTACTGGAAAAGAATTATCCAAGAATCATCCTCATAAGTCGAAAAAAAGAGCGAGGGAATGGCGTCTTGCGAGGCTAGGGCCTATGTACCCTAAGCCTACGTGTTATTGGTGTTAGTTGCTACAATGCCTTCGCTAATATCATTGATCCTGATGCCGACATTATTCACATCAACTATGAGTGGGTCTAAGCTTGCATAGCAGTCTACTATTATGAGTAAATAAAGCCAATGTGGATGTTACTGTGCTGAATAACCCTAATAGTCGCAGAGGAGGACTTTGATCAGTTTAAATTTAGGGTAACATGTTTTCTACAGATAGCCGACAGGTTCAGCTTCCACAAGCTCTCAGTACAGCGTTCATAGCTTTTGGATTGCATATTTCATTCGATGAACCTTTGGCTTGCTTGGCATTTTTCTTCTAAATCTCTTCCTCGAGCTTTCTCAAAATCGTAAAAATCAATTGTGAGTGATTCTCAGTGGACCAAGATGCGAGGAGTGAGATTTCATAGCAGAGGAGGGCATGGGCTTAATAGAGGCAATAGAGGAGGTAGATTTACACGGGCTTGGATGAATCATCGGGGGGATAGGTTCCACCAGCAGCCTCTATCAAATGTAAATTTTAATCGTTTTAAGAGGACAGAGATCTTCGATATTTGCAAAGATTCCCAAGCTTCAGGTTCTTCATCCAAATCATTGCCTGATCGTCATTCACCCAAATCAATTCATGCAGAATGGCTGCCATCATTCATTTCATCTCCTAATAACAGATCTATTGCAACACCTAAGTTTCTAACTTTTCCAAATAATATCCCCACTGGAAGGAAAAGGCAAGTACGCATTCCAACAAAGCAGCAAGGGTTGGATTCTTCTAAGATGCCATGGCACAGATCTAAGGTTATAGGTAATTCTGCTTCCTTTAAGGGAAATCAACATAGTCATGAGCATGATAAATATTATCCAAACACTAGTTTGGGCAAGGATTGCAGATTTGAATGGAGAAAGAAGGAATCTAGATTAGATCATATCGATGCTTCCCCCATGAAGCCTTCATATCCATCTGTAATCTTTCTTGATCATTACCTTGAGGTGCATATTGATCTCCTTAAAGACACTGCATTAATAGGTATGTTTGGCCCTAACCTACTATCATTATTCATTATTTTGGACTGGGCTAGATCTATCTGGCAGGGAGTCAAGGAAGTTTTTTTCATTGATTCACAGTGTAATTACTTTATAGTTTTATTTGATTCAAAGGCATCTAGGGATTCTGTACATAAATATAAGGGTTGGTTTTGTAAAGGGAAAGATTTATTCACCATTTCATGGATACCAAATTTCAAACCTAATGATACTCTACCCCAATTCACATTGTTTTGGATTTGCCTACCTGTTTTACCATTGGAGTACAAGGATCCCAACATTATTGAAATTATAGCTAATCAGATTGGAATTTTTATCAAGCATGATTTGATCCCCTATGAAAATCTTCAAAGAGATGTTCAAGTTTGTTTGTTACTTAACATGTCTAAGCCCAAACCAACGGGTGTCACGATTAGATCGAAGTGGGGTGCCTTGAGTCAGCTCATTGTGGTTCAAAGTCCAGAGATTGTTGACACATTTTCAAATATTTTGGGTCACTTTACATCAGATTGTTTGCAAGATCAAATTCCAGATGTAGACATATGTTGTGATCACTCCACAAATCCCTTAAAATGTGCATGGGCCAATGCAAAACTCTTCCAAGCACATTCACAAAATCCAGTGGCTTCCAATCAAGTTCTTTTTAGTTAGCCTGTGGTTCCTTTTCAACAAGATTTTGTTTCCACTTATGATTTTAATTTCTTAATTCAAGTCCTACCATTATTGTACTTCTTCTAGAATTATTGGAGGAATGATATAAATATGAGCACAAGCTCTAAGTCTGCATTACTAGCATTACTATTGATGGGGTCAAACGATTTAGAACTTGATGAAATCCCTGATCTGCTGCTGGACATGATAGTGCATGATCTCACCTATCATAACAAGCCTATGAATTTCTCATGCATTATCAGTGATCTAAAAGGTAAGAAGATCCCCTAGCATCAACTTTTTAAAATAGCTACAGCTCTCTCAACAACTTTTGCATCTGATTTGATTCATGAAATTGCAATTGAGGAAGGAGTTTCTATAATGGAAATTATTCACCCGGATGACATAATGTCTATTAATCAATCTAATTGTCCAAATGGGACTCAACTGGTGAATGTGGAAAATCCCCTAGGTCTCAATGAAGTACAGGAAGGGACAATTGATTCCTTATATCCAAAATCATTTGACAATTGTCAGATGAATGCTCTCATCCAACCTAAATTGTTAGCAGCTACTAATCTTGAAGTAGCCCATCACTTGAATGATATAAATAAATTGGAGCTTCCTTTAGATTATTGTCAGATCAATGAGCTTGTAGAATCTCAAATGAGGACGGCTAATCTGTCCGAAGAAGGTCACATTTTGAATGAATTAAATGATGTAGATGTTATGAATCTGACTAGTCAAGAATCAGAAAGTTCTCAACAAAATGGCAATAACACAGATAGAGGGTATTTTGACTTCTCAATTCATTTGTCATTAGATCAATCCCCTATTGTTGTCATCGCAGTGATGAAGACTCCAAAAAAGAGAGGTAGAAAGCCAAAATCTACAAAGACATTATTGGAAGTGGATGCTGGTATTCAATCCACTCTCGATGATAAGTTTTCATTAGTCAAAAGATTGACAAGGAGAATGAGAGCTTCTCCTTGTCAGCAATGAAAATCATTACGTGGAATGTTAGAGGTATCAATGCCTCTGACAAAAGAGGTAGGATCAAGCAGTTGCTAGATTCTACAAAAGTAGATATTATTCTTCTTCAACAAACTAAATTATCAAAACAAGTTTTTGATAAGACATTGGCTAAATGGACTAATTGGATTTCAGTTCATGCAGAGGGGCATGGGGCCTCTAGGGTTTTAGCAATTTTATGGAATGCTAAAAGTATTCATGGTATTCTTATTGGGCAAGATTCCAATTGGTAGTTGCTAAAAGTTGAACAGTTTGATTTGAAATTCCTTATCTTCAACATATATGGTCCCACATCTACAAATGATAAGAGGAACCTTTGGGCTGTACTAACGAATCTTATCCAGAAAGAAAGAGAAATGAATTTTATATTGGGTGGGGATTTCAATGCATTACTATCAATGTCTAAAAAGAAAGGGGAAATTTGTCCGCCCATTAGAACTATCCAAGATTTTTCTTCATTTGTAGAAGATAATAACTTAAGTGATATTTTTCTTGATAATGGATTATACACATGGACTAATCGACGTATTGGTTTTTTAGAAATTGCTGAGAGACTAGATAGGTTCTTGTTTTCACAATAATGGAAGCTATTGAGTTTTAGTTTTAAATCTGAAATCTTACCTTTTGTTGTATCAAATCATTTTCCAGTCCAATTATTGATATCAAAGAACAACATATTGCAATGTCTTAATCGGGCTAGTTCTGTTAAGTTTGAACATATGTGGTTCAGGCATCTTGATTTTATTATGCTTTTAAAACATTGGTGGATAAATGCTCCAACCTTTAGGGATCCTAAGATGCTTCAGTTCTCTACAAAGCTTCATTACATGAAAGGGATGATCAAGGAATGGAATGTGAAGGGTTTTAAAAATGTGTTCAAGCAAAAACAAGATGTCTCAGAAAAACTTGAGAAGGTAAATTCAGTCATCATTCAAAAAGGTCTTAGTCCGGATTTATATCATGAGCAAAAATCCTTGAAAGAAGAATGGGAGGAGCTTTGCAACAGGGAGGAGGTTTATTGGAGACAAAAGTCTCGTGAACTATGGTTAAGAGATGGCGATAAGAACACAATTTTTTTTCATGAAACTGCTAGAGTTAAAAGGGCAGTTAACACTATTTTTTCAATTAAGCACTCAGAATCTGGTCATCTTATAGAAGATGACAATGGTATTAAGGAGGAAGGTGTTCACTTTTTTTCAAATCTCTTGGCTCCCCCTCATTTGGATCCTATTGATGACAATTTGATTAATGATTTTATTGGTTGTATTCCCCCTCTTATTACAGCAGATCACAATAGGATGTTGCTTGCCCCTTTCACATTGGAAGAAATTAAAAAAGTGGTATCTTCATTCCCACTTGACAAAGCCCTAGGCCTTGATGGATTTATAACTCTTTTTTATCAAAAATGTTGGGATTTTATTGGTTCTAATTTATTAGCAGTGGTTGAAGAGTCGAGAAGGAATGCCAAGATGATCAAGAGCTTTAATTCAACTAACATTGCTATTATTCCAAAAGTTAAGCAACCGGCCTCTTTTGCTGACTTTAGGCCTATCTCTTTGTGCAACATGATTTATAAATTGATTACTAAAGCTATATACATGAGGTTGCAGCAATTTATTCCTCATATCATTTCTTTAGATCAAGGTGGTTTCGTACTAGGAAGAGAAACATGGGAAGGCGTTGTTGTTGCACATGAGACTCTTCATTCTATCAATTCTCATCAGTTGTCTAGTTTTGTGATCAAGCTTGACATGATGAAGGCTTATGATAGGGTAAGATGGTCATTCCTCTTTAAAGTTATTTCCAATTTTGGTTTTTCAGATAAGTGGTGCAGATGGATCAAAAATTGTATTTTTGGTGCCTGGTTTTCAGTCATTGTTAATGGAGAGTCAATTGGTTTTTTCTCCTCTTCTCAAGGGATTCGTCAGGGTGATCCACTTTCTCCAGCTTTATTTATCCTTATGGCTGATGCTTTCAACAGATTCATCAATAGATGTTCACAATTGGGCTTATGGCAAGGAATTTTGATTCCTCGTACATCTATCACAGTTACCCATTCCCTATTTGCTAATGATACTCTTTTTTTTGGTACGTCAAATGTAAAGGAAGCTAACCATATTAAATATGTCTTGGATCTATATTCAAAAGTTTTTGTCAAAGAATCAATGCCAACAAATCAAAAATTTTCATTTTCAACACTAATGATGCAGTAGCTCAAAGGATTTCTTCAACCTTGGGTTTCCTGGTGGATCATCTCCCATCTGTTTACCTTGGAATTCCTTTTTTTATGGGGCAAACAAGACAACTTTTTGGCTTCCTATCATTGACAGAATCAGGGCTAGGATCTCTACTTGGAAAGCTAGATGGTTATCTTTGTTAGGCCATATTTTGCTAGTTAAAGCTGTCCTAATAGCCATCCCAAACTATTACTTATCAATTCTTAATGCTCGCACTTCTATAATCTTGCAAATTCAAAAGATTATCAGAGACTTTATATAGAAAGGAAATTTGTCAGATAAAAGAAGCTTCCTCTTGTTTCTTTGCTTGAAATGTCTCATGGTAAGGCATTTGGGGCTGTGGGGTTGCATGATATTGCTACTAGAAATAAGGCTTTTGGGGGCAAGCTTGTGTGGAAAATGTATACAAAACCTCATGCAAAATGGTGTTCCATCATGCAAGAAAAATATTTAGATTCTCCAAGTCCTACCAGAATTTTTACTGTGTCTAATTCTCCTTTAGGTTTAGCCATATGGAATTTTATGATGTCTTCAAAGGATATTGTTTGTAATTATGTTTCTTGGGAAATTCATAGTGGAGAGAAAGTAAAGTTTTGGGAAGACTCATGGAATGGATTTCCCCTTCTATATAGACTAGAAAAGTTGGATGAAGCACGCCAAGTCCTAAAAGCTGAGTGGGGCTCCTCTTTTTGGGACTATGTTTTGGCTATTGAAATTCATTCAAGAAGGGTTCTCTGGAAAGAACCTCCAACACATCTTCTTAGTCAGCCAAGTCTCCTTTCCTTGAGGGACTCTCTTGCTGAAAGAATTGTTTTTCTTTCTAATAGGGAAGATATAGTTATATGGGCCCCAACCAAAGGTGGTGATTATTCAATCAAGGAAGGTTATTATGGTCTACGATAGACATATAATTCAAGCAGGAAGTGTAGAGCCTTTTCCTTTTGTTGGAACTCCATTGTGTTGCCCAAGGCTAGATGTTTTGCTTGGCTAGCCCTTAGAAAAAGAATACTCACCAGCGAACGGTTGTCTAGGCTAGGTATTACTGAATCTTTTATTTGCAAATTATGCAGCAAGGAGCTAGAATCTACAGATCACTCCTTCTCCAGTGTCCCTTTGCTTATCAGTGTTGGGTTTTTGTGTTGAACAAGCTTCAAATGTCTTTGCCTTTGCCAAATAGTCTTTGGGACCTATTTCAATCTTGGCCAGTTCTACTTTCAAGATCTCTATTTGCTAGTATTTGGAAGTGCATTCCAACAAGTGTGGGTCATCTGGTGGGAACGTAACAAGATCATTTTTCGTAATGGAAAATCAAACCTAGAATCTATTCTAGATGGGATTGAGAATGCAATTTTAGAAAGAGTAAATGCAAATATATTCAATTGTATGAATAATATTTCAGTATCTTCATGGGATTATCATCTTCTAAAATAGTGGAAACAAATTAAGTTACCTCCAGGTTTCTCTGAAAATTGGAATTCTAATCATCAATCTGATCGACTTCATGTAAAATGGTCTCCCCCCTCTAGAAATTTTCTAAAGTTAGATTTTGATGGTTGCTCTCATGGGAACCTTGGTAAGTCAGGATTGGGTGCTTGTATTGGAAATTGACAAGGTGAAGTAGTTGCAATCAAAGTAGATGTTTTACTAGTTGGTACTAGCAACCTTGCAGAAGCTCAAGCCCTATTGGTAGGTCTAATTTTGGCAAAGAGATGTAATGTTTCCACCATCCATATTGAAGGTGATTCTCAGGTAATTATAAACTCTTGTCTCTCACGATCTTCTCATACCTGGAAACTAGCCTATATCCTTCAACAATGTTGGGATTTAATTGATTCTTTTCAAGCTACTTGTTTCTCTCATACTCTGAGGGAGGGCAATAAACTAGTTGATTGTCTAGCTAATCTTGGTTGTGAAGGCTCCATATTTGAATCTTTCCATTCAGAAGTTATTTTTTTGAAATTCCCATGCTTAGCAGAGTGCCATATTTGGGACACAAAGAAGATGAATGAAGCTTAATAGAAACTAGTACTATAATTGATCGTCTCACAGCTATTAGTTTGCACATTCTTTGTGCATGAGAATTCATCTTTTTGCTATAAATGGAATGCACAGAGTTGGTCTTAATGGTTCATCTCCCAGAATTTGATTTGGATGGTTTTTTTTGGTTCACAAATGCTCCAATTAGACAGGAGGTTCAATACTCTCTTGTTTTTAGTTAAATCTTTCAGAAGGAGAGGTTCATTGGCATAATTAGATAGTGGTCATTGTTGAGTATTGATATATACCATATTTTGGGAACTCTTGCTTAGTGCAGAGAAATTGTATTTTGTTGTAGGTATGCCTGGTATGACATATCAGCTTTTAACACTTTTGTACTTCGTCAATGATTCATAGTTTTCTTGCTAGTTCTTTCTCTGATGAGCCCTTGAACTAGTTTATTACTAAATATATTATATAAGTGCCATGCCACTTTTTGATTAAAAAAAAAAAAACTATCATCTACACAGTTAACAATTTTTTTCCTTATAACTTAAAAATTATAACTATAAAATAATAAAATAATAAGATATGTGTTACATTATTTCTATTTATTTAACTTAATTAGCTATTATTGTTAACTCTTATTTTTAAATTTATTTATTTAACTTATTAGTTATTACTGGATGTTTATTTTTAAAAAATTAATATTATTTTATTTTAATTAGAAATTATTTATAATTTAATTTTAAATTTTTAATAAATCTCTTATTTTAACTCTCTCTTTTTTCCTATTTAACTCTTGTTTTTCTTACTTTTATTTAATTTTTGGTTTTTAAAATTGATTGAAGTTTTAGTTTTTAAATTAATTTAATTTATTTTTAAATTAGTTTAGCTAATAAGATATTTGTGGAAGGAGTTGCTATTTTAAAATATATTTTTATATCTCTTATATTAATTTTTCATAATAAATTTTTGATGGAATTTTTTTAAATTATTATTTTATTTATATTTAAGCCGACACACTTTAATATAATTAAGTTTTTAGTTTATTTTTTACTATTACTATTTTTTTGATGATAATTTACAAGTATATGATAAATTTAAATAAATAAATAATATTTATTTTAGTTTACTAAAATAATTAAATTTTATTTAACTTAAATTAGAAATTAATTTTAATTTAATTTATGCACATCAAATTATTGTTTAAAAAAATATTTGTAAAAATCTATAGGTTGCACAAAAACTTGGAACTACTAGTAATTCTATAATGTTGAATGTGCTACTAGTACTCCATTTATAATTAGTTAAGACCTCCAAACTAATTATTTTGGATGGTCAAAACACGGTAATTTTATTTTACCACTGTTTTTTAATGGTTAAAAAGTCAGACGTTTGTTTTGACTACTTTTAATACAAACATTGTAATTGTGCCTATCCACACATGAAATTTTAGTTTGGAAAAACATTATTTCACCAGATCGAACTTGATACCGAAGAGACAAGTACATGTTGTCGCCCCACCAGTATGGTGGCTTTTAACACGTGCTACAGTTAATTTTCTTCTTTTCAATTTTTTTTTAACGTTTTATCCCCTCCCAGAATCTCCTTCGCAGAGCTCTTCGCTTCGGAGGTGAAGGTTTTGCAGATCAAATTTTACCTTTTTCGACGGGCTTCCGGAGCGATTGGTCATCGGCGGCTCTTTGAATGCATTCGGAGGTATGTGAAATCTTATTGCCCATTCTAACAAATTTGAAGGAGTTTTTGGTGTCGAAAATGGTGAACATTAGGTTTTTAAGGTCTGAAAAACTATGCAAAAACAGAGGTTTTAATCTTGGGTTTGCATCAAAGTATGAATATTATGCGTCATTTTGACATAGCTCGCAAAACTGCTCTTATTTGGGTGTTTATATTATGTGGAGCTATTTTTGTTTGTTTTGTTGAGTGATCTGATCTTTGAGGGTTACAAGTTTCTGTTTTAATGAAAACGGTTTGAATTTTAGTTTGTGTTTTTACCAGTAATGTTGTTTTTTTGGTATCCGTTTTTTTCTTTTCCACGAGAGGGGTTTACACATTTAAGGTAAATAGGAACGCATATTAGTTGAACTTTGTAAAAAACATTCTTGTCAAGTGGGTTAGAGGTGACATTCTTGTCAAGTGGGTTAGAGGTGACATTTTGCGGAAACTTTAAATATAATGTAATGTATCACTTATCAGTGACGTAAATTGCACGGCGTTCTTGTATTGGCAGTTCACGTGTTTGTACAGGCACATATCAATCCCAACGTTTCTTTTTGGTTTGTTAAATAATGAAGTGCTGCTGCAACTTTAAGGGGCTATTCATCGAGCAGATTGAGATTACCTGTGGCGAGTTATTTTTTTCCCCCTCGAATCATCCAAAGTAGAAGGAGAGCACCAATTAGGTGGAATAAATTTTGGGATTGCATGTCACCCAACGAAGATTGAGATTGGCGTGGTTACTTTTAGGTCATGGTTTGATAATTGGAAAATCTGAACGCTTCTTTAAATTCACGTGGACTGCCACAGAAGACACCAAGAGCAGTTGTGGTAGTCGTTAGTACAAAAAATTTGGTTGAAGGAATGGGCATACGTGGTTGCAAAGGTGGGCATGATTTGACTTGTTATCAGTGTTCCTTGCATTGCAAAATAGATTTAATAAATCTGACAGGTCAAGAGGGATTGATATCAGTTGAGAAATGGTTGAGGACTACTCGTGGCCTTGGGAGTGGGATAAATTTCACTAGCACAGAATATAACCTCAAAAGAAGGGTAAGATTATTTTGGATTGCAGTTGGAGCTCAATCATTGATCAGAATTTTGTTTAATTTAAAGATGGTATTCATTATCCTTTTAAATCTCGAAGCACCAACGAGAATACAGTTTCAATGCAGAAAGTGTCAAGAGTAACTGATGTGTTAGAGACCTGCCATTTTTTGGTTGGTGTTGATTGTATGCCTTCAACGAGTGGAAAAGCTGCCAATAGAAGAGAGTCACATTTTGATTTCAGGCAAAAGAGAAAGCTCTTATGGTTTAAATATAGAGTATATCATCTTAAAGAGTCCCTGTACAGTATTAATGGCAGGAGCAAGCACAATAGTTATTGGAACAACTTCAGCAAGCATGTTTTCTTGTATTGAAATTGAAAAGAGATCTATAGTTTGTACAAATATGAAGTTGCATCAGACATATATGTTTAGCAGTTCTGGTATCAATACTCATGGTTGTCATTCATATTAGACAAAAGACTCAAAATCCTGTTTTAAGACTGGTAGATTGTTTTGTGGTCATTTTTTTTTTGTGGCCATTTTTTTAGACATGACTAATATTTTTTTATTTGTGTTTCTTAATTGTGCATTCTATGCATTTTCTTTTGACAACTATTACCACCTATTTCAGCTATACCGAACACACGCTTTGCATTAAGAGGCTTAAATTTAATTCCTTTCTTTATTTGCTTAATGAACTGAAATGAGCCTTTGTTGCATCATTAGAATTATGTAAAGAAATTGTTTTGTTAGACAATTCAATGAATTGTTTATGACAAAGGTATTTTTATTATGCCAAGTAAATGCGGCATCAATTACAAATTTAGAATATGTCATGTGGAGACATGCCCACATTGTAGATAGTTTGTTCATGGAACTATGGTTATGTTCATTATATCTAGTCAATACGGCATTGTAGGTGAGTTGTTTGAGAATCCACTCATTTTGTTATAAGCAAAGGTAAACATATTTCAATATCAATGTAAATCTTTGTTTGAAACTTTGAACATAACTCTTTGAAAGATTACTTCTTCTCATTCAGGGATGACATATCAGTGCACTTTATTTCTTAGGGAAGAACAGGATGTTGTGGAGGGCAAAAATATTGCTTAAGCATGTAATGAATGTGAATTGTTATTTTCTTGAAAGTTTGATTCAAAGGCGCTTTCAGTGAATGGTGACCCATGATGGTTAGAATTGGCATATAGCCACCACAAGTTTCTGTTTGGGTCAGTCTTCAAAATGCTGTAGAATCTAATATACTGTGTGATACAAAGCCTGATTTACAGCTTAAGCATTCAAGTAAGTTGCTGTTTTTGTTTTAGAATGCCAATTTATAAAGTTTTGATATGTGTGTTTCATCACTCTTAGGAGTTATCAAGAGGGATTGAAACTATAGTATTGCTTGCAGTCCTTTTGCATTCACAAATTGCACAAGTACAGTTAAAAAATAGAAATGTGGGGCACCTGCACACCAAGAAAAAGCAACTGCACTGACACTTGCAAGCCTTTGAGAAAGTATTTTCCTCCCTGATTTGTTGAAAAGCATATTTTAACATTGAAATAGAATGATTCATAAGAGATAGTTTGATACACATAGGTAACAAAAAGGGTAGCTCCTCGCACAAGCCACTGTATTAACATATTGACAACCAACCTACGAAGAGCTTCTCATACAAGATATCTACTAAGAGGTCATGCTTCCCACTTATTATATATATGATAGCTGGGTAGAATGCAAATGTTTTTTTAATATCAGAAGAAAGATGAATTTGGTAGCAAAATAACTCATTTAAATTATTACATATATGATATTTGGGTAGAATGCAATTGTTTTTTTAATATCACAAGAAAGATGAGTTTGGTAGCAAAATAACTCAGTTAAATTGGATACCAAAATTATTGTGTTTAAGTAAATGGTGATGTTCTATGCTTGAAGTTGTATTGAGTGGAAGAAGTTGATGGACATTGTTCCTGTTATTGATTCATTAATTCTTCTTTGTGAAGATTCAGCCTTTATTAGACCATTTGCTTTCAATTTAAATCTCCTAAGAATTGATACTGAGGCATTGGCTTATCAACTGTTTCACTTTTGTTAGGCTCATTCAAAAAGTACATCATGGTCTTCCTTATTGGTCATTACTGTTATCTACATGAAACTTTTCTACACAAATTGAATGTGCTTTAGGTTTTACAGTGGCCAGCCTTTTTTGTAACTGCTTGAGTGCTATGGTTCACTTGTAGACATTGATCAGTTCTCATAGGTTTAACTCATTCACACTGGTGAGAAAGCCAACATTTTTGCTACCAAGTGCTAGGGCTATTCTGATAATGGTAACCAATTTATATCAAATAAAATTCTAAATTTTTGAATATAAATCAGGTATGATTGTCTAGTTTGCCTCTAGTGGATATCATTCTCTTATATGGCATCTTTGTATCATAGTCAGTTACATGGAGATAGAATGTGTAGTGAAGCATACGATTGCAGGACAAATAAGCTCCTTTCAGTCTCAATATATTATTCATTAAGTGGAGGACCTGTGTATACTTGTGAGTTTGTCAGTCATTATTGCTTTTGCCTTGTTCATAGTTGATATGAGCCATATAAATTTTATACAGTCAGTGGTGTTGTCCGGGAAGCCTTCTGATGGCAAGAAAATTTGAAGCATGCAATAAAATTTGAAGCATGATCAGTAAGAGCATGAACAACATTTCTGATCCCCAAGTGATCAACTAGTTGGTAGATGACTAGACATTTTTTTGTTCAATGAAATAAATTTGAGTGGCATGGCAACCCTATCAGACAAGAAGGATTTTTTTTAGTTTTGAAACCACTTCTTCCATTGGTCCATATCTTTTTGTTTTTTGGTTCAGAAAGCTTGATGCTTAGTACATATAGCACATATATCTTGGTCACGCTGTGTCAAAATGCTTCAAAATACATCCTCGAAGAGCCTTACAAATAGATGCTTCTAAATTCATGCATTAAAATAGGTATTATGTAGAACATATCTTGTCAGGTTCGAGATCTTTCAATATTCTCTTAATAGGCTTTTCTTAGAGACAGCCCATCATTACCCTTAGGATGAGAGCATCTGTTGACTGTATCATATCAAAGAGTGATTCTTTGTTAGATGTATAGCATACTATAAGATCAAGAAAAGCTGTTACTGTTATTCAAATGTTTCTTAGTAATCTTCTCACTGTTGTTATGTCTCAAACGGAGGTGCCTTGCTCGATTTGATCTGAAATGGACAACTTAATTTAAAAAAAAGATTAAAATAGGTTAAAGAAAAAAAGAGATAAAAAGAGATATTCAATGTGGATACCAGTAACAAAGTTGATCTGGGTGGAAATTTATACACAGGCTTCTTCAGCATGTGCTAGCTGTAACTGAAATGTGGTCAAGAAGCAGTAGCTCCTTGTGGGATCAAGATATGTGCATGCTAAGCCTGAGTGAATATTTGAGAAGGAAAAGTGAGAAATGTTTGGTTTTGGGTGGACACAAGGAATTTGAGATGGGAAAGATGATGTTGGGTTGACACAATGGACAAAAATAAAGTGGAAAAGAAAAATTGACTCAAAACTGACTGAAGCCATTGCTAAGTGTTTGCAGAAATGGGAATTATAATTCAAGAAACTGGAAGTAATTTAGGGTGTCAATCAGCATGCTGTATTGGTCCCACAACAGCAAAGAGATGAGAGTTTTATTCGACTGTCAAACTCATTTAGGAGTTAATTTACAGGATTTAAAGTTTCTGAAAATTCTGTTACTAAATTAGACTTAGATAATACCTTCTATGCTTGTTGTAGTTGATCTTCTTTATTTTCAGAATGTAGGAGGTGCTATCAGAATATTAAATGCTGTTCTGATATTTGTTTTATCTCTGCAATAAATTCGCATAGGCAGAATTGCATAAAGGAGCAGACTTATATTTCTTGTGTGTCCTTTAACTACAATCACACCTTGTATAAATAATTTAAGCAAAGGGCATGTCCCTTGAAGGGACATGACCCTATCTAGGTTGGCCCAAACAATTCTCAGAATTGGCGTCAAGGGAGATAATGTTTAGCAAACAAGAATAACTAAAATTAGTTAAGGGAAATGCTAACACACACCCATCTATGAAATCGCCGATCATGCCTATTCAAGGAGCAATGTATTTAAAGGCAATCATAAGGTAATATACCAAGATAAGGTCTATGCGATCTGCACATTCAGATCTGTATAAGAATCAAAATTATGGTTTTAACACTCCCTCTTAACTTGATAATCATACTGAGAGATAACATATCTAACATCATCATTTTTGATGAATAAGCATAGAATGATACTCTATATCTATCTAAATCTTATTTATCTTGTGATATCATTGAACACATGATACTATGTCATATTATTATACCTGTGATATGACTTATCACTGATACTAGTGATAACCGTATTGCATGGAATGCAATACATAGGATAAAAATTGAAGAATGATTAAATTCTTCTTTTATCCAGGTTGTGACTCATAGGTACTGGCAATCCTATATCACAACATGATCCTGTGTTATGATCTACTAGAACAGAGGATAAAGTCTGGAGAATAAATTCTTCCTTTATCCAAGTTGTGACTCATAGGCATAGAAATGCTTTTGTCACAAATGATCTTGAATTCATCTAGATCTGACTGTAGTTCTCTGCTTTTCAGTACATTATCTAAGAGATTGTCATCTCTTATAATGTCTTTCGTACAAGTGTTCATTATCTAAGAGATCGTCACCTCTTAAATAACGAGTACAAATGGTGAAGCCCATAATAGTCAATAGCTTGACAATAAAATTATTTTATTAATGATTTAAAGAATACAAATGAATTACAACTCAACCATACCAAATCTTTTCCTGAAGTGATCTATCTTCACTCGAGAGAGAGGTTTGGTAAGAATATCTGTTGTCTGATTTGCAGTACAAATGTATTCTAATTTTACAGTATTCTTATCTACCATATCTCGTACATAATGGTAAGGAATTTCAATATGCTTGGACCTGTCATGAAAAACTAGATTCATAGAAAGCTTGATGGAACTTTGATTATCACAATGAATAATCATAGGATTCATGGCTTGACCAAGTAGTCCCATAAGTAACTTCCAAGCCAAACTGCTTCCTGAGAGGCCATCGCTGCTGCAATGTATTCGGCTTCTGTGTAACTTTGGGCTACTAAAGATTGTTTTCTGCATATCCATGATCCCATTATTGATCCTAAATTGAATCAGCATCTGAAAGTACTTTTTCTATCCTTAACCCTTCCACCCCAATCTTTGTTTGCGAATCCATGTAAATCCAAGTCAACTTTTTGATATTTGAGCCCAAGGTTAAGAGTGCCTTGTAAGTATCTCATAATGTGTTTGATTGCAACTAGGTGAATCTCCTTTGGCTCACACATAAACTGACTTAAGGCTTTAACAACATAGCAAATATCAAGTTTTGTATTTACCAAGTACATAAGGGACCCAATCATCTGTCTGTAGAGAGTAGAATCTATGGAAGTTGATTATGCTACTACTTCTTTAAGTTTATGTAGATTAGTCTCCATTGGAAAAGACATAGACTTGCAATTCAACATCCCAAATCTCTTCAAGATATCTAACGTATACCTCCCTTGATTAGGTATGATGCTGTAAGAATTCTGCCTTACTTCTAGTCTTAGGGAGTAATGAAGGAGTCTTAAATCTTTCATCTTGAATTCTCTAATTAGATCTCTCTTGCATTGATCTATGAAATGACCATCATTTGTTATTAGTAAATCATCACCATATAGTATCAAAATTACCATATCATCTTTATCCCTTTTATGATATAGATTTGGATTG
Source organism: Cupressus sempervirens (assembly GCA_028749045.1). Taxonomy (NCBI): domain Eukaryota; kingdom Viridiplantae; phylum Streptophyta; class Pinopsida; order Cupressales; family Cupressaceae; genus Cupressus; species Cupressus sempervirens. Next base: position 691,197,626 of record CM053783.1, read on the forward strand.
GCTTCATTTTTGGAGAATCCTAAGCCGACGAGGTACTTAACAATTCTTTCATACCAAGCCCTTGTGGTGCAGGAGCATCCTGGGTTGCCTTGTTATCCTGCTCATTTTTGTTCATTTCGCAAGATGGTGCCTATCAGTTCTTTCATGTGCCTAGCAGTCCTTCCTTCATGTGCCTGGCAGTCCTTAATGTGCCGAGTTACCCAGTGTATGTCGAGTGACTCTTCATGTGCCGAGTTACCCAGTGTATGCTGAGTGTTTCTTCATGTGCCGAGTTACCCATGTATGCCAAGTGTTAGCATTTGGACGTGATTTCTGTGAGCCGACTTGTGAGATTTATTTTCGATTGCGACATTTATGTTAAGATCTTTTCTTGGGATTTGTCTAGACCGTTTTTGGGTCGGCCCTTCTCTTATGTAATATTCTAGAATAATCTGTAAACCGTTTTGGCAAGTATATAAAGAGTGCTTAAGCTTAGAGTTAGGAAAATCTTTGAGAAGAGGAATTCTGAGAGTAGAATTGAACGTGCGAATTTTTAGTTGGATCTTTGAATGTGAATGCATTTGTAATTGACTGTAACCTACAAGGCCTTACATCTGGGCATGTATGAAGATGTTTTATGAATCAATAAAAGTATTTCTCTCTTCTTACTCCTTTGGTTGTTGTTCCTTTTGTTTGGTTCTGTTGTGTTAACTCTTGCAGGGTGGTTTGGATAGCTGGATGAGCCTTTGGCCCTAGTTATTCATCCCTTGCCTGCGTTAGTTGGTATCAGAGCTTGAGGTTCGTCCTTATGGAGATTGGATCATGTAGAACCTTGATTTGGATTTGGTTGTAGGGTGGCAGATCTGCTGATTTGACCTATAACATGCAGAGGGTTACGATCTTCTAGGAACTGATTTATAAAGATGGTTCTTGGTAGAAGAAATGTCGATGATGCTATATTGGATCAGTTGAGACAAATTACAGCCAGATTAGATGCTGTGGAGATAGCCCAGAGGAGAGGAGCACATCTTGATGATATAAGTGATGATGAAGCAGCAACACCAAACTATAATCCAGAACCTAAAGAAGTTCAAGATGAGGAAAGATTGTTGTGAGTGTTGTCTAGGGCAATTCAAAACCTGTTGTAGAAGTTGTTCCATATGATGGAAAATTGGACACCAATGTCGTGTTGGATTGGATCTCTGATATGGAGAAGTTCTTTGAGTATGAAAACACTCCTGATAATAGAAAGGTGAAGATTGCAGTCACTAGGTTGAAAGGTCATGCATCACTATGGTGGGAGCATTTGCAAATTGATAGACAAAGGAGAGGAAAGGAGAAGATCAGAACTTGGCCAAAGATGGTGAACAAGGTAAAGAACAAATTCCTCCCCGCTGATTACCAAGTTAGCCTGTTGAGAAAGATGCAAAATTTGAAACAAAAGGACATGACTGTGAAAGAATATACCGAGGAATTCTACAGTTTGGACATTAGATCTGGACATGTGGATGATGATGTTGAGAAAATTGCAAGGTACATTAATGGATTGAGATCTGGAATTCAAGATGAAATAAGTTTTGTGAAGTTGGAAAGTGTAGAAGAAGCATATCAATATGCCTTGAGCGCTGAGGAGATCTTGACAAAGAAGTGTGAACAAAGAGAAAGAGGTAGAGGTGGTAGATTCCAGAGAGGCAGAGGTAGATCTCATGGAGAAAGTGGCAGATCTGATAGTTCTATGCAGGATAATAGAAAATTTGAATGGAAGAATGATGACAAAGGCAAGACCTAATGGAAAAGTGGAAATTCTTATCAAGGAGGCACTAATTCTTACCGAGGACGAGGTAATTCCTATTCTAAAGGTGGATTTCATGGTAATTGTTTCAGATGTGGTAAAGAGGGACATAGATCTTTTGAATGTAGATCCTCTAAAAGTAGGCAAGGTAACATAAATGCTGTGATTCAAGAAGATGATGAGGGTTCACCAAGTGGACCTGAGGCTGGAGAAAATCTGATGGTGAGAAGAACCTTATGTAATAAGGGAAGTGATGAGGAACCTGTTTTCAAGAGAAGTCTTTTCAAGACAAGAGGTAAGATGGCTGGAAAATGTTGCAAAGTGATCATTGACAGTGAAAGTTCTACAAATCTGACATCAGAAGAGCTGGTTACCAAGTCGCAGTTGCAGAGGCTGAAACATCCCAAACCTTATCATGTTTCATCGATCAAAGATGAGCATAAAATATTGGTAAGTGAGCAATGCCTTGTGAAGTTCAAAATTGGACATTACTTTGATGAAGTTTTGTGTGATATTATGCCCATGGATTGTTGTCATATTTTGTTGGGTAGACCTTGGCAATATGATAGATATGCTGTACATGATGGAAGATTGAATCAATATACTTTTTGGGTAAATGAGAAGAAACGAGCATTGCTGCCCTTGATTAAAAGTCCAAATGAGGTTAATTGTACTGCTTTAAAAATTTGCATGGTTAATGGGAAACAATTTGAAAAGGAAATGAAAAGGAATCAAGTCTATTTTGCCATAGTTCCTAGAGGACCGAGTGTTGGTGGTAATGGCCGAGCAGCAGAAGCTAGTAATGACCAAGTGATAGCAGATAGTGATAGCCGAGTATCAGTAGCAATTACAGAGTTGCTGAATGAGTATAAAGACATTATTGCTGATGATATTCCTAATGGTTTACCTCCAGTAAGAAGCATAAGTCATTGTATGGATCTGATTCCTAGAGCTAGTTTGCCAAACAAAGCACCACATAGATTGACACGTGTAGAGAATAAAGAACTTAACGGACAAGTGCATGAGTTGTTGCAAAAAAGTTTGATCAGAGAAAGCTTGAGTCCATGTGCTGTACCTGCTATATTAGCACCTAAAAAGAATCAAGAATGGAGAATGTGTACTGATTCTAGAGCCATTAACAAGATAACAGTGAAATATAGGTTTCTTATGCTGATGATGGATGACATAATGGACTGTTTGAGTGGAGCAAAGTAGTTTACCAATATTGATTTGAAAAGTGGCTATCATTAGATCAGAATTAGAGAAGGTGATGAATGGAACACTATTTTCAAGACAAAAGATGGTTTGTATGAATGATTGGTTATGCCTTTTGGTTTGACTAATGCACCTAGTATTTTCATGAGGTTGATGAATGAAGTTCTAAAAAGTTTTTTGGGTAAGTTTGTGATTGTTTATTTGGATGATATTTTGATATGCAGTAAGACTAAGGAAGAACATCTTGAGCATATTAGACAAGTATTGTAGAAATTGAAAGAGAAAAAGTTGCTAATTAATTTAAAAAAGTGGTCTTTTATGCAAGAGGAGATTGTGTATTTGGGATTTGTGATTTCAACTGATGGATTGAAGATGGATCTTGAGAAGGTTAAAGCAAATTTGGAATGGCCTACACCTGAGAATGTGGGTGAGGTAAGATCATTTCGTGGTTTGGCTAGTTTTTACAGAAAGTTTATAAAGAATTTCAGTGCTGTTTGTAATTCTATGACTGATACAATGAGGGGAGATAAAAAGGAATTCAAGTGGACACACAAAGCTGATAAGAGTTTTGAGACTTTGAAACAAAAGGTTGCTGAATTACCTGTATTAGCTTTACCTGATTTTAACAAAGTATTTCAAGTTGAATGTGATGCAAGTGGTAATGCAATAGGAGCTGTATTAAGTCAAGAAGACAAGTCTATTGCTTTCTTTAGTGAAAAGTTGAATGATGCTAAAAGGATGTATTCTGTGTATGATCAAGAATTTTATGCCATTGTTCAAGCATTGAAGAAGTGGAGACATTATTTGATTCCTAAGGAGTTTCTGATGTATACTGATCATCAAGCTTTACAATACTTGGGAAGTCAACATAAATTGAATCAGAGACATATGAAGTGGGTTGAGTACTTGCAAAGTTTCACATTTGTTATTAAGCATAAGAGTGGAGTTACTAACAGAGTTGCTGATGCATTGAGTAGAAGACATTCTTTGTTGACTGAAATGAAGGTTGAAGTTATTGGTTTTGATGAAATGAAAGAGTTGTATGATGCTGATCTTGATTTTTCTGAGGCGTGGAGAGAGTGCAGAGCACCAAATCTGACAGATCACATAAGTATGATGAATATTTCATTCAAGAAGGTATGTCGTTCAAAGGCATTTAGTTGTGTATTCCTAGAAGTTCTGTGAGGTTGAATCTGATTAAGGAAAGCCATAGTGGTGGATAAGCTGGACATTTGGAATTGATAAGACATTGAGTTTGCTGAAAGGGAAGTATTATTGGCCACAAATGCATAAGAATGTTTAGAAATTTGTAAATAGTTGTGGAGTTTGTCAAGTTGCAAAGGGAGTGAGTCAAAATATTGGTTTATATACACTTATTATTGTTCCTGAGAAACCTTGGACTGACATCAGTATGGATTTTGTTCTTAGATTGCCTAAGACAGTGAAAGGGTATGATTCCATATTTGTGGTAGTGGACAGATTTTTTAAGATGACTCATTTGATACCATGTAAGAAGACATCAAATGTTGAGCATGTTGTTGAACTTTTCTTTAAAGAGATTGTGAGATTGTATAGATTACCAAGAAGTATTATTTCTGACAGAGATAGTAAGTTTGTTGGTTATTTTTGGAAGACTTTGTAGAAGAAGATGGGTACTAAGCTAAAGTTTAGTTCTACATTCCATCTACAAACAGATAGATAGACAAAGGTTGTGAATAGAAGCTTGAGAAATTTTCTAAGATGTTTAGTTGGGAATAAGCCAAGTAACTGGGAGATAGTATTGGCACAAGTTGAATTTGCATATAATAATTCAGTGAATAGGAGTACAATGAAAACACCTTTTGAGATTGTTACTGGAATGCATCCTAGAGGTATATCAGATTTGAGAGATGTTGCTGGTGAAGAAAAGAGAAGCACTGCAGGAGAAGAATTTGTTGATTTTATAGAGTCTTTGTAGAAGGAAGTGAAGTTGAGGTTGGAACAGAGTAATTAGAAGTGTAAGGAGAATGCTGATCAGTCTAGTAGATGCCATGATTTTCAAGTTGGTGATGAAGTGATGGTTCATCTGAAGAAAGGAAGATTCCCAGTTGGAACATACAGTAAGCTGAAGATGAAGAAATTTGGACCTTGTAAGATCTTGAAGAAGTTTGACAGTGGTAATGCTTATGAAGTTGAGTTACCTGATGACATGGATATATCTCCTATATTCAATATTGCTGATTTGTATAAGTATCATGAGTTAGAGGATGAAGTTGTTGCATCAGATGATTATCCTAAGAAGCAGATTGAAGAAGTTGAACAGATATTGGATCAGAGAGTTGGCAGGAGCACAAGAGGAAAAGATTACTATGAATATTTGGTGAAGTGGAAGAACAGACTTATTGAAGATGCTTCATGGATTTCTCAATTTGAGTTGGATTCAGCTCAGGTTGTGATATCTCAATGATTCAGGAGAATCATTTCTTTCAACCCCGGTTGTTTGATGCAAGAGCATCCTGGGTTGCCTTGTTATCCTGCTCATTTTTGTTCATTCTGCAAGATGGTGCCTAGCAGTCCTTCATGTGTCGAGTTACTGTAGCAATTCCTTCATGTGCCGAGTTACCCAGTGTATGTTGAGTGACTCTTCATGTGTCGAGTTACCCAGTGTATGCTGAGTGTTAGCATTTGGACGTGATTTCTGCGAGCCGACTTGCGGGATTTATTTTCGATCGTGACATTTATTTTAAGATCTTTTTTTGGGATGTGTCCAGACCATTGTTGGGTCGGTCCTCCTCTTATGTAATGTTCTAGAATAATCTGTAAGCCGTTTTGGCAAGTATATATAGAGTGTTTAGGCTTAGAGTTAGGAAAGTCTTTGAGAAGAGGAATTCTGAGAGCAGAATTGAATGTGCGAATTTGCAGTTGGATCATTGAATGTGAATGCATTTGTAATTGGCCGTAACCTAGAAGGCCTTACAGCTAGGCATGTATGAAGATGTTTTAATGAATCAATAAAAGTATTTTTCTCTTCTTTCTCCTTTGGTTGTTGTTCTTTGCGTTTGTTTCCATTGTGTTAACTCTTGCAAGGTGGTTTGGATAGCTGGATGAGCTTTTGGCCCTAGTTATTCATCCCTTGCCTGCGTCACCTTGGAGCCTGTTTAAGCCCATAGAGAGCTTTCTTGAGCCTGCAAACAAAAACTTTAGGATCATGAGTTTCAAATCCTTTAGGTTGCTCCAAATATACCTCTTCTGTAATCTTTCCATTGAGGAATGTTGTTTTTACATCCATTTGATGTACTTTCCATCCCTTTGATGCTGCAATAGCTAGGACTGCTCTTGTAGAGGTGTATCTAGCAACAGGAGCAAAGGTTTCCTTATAATCAATCCCTTCTTTCTGAGAGAATTCCTTGGCTACAAATTTGACTTTATATTTTTCAATGCTATTGTCTGCAGCATGCTTTATTTTAAATATCCACTTGGAAGAGACCACAAATTTTCCTTCAGGTCTAGGAACAATTTCCCAAACCTCATTCTTCATAATGGATTGGTATTCTTCCGTCATAGCAGCCTTCTACGCTGTATGTTTAATAGCATCTGAAACATTGGTTGGTTCTGATTTAGACAAATCATTCATGTTTGTTGTATAACTAGAAAATCTTTTGGGTCTTTTGCTTTCTTTGACTGTTCCAGATGGTGCAGTGAAGTCTTGTGCTTCGTCTACTGTCTTGATGGCCCAAAATGGTCTTTTCTTAGAATTTAGAGTTTCTTCAAGAGTGAGATTTTGAATTTCATCTTCAATTTCTTCAGTGTTCTCCCTTTGAGACTCATATTCAGTATTTCTTTTAGAACTAGGTAATGGAGAGGGTTTTTTAGAACTTAGGGCTCTTTTGAATACTAAATCTTCCTCAAAAATTACATCCCTACTAAGTTTAATATTTTTCTGAACAGGTATGAAAATCCTATATGCTTTAGATGTTTCACTATACCCTACAAAAATACCTTTTTCTCTCGGAGGGTTCTAACTTAGTTCTCTTTTCTTTTGAAACATGTATATATTTAGGCACCCAAAAATCCTAAGATGACTTATATTGGGTTTAACCTTAGTTAAGACTTCTTTAGAAGTTTTATCTCTAAGGTAGGAGTGAGGACCTCTGTTTTGAATATAGATTGCAGTACAGAGGCTTTTGCCCAAAGATAATATTTTAGATTTTGATCGAATATCATAGCTCTTGTAGCTTCCATAATTTTTCTATTCTTCCTTTCTGCTACCCTGTTTTGTTGCAGGTTATAAGGAACAATATACTCCCGCTGAATTCCTGTTTCTTTACAAAACCTTTTAAACAAATCTGAGATGTATTCCCCTCCATTATCAGTCCTATGAGTTTTAATTTTATGTCCGGATAAGTTTTCAGTTAAGATTTTAAATTCTTTAAATCTCTTCAAGATTTCTTCTGATTCTTTGCATTTTAAGAAGTAAATCCAAGTTTTCCTAGAGAAGTCATCTATAAAATGCATATAGTACTAGAATCCTCCAAGAGAAGGAATAAACATAGGACCACATAAATCTGAGTGGATTAATTCCAAAACATTGTTAGTTTTTCTAGTGCTATCATGAAATGGACTTTTGGTGTTCTTACCCAAAGTGCATCCTTTGCATATGCTTGAGTGATCTTTATTCAGTTTAGGTAAACTAGTAACCATCTTCTCTATAGTTGATAAGGTTTTGAAATTTAGATGTCCTAACTTTCTGTGCCATATTTCATTTATATTTGCAACTTCATGAATTAAGGCTTGAATAGATCGATTAGGTTTTGAATTTAATTCATACAAATACCCTTTTCTTTGACCAATCAATTTTGCTTTCTTAAATGAGTTCTTAACCCAGGTTATGACTTTACTGTCCATGAATGCAACATTATGTCCATCATCTTCGAGTGCTGTAATGAAGATTAGATTCTTTTTAATTCTTGGTACATAGAGTACTCCTTTGAGAAGAAGAGAACTACTCGACTTTAGTTTCAAGGTGCAATTTCCAATTCTTTTGACAGAATGTGCTGAATTATCACCCATGGTGACTTCGCCATTAACTTTTTCTGATATAGAGTCCAGTGCTTCTTTGTATCTTGTAATCTGTCGAGATGATCCACCATCAATCACCCATGCTTTACTTGAGACTTCATTTGATAGTGCCAAATACAATACACGATTCTCAAGATCATAGTTATCTTCTTCCCTAGTAATGTTTGTACAATTCATTTGTTGTTTAGAATTCATAGGGCAATTAGATATGTAATGTCCAAACTTCTCACATCTGAAGCATTTTATTTTGGATAGATCTTTTTTAGGTTTGTCATTCTTTTGATTACCCCTCTTCTTCTTGAAATGCTTCTTCTTGCCTTTATAGGAATTTGTATTAAGAACATGAAGTTCTTCATCTTCCATTTTCAATTTTCCTCCTTTCTTAAGTTTTTTGGATTCTTCCTGAAGACAATCTCCCTTAGGTCTATCAAAGTCAAGAAGATTATCTCTGGCATTTACTTCTTGTGCAAATGTTTCCCATGAATCCGATAATTCATCTGTAGCCATTAGTGTTAGTTCCGTGTCATTAATGATGGTTCCTATACTTGCAAGTTTATCTTTTAGGCTGGCAACCCTTAAGAAGTAAGAATTCATCGATTCTCCCTTCTTTTTTTGTATGTGATTTAGTTGCCTTTTTAGTGCGAGAACTCTAGTTGCATTGTTAACCTCATATTCATTTAGTAATGCATTCATCATATTAAATGCTGTTTGATGTTTCGTTAGCATGGTTACTATATCATATTTTACTCTATCTAATATGATTTGAATGACTTTCCTATTTCCTTTACTCCATATAGATTTATGAGGTTCAACAGTAGGCTATTTGGATGCTGAATCAACATATTGTGTTACATCATTTTCTTCAAGAATCATCATAATTCTGAATTTCCAAACATCAAAGTGTTCTTTCCCATCAAACCTGTCCTCGGGTCTAATTGTGTATGCCATTGAAGATAGGAGAATGATGCTAGATATATATCAAGTCCAATTTTTTATTTTACAGAGCCTAGGTTTGACTACCAAAGCTCTGATACCATGTAAAGTTTTTGCAAATTTTGTTATTAAATTAGACTTAGATAATACCTTCTATGCTTGCTGTAGTTGATCCTATTTATTTTCTGAATGTAGGAGGTGTTACCAGAATATTAAATGCTGTTCAGATATTTGTTTTATCTCTGCAATAAATTTGTATAGGCAGAATTGCTTAAAGGAGCAGACTTATATTTCCTGTGTGTCCTTTAACTACAATCACACCTTGTATAAATACCTTAACCAAAGGGCATGTCCCTTGAAGGGACATGACCCTATCTAGGTCGGCCCAAACAATGCATTCTCAGAATTGGCGTCAAGTGAGATAATGTTTAGCAAACAAGAATAACTAAAATTAGTTAAGGTAAATGCTAACACACACCCATCTATGAAATTGCCGATCATGCCTATTCAAGGAGCAATGTATTTAAAGGCAATCATAAGGTAATATACCAAGATAAGGTCTGTGCGATCTGCACATTCAGATCTGTATGAGAATCAAAGTTATGGTTTTAACACAGGACATGGAATTAAAGTGAATCTTAAATTATTCTCTAAGGCTAGAATATTTTTCAGATTTTCTGTAAATGAGAGATCACTGTTTAATTGTCTATGTGAAAAGAATTCTGTATCTGTGTGTAAATATTTCAGAAGGAATAAACATAAAATCAGTTTTTCCTGTGGCATCTTCAATCGTAGGAGAGCTCTCATCTCTAAATATTTCATTATATGATGGTTTATCAGGATTTAACGCATAGTTTCAAGTCAATTGTCATTGACCTGGAGTAGTACTGGGAGGGCCAACCTCCCTGGAAGTCTTGGTGCTTCACCCCTGTGAGCATCACCAAGATTCGATGAGTGCTCAGTGGATCTATTGTGGTCATGCCTCATGAGAGATGGGTTTTGTTGAATCCAGCGCATGAATAATGGGACAATGGAGATTGACCTGTTCATCAGAAAAATTGATACACTGTGCAAGCACAACTCAAAAGTAAATATTTCATTTTTCATTTTTTGTGCAGATGGATGCTGTAACATATTTTTGTTCAATGGCTTTTCTAACTGTTTTCTGACACAAAAAATAAAGATTTCTTGATTTGTGATTAGTAGAATACTAGTCGCATTGCTTTCTATAGAAAATTTAGTTATTTGGAGCCATGGAAATTGAATTTTATTTTCAAATATATGATATTTTTGTTATGGCAAATTATAATCATTCTTAGAAGAGTCAATTACAGATTAAAGTCACACTTCCTAGAAGATGCCGTGACACTCAGATGTGGGTTGCTGCAACAATTATCTAGCCTTATCAGGTTGATCACAGCTTTGATTCACCTGATCTCACTAAGGGTTGCGACTCAAATTTAACAAACTCCAGCCAATATTGGCTCACAAAGTAGGATCTGTGAGTCTGTGCCCTACTGATTCTTACGAGAAGTTTATCCGGAATCACAAATTCCATAGCTGAGATATGGGAGCGGCCAAATTTGATTGCATTCAGTCTGGATCTCAGGGGCAGACAAGTATCATTGGTTTTGTGTCCTCCTCCAGGATCTCTTTGGCCTCCGATGTTAGGCCAGTGGAAAGTACAATACAACCTTCAATGATACCTTCACCAGCCCCTCTGAGCTCAGGCAAGTTCTTTAATGACATTATCGAATTGTGTAGTGCGATTTTCAATGTGATTACTAATTCTGTAGTTTTATTATTTTAGGGTGACACTGTGATAGTTTTCTAAGATTGTAGTCCTCAGGGGAGGCTTTTGTATTTTAATTTGGATTTCATGAGGAATTTTGATATTGCTTCGAATTAGTAAGCAATCAGGCATTGCATGAGTTTGAACTGAAGACAAGATGTTTCACAACTGATCACAAATAAACCTTGTTTGATTGCTGTGTTGGAAAATTTGCCTCAGAGATTTATTAGTCTAAGTTCTCACTTTAAGATGTGTGCTGCTATTAAACGTCCCCTAAAATTCTTTATTGAACTAGATCATGCTCTCTTGTATGTCTTCCTTTCAGACAACCTCCATGAGCAGTTTTTGTGGATAAATTATTGAGTCTACTTTGTTATATCAATATTGCATAGACTTGTCGTTAGCATGTTGTGGGTCCTATTGAATTTTCTTTACCTTAAATGATCACTTATTCAATTTAGTTATACTTGGCCTCTGCATCAGTGAGAGGCAACACTGGATTTTGCTCATGTAGTTCCAAGGTCAAGATTTGAACATTTATTTGTAAGACCAAGATTTTTAAACTTAAAAATCCTTCTTTTTCTCAAGGTGCTATGCTCAAATCGAAGGATTGCTAGATCAGTGTCAAATTGGTATACAATCCATATGTTTGTTGAAGGGAAAATTTGCCTCAGATTTATTAGTCTAAGTTCTCACTTTAAGATTTGTGCTGCTATTAAACGTCCCCTAAAATTCTTTATTGAACTAGATCATGCTCTCTTGTATGTCTTCCTTTCAGACAACCTCCATGAGCAGTTTTTGTGGATAAATTATTGAGTCTACTTTGTTATATCAATATTGCATAGACTTGTCGTTAGCATATTGTGGGTCCTATTGAATTTTCTTTACCTTAAATGATCACTTATTCAATTTAGTTATACTTGGCCTCTGCATCAGTGAGAGGCAACACTGGATTTTGCTCATGTAGTTCTAAGGTCAAGATTTGAACATTTATTTGTAAGACCAAGATTTTTAAACTTAAAAATCCTTCTTTTTCTCAAGGTGCTATGCTCAAATCGAAGGATTGCTAGATCAGTGTCAAATTGGTATACAATCCATATGTTTGTTGAAGGGCTAGTGACCAACCATGGATTTTTGTTTTGTTTGTAGCTCTCTACTTGATGACAAGGAGAAAGAAGAACTATCTTATAAAAAGTTAATAAATTTAATAGTTGTTAACTTTGAAATTAACAAGGAAGAGTTTTCAGCTAACAACACACTAACGTGGTGCTTCAACCACTTGTCAAATGGTGGTTGAAGACTCTTTAAGGGTTGTGGCTATGTGATGTTAAAGTTTTAAACAGTTGGGTCAACTGATTGTGGAGTGGGCGTTAAGAGACTGTTTTGGTTGCGGTGGTAATTACTTTAGAATAATCAAATGGAAATACATGATTAAATGCTAGGAGCAGTCAGGACGTTTCTGTTTATTCATATGAACAACAATAATTAAACCAGGTCTGTATGCAAGCAGCCATGTAACAGCCTTATCAAATTACAGATTAGTAAGGTCATAAAGTGGGAGGATTAGTGAGCAGGCGTGAAATATGATGCCTGTGGATCTATGTTTTTTTAAGCCTCTTTGAATTGAACACATGATTCTTTGTGGGAATTTTGTTTTAGTGAACCAAACTCCCTAAAATTGAGGCTAACTCTGAGCTAAAAATCAATTTGATGGAGATGGAAGCCAGATTATTAAATAGAGGCAATGAAAAAGAGATATGTCTAGAGCATATTTTAGAATGTTGATAAATTATAGCTACGGTCAGATACAAGAATTTTTTGTCTTGAAGTCACACAAGCATTTATCGAAACTATTCATATCCAACTAAGTATGCAGAAATCTGTACTTCCAGATTATATTTTCTCTTGATGGTCGAGTAATGATATCTTGCATATTATCAATCAGGAAATGATTGAATGCATTCTGTTAAGACATAATTGAATCAAGAAAGATGATCTATCTATGTCCATTGTCTATACTGATTGGTGATTTGTCTTGATCATGTTTTGGTTAACTAAATTGGTTTGCATTATGTTAACTATTGTTTATACCAATAGTCAAGTCATGAGTGGACATGAGACATGTCCTTTCATGACATGACCATTGGCTTTGTGCCTTTTGGATCAATACTTATATCTAACCAATCAAAACAAGAGATGCATTGAAATTAATAAATGCTCTGCTTTAGCAGATAAACTTCAGATTGTAAATTCATGATTAGTATTTCTTAATATTGATTTGACATTACAATTATCAAAAGTATATAGCCTTTCTGAGATTTGATCTCCTTCCGTATTCAGTCTTACACATACAATAATCAGAACTTATCAATAGTATATCAGAATTGTTGTGGAAATAATAGTAATCTGCATGCTGATTATAGTCTACAATAAATCTAATCATTTTAACATGGAATCAGAGCAAGGTTAAGAAATATCCTATTAGATTTGAAATAAGTAATAACATATGGTTGAATTATTGGTATTTGATTGATTCTGAATGGAAGCATTAGAAATTTCACAGAAAAATTAAACATTGTAGGGACATTTTCTATATTCAGATCACTTAAATGTAATTTGGAAGATACAGAAACTAAGTGATAAGAAATTCCCTTGATATTGACTGGTCATTACTGACGTAGAAGTAGAGAAGGGTGCCCACTCATACCGCAGCACACCATTACTAAGATGTTGAAAATACCAAACTGAGTATACTGAACGAATTACATCTGATATTTGGTGCACAACAGTACAAGTGTGCCAATAGAGAATAGATAAAACAGAGTTCATCCTTGGATACAGAGCCATTGAAAATCAAGATACAGAGAGGTCTACTTGAAATATAGACTAGGATCAAGTCAATACACACCTCATCATTTTGACAAAAGATGGAACATACTTCATGTACCCCGCAGCTCATATTTCTGAGACGAATGATTGGAGGAGGAGTGCCGTATTAGATTCTGATATCAAAACATATACTGATGGGATACACAGAAGAAGCTGGCCATACATATTAGTGATTCTTGTATTTTTTTAGTATTATTGGCTATGGATCAAAGACGAGTAATAATTAAGTGCATCAAGTCTTTAATATTTCCGCCCAAAGGAAACTATTACAATAAATCGCGGGAGCTTGGATTATTCAGAAAAATCAAATGACTTGATATTTTCGTTTTGGTTTGTTAGTCAAGTTTGTGCTTGAAAAGATGTTGAAAAATAAAAGGCAACTTTACACCATAAGCATGAATATTGACCATAAATCATCTGTGCATAGCTAGGGTTGCCAGAGGGAAAATCTCAAGAAAACATATTGGATATCTACAGAGGGTAACAAAAAGCAGTAGAGTTGGAATTGAAAGAACATGGAACACAACAGGTTTGTGGTTTTCCAATCAACAATCACAGATGCAGAGATACATCAGCCATGAATTATGATGGAATTGTCTACACTTAGGAATTCTTTCAGGCATATGTAATCAGGCGAATACCCTGATGAGTCACAGTCTACTCCATTATACATTTGCTACTTCATAACTTTGTTTAACCGGGCACACAGCCTAAAGGTCCTGATGATTCTCAATGTTGGAAGTATATTGTCTTGATCATAAGTGACTTGATTCATGTTGGAGATGACTTGACCGTCAAAGATACTTGGAAGAATGCTTTGAAATTGGTGCAAGACATCGAGATTATGAAACGGTGTGAATAATAATCATGCCTCCTGGATTAAGACTGCCAATCTCTTAAACATAGTCATATGTTTAGTTTGGTTAACTATTCGTAAATGAAGTAGAACTGGGTCGATTTGATGATTATAAATATACTTATGAAATGATGAAGGAAACGTGTGTTTTGACAAAATTTGAACTATGATTCTGTAGGAGGTGATAATATTGGCTTCTAAGATAACAATTATAAATTTAAGAAGCTTATGGATGTTTGCTATAAATGAATTCCTATCTGGTAAAGACTATGAAGAAGGAATTTTCGTTCAGAATGTTAGAAGTGGCAGCAACACTACAAATTTCTTAAATTTTTGGAACAGTTTCATATCTGAGACTACCCAGAATGTTGATTAATATCAAGGACTAATATATATGAATCTAGTCTCCTAACCTGGCCTTGGGGGTTACATATACAAGCAGCGGAACATTGATCAGGCTCTATAAACATTTTTTACTGGCATGTATCTAGGCATGATACTTCGAAGGCACAAGTTCTCAAGGCGCTCATTTACCATTCATCAGTCATAAAGGAATTTAAAGGAGGTTCAAGAAATTTGGTTGTCATCTCTCCATGTTGACTACAGAGGCGTTTGAGCAATAACTTCATCGAATATAAACTGTCTTATGCAACTTTTTAAAGAGAGATTGATATCATCAATGCTCATTGAACTTGATAGTGACTGAAAACTCTATAAGCAATGGAATAAGTGGGAATTTTACACTGTGGGGGGGGGGATAGTAAACAATGTTTAATTCCCATCGTTTGAGAAATGCTTATATGGAGATGTTTTCTGATTTGATGCATATAGACCTTCATTGGAGCAACTTGTATCAAGGATGTTAATGTACAGATAAGTATTTTATATCCTTGAATATTACATTTATCTAGTCATTGTATTCTCTCTCTCTTATGTACATTTATATACATTCTATAATAGCCGTTTGCCTTGATCTTTTCCTTTGTCTTTGTGGATTTTCTTGTAGGAAAAGAAGAGTGGTACATTAGGCATGCTACTGTGTACGACTCAATCTCATGGAAGTAGCTCCAAAATGATCTTGGATCTATCACTTTCATGTCATATACAGATCATGCTAGATAATGTGTTATTTGAAGAAAGACAACATCATGATTAGGAAGGACATCCTTCTGTATTAAGAGGATTTGCTTAAATTGACTATCGAGAAACATATTGGTTCAGAGGGAGAAGATCATGTTGAGATGACTTCTCTATTGACCTAGAAACTATAACAATCTAGAAAGAGCAGGTAGTAGATATACAATACATGCGTGTGACACTTTTGGTGTTTTTTCTTGGAAATAGCAAGATAACAAAGTAAAGAATGAATGGCTGAAACATTTTCGAAGAAGAGGAAATAATATTAGAGGACTTTGACATTACATTAGAAGCAACCTTGGATGAGGAGGTTAGGAGGTTGGCGAATGTACTTAGGGCTTTTAGAAGGAAGCCAAATCAGCATGAATGCCTGATGTAGCCAAATCTGGGGATAAATCCACAGTTTATTACATTCACTCATGTTACTAAGGAATTAGATAAGTACATTTGTGTATGGGAAATTGCTCTCGTGAAAAATGTTGTGATTATTAAACTAATAAATCATGTGCTCGATGATGAGTCTATTGGAAAAGATATTTTTCAGGTTTGGAGTATATGAACAGCACATGCCTCTATGATAGAGGGATCAGCTTAAGGATCTACAACTGTTGACATCAAATGATATTGATTCAGAGGGAGTAGACCATGTTGAGATGGTTTCTCTAACTTTCAATTGAGGTACATTATCACTCAAGAATAGATGACCAACATTCTCGGCAAGCCTCACACTAGAGAGAAGTTTTGTGTACTTCTGGGACAAGCTTGATACAATGGAGAATAAAGCATTAGCTGAAAAGGAACTTCAGCATGGATGATCTATTTTTTGTATCCTTACATATTATTTCCTTTGAGAGAGAAGTTTGAGGTGAAAGCCATAGTGGATCCATCCTTTGATATGGTTCATGGTGGATGTCATATTTGTGACACCATTACAACACTATGTGAGAGAATCCATGGTGTCTCCATATAAAATCTTTTATTGTCATATGCGTGAGTCTATGACTTTATGGGCCTCGTGTGTACATTACTGAAAGGTGATGATCTTTCTGATATTATACATTTGTATTCAACATTGTAAGGTGACGACTTTACAATGTTCACTATCATGATGGATATCATGCTGACTTGATATTCATGGAAATGTCTTGATAGTTAACATTGCTTGGACTTATTGATAGATATCATGCGGACTTCATATCAGTTGTGTAGTAACATGTTCTCTATGAGATAATTGTGGTGGATCTTATTTGATGTAATATGCATGGACATGGCATGATATGTTATGGTAGACATCATGAGATGTGATGTCAATGCACATACCATAACCGGGATATAAGAATGTCACATGACTTGATGTTCTCTATACTCCTTGATATCACGAGTTAGGTGATATCTAAAGTGATCTATACTTTGTTATCTTCCTTAGCTAAGAGGGAGTGTTGATATATTATAGCTACAATCAGATACAAGAATTCTTTGTCTTGAATTGACATAAGCATTTATCAACACTATTCATATCAAACTAAGTATGCAGAAATCTGTACTACCAGATTATATTTTCTCTTGATGATCGAGTAATGATATCTTGCATAATATTGATCAGGAAATGATCAAATGCATTTCGTTAAGACATACTAGAATCGAGCAAGATGATCTATCCATGTCTATACTGATTGGCAATCTGTCTTGATCATGTTTTGGTTAACTAAATTGGTTTGTATTATGTTAACTATTATTTATACCAACAGTCATGTCATGAATGGACATGAGACATGTCCTCTCATGACATGACTATTGGCTTTTTGCCTTTTGGATTAATACTTATATCTAACCGATCAAAGCAAGAGATGCATCAAAATCAATAAATGCTCTGCTCTTGTAGATAAAATTCAGACTCTGTAAATTCATGATCAGTATTTCTTAATATTGATTTGACATCACAAATATCGAAAGTGTATAGCCTTTCTGAGAGTTAATCTCCTTCCATATTCAGTCTTACACATACAATAATCAGAACTTATCAATAGTGTTTCGGAACTGTTGTGGAAATAATAGTAATCTGCATTCTTAATATAGTCTACAATAAATCTAATCATTTTAACATAGAAGTTTGATTAGAGCTACATGTAACTGTATTTTGAAGAATTTATTTGAATAGAATATTCATTTAGGAAACATTTTTAATATGATTTATATTTTAATACACATAAATAAGGCTTCAAAATCATCTGTTTTTCACCTTGAAACATTTGTTTTAATCAGTGATTGGGCTTGTGTAGCTTTTCTAACATAGTGAATTTGCTGCAGCAACTGTACAAGAATGTCCTACTGCCAAAGGTCCATTTTCGTCTACATTAGAGACATCAGAGAAGAAGGCAAAGCAAGAAGTGACAAGAGAAAAAGGAAAGCATATGTTTCACAAGGTTGTTACTGGCAGCAGTCCTGAAAATCTAACATCTGGAAGCTTTACTCAAATAAACAGTAATGAAATCTTGTTGAAGGAGTTGCCCAGAGATGGCTTGTTTGGTGACAATGGAGCTTATTTGACTGAAATTCTTGAAGGGCTTGCAAGGTAATCAAATTATCTCTTTTTTTTTGAAGTATAAAGTCAACATCTGTTTAATCGTTCAAGCTTATAAAGATGAGAGATAAAATTTTATGTTTTCTGGAAGAAGCTAAATAAGATTATCGATCAATATGTTTAACTATACGGTATACCTGATTTATTCTAATTTTAATTTTTAATATATATTTGCTTTCCCTTCGTTTTGTCTGTTCACTGAATCACTGCCCTTCCAAGTTTCAGGAACAACAATGTTAATCGACTCCAAAGTCATTTTTTACAGGAAAAAATGTTAATGCTTAATTGCTACAACTGATTTAAAATTTCTAGATTTGATAAGTAGGAGATAATTTCCACAGCAAGTCAAATTGTGATATTGCTATCAGGATTTAACTGTGTGATTTTTGAGTCAAACTCATTGACCCATTTTTATCTTTTCATGATAAACATTTGTCTAGTTTATCTTTTCATGATAGCACCATAACATTATGTATGCAGCTTACTGGTGAGTTTTGTGCAAATACTATGAAGCAATAGTTGAGCAGAAAGGCCAACAATTGACAATGGAGCAATAATTGTTTATTAAGGGGGCACTAGTGCTGTAATGACCATTGTGCATAAATTCTTAACCGAGGTTTAATTCTGTTGATTTTTCCTTAAAACAAATTTCAAAATGTCACTTAAAGCATTATTGTTTCATAAGGCAACAATGATGCTAAGATGAATTGTATGTGAAATCGCAGTGGGGTATTAGTGACCCAATTTTTTTCTAAAATAAATTTCAAAATATTACATATGTTAGTAATTGCTATGCATTGAAGGGAATGTCAGACAATGGAATAATCATTGCACATTCCAATCTATGTTTATCACTTTATTAACTGAATAAGGCTACTGCTTTTTTTGTTTGTTATCTTAGCACTAGCTTTGGCAGAATTTATTTAAGGCTTGGGATATGTGCTTGGCTTTAATGCACCTGACAAGAAAAATAGTGTTTTTCAAAGACATTTTGTGGCGTGTTCTTGTGCAAGTTGGTAATATGTTATTAATTGCTATGCATTGAAGGAACTGTCAGACAATGGAATAATGATTGTCCATTCCAATCCATGTTTATTACTTCATTAATTGAATAAGGCTACTGCTTTTTTTGTTTGTTATTTTAGTGTTAACTTGGGCCAGATTTTATATAAGGCTTGGGATTTGTGCTTGGCTTAATGCATCTGACAAGAAAAAATGTTCTCTTTTAAAAGATATTTGGAGGAGTGTTCTTGTGCAAGATGGTATTAGGCCCTTCTTAAAATTTTTAACAATGGGTATTTGGTAACAGCTATTGGTTTGAAAGTCTAGGATATTTCATGACTAATATGTAGGGATATGGTGTTTTCACATGTAATTTTGTGTCTGTTTTGAATGCATGTTCTATGATTTTCTTCAATAATTTATATCTTGCTCTGTTTCAAATTGTGATGTATCAGCTTTTTGTTATATCATTTACCATGTTTTTGATGGTAGGTCTGCCATTTGTCAAATATATTATTTTGTATAAATACCTGGGCACTGGCATTAGATGGCTTATCTTCATGTGAGGGAATATTGAATGTGGAGAAGTGGGTTTTCATTTCAAGGAGGATGGGCTAGATGCATCTAATATGTTCCATAAAGGCCTTACAAGAATTGTTACTTTGTTAAAAACTTGAGCGTTTCTCAAATAAATCTCGATAAGTTTCAAGTGAATTTTGTTTTAGACTCCTTTTTGCGATTTGTGAAAAATCAAAGTTGAATCCTGAAGTAATTCACAATTGAAGTTTAACTAAAGTTTTTAGTTTTCAAATCTAGGATATTTTAATGACTAATTTGTAAAACTGATTTTGCATGTTTGGAACAGCCTGGATCAGAATGGGTTCTTCTCCAATCCCATGGACAAATGTTTTGCAGTAGACCGTTCAAAGAATAATAGAAACAATGCATGCTTTTCAGCAATGCGTGAAAAAATCCAGTCAAAATACTACAAAACATGGAGGTCACTTGTGGTATGCTCCTCTTCATTTGTTTATTACAATTTTCTCATTTCCTTTACAATATTCTATCATTTAAATGTTGATATGTTTATGCAGGATGATTTTGAGGACATCTGTCACAACGCAATGAATAATCAAGAGAAAGGCTCTATAATTTGGGAAGCTGCAATTACTTTATTGGACAAAGGTAAAAGGTATTTAGATCAATATGCAGATAGAGCAATTAAATTTTTTGGTCTTCACGCAAAATTGGAGCACAGGAGATCTTGTGGTCATGAAGATTCTAACAATGGCCATTATAGAATAAAAAATATGGGTCATCAAGAGGGACAATGCGGTATTTTAGGAAGCAACAAAGAACTTGCTGATGTATTACATGAGAAATGCAATAATATTTCCAATCAGAAGTCTGTCAATCTACTTGGAAGCAGTGACATGACTGATCCCCCTCTAGATGAGAGTTTCCAAAATTTTTCTGGATCTACTTTGTTGTGCACACAAAATAGGATGTATGTTCAAGAGCAAGATGAATGCAGATCAAATGCTGAACCTACATTTGATATGATTGAGGCCAACACTGAAGTAGATGACTTAAATGTGGAAATCTTGGATTGCACTGGAGATGGAATCAGATTCAATTCTATCAATCATGCCACTGAATGTTCAAGTTCTTTCGGAGATACAGAGGTTGACAATGTTGATGATGATGATTCAGGTTGTAAGATGTATGATGCTGCTGAAGTGGAGTCAGAATTGCGGAATGGGAATGGAGCATCAATTGCTCCAGAATATGATTCTGGTGGATTCCGAAAGAGGTACTTGAGCTGCTTCCCATATCAATTTGGGTTTATTTTTTTTTATTGAATTGGAAAGTTCTAGTTGAATTTGATGGCAGTCTTTAAATGGGGGGATCTAGTTGAAGATGGAGAAGTATTTCAGTACCTTGTGCTTAATATATTGAAATATCTGTTAGTAAGCTTATAATCTCTTAATAAAGAAAACACTGTATTGATAAGTAAAATACTTGACATTATGTTGGAGTTTATGAAATCATGCATAACTCATTTTCCAAATTATAAATATGCTGAATTGTAAATGCACATTGGCTTTTGTGTAGGAAAATAGTTAGAGCTAGCTGAATCACACCATCTGATGCAAAAACAATAATAATGGACAATCTTTCATATCTAATTTGTGATGAATTCATGTAGTGATAGCAGCAAAGCTCAGCTCAAAGGAAGGAGGCAGTGCAAATTAGCCTCTATTTAGTTTGATAAGGTTAACTAAGAAAGTCTATGAAGTATTGAATATTAAAACTAAGATTTTTCAGCATATGCTATAATGACTATAATTGTACATGCACCAACAACATAAGCCTATGCAGAGCACACAAAATTATGTATATTTATGTGAATAATGCTTTGGAAATCTGCTTAAGTGAATGGGTTTGCAATAACTTAAGACATAGGTTCAGTAGATTAGTTATAACTGTTCACATTGGTAAATCTTATTTGTTTTTTTACCTTTAATGATAGTTCATCTATTAATAAACGTTTTAAATGTACATTTCTTTCTGTTTTCTTTTCTTTTATCAGGAAAAAGGCATTAAGTGATGAGTGGAAAGATAATAGGCGGTGTATAGAATGGCGGTGCCAATGGCTGGAATTACGGGTTAAGGAGCTTCAAGCCCGAGCCGCAAAATATGACCACCTATTAGCAGATGTGCAGGCTAAGAAGCAACAGAAAGGAGGAAGACAAACTATAGATGCAATGACAACAATAACTTCCCCTCAAAGAGATCATGATTACAGACATCAAGTCTTTCAACGCAAACGGAGAAAGAAAGTTGAAAGCATGGTGGAATTGTCTGCATATATGTCCCGCCACCCCTTGTTTTCTTTTTATGGTACTATGGTGTTTTTATTTCCATTAGAGTTGAAGAATAAAAAATTATGATGTGCTTATTTGCAGGGGTCTCAGTTGTTCTGTTATCTTGCTTGCAGAGAAAAGGCTGGATGCAGACGCAGTTCCACTAGATGATGATTGCTACAGCATACTAAGTAAGCAGATTATGGAAAGTATATTTTACAATTTTTTAAAATTTTGTAATAATGCTTATTTTTACAATCCTGATGATGGTATGTATGTTTATGTATCTATATATATGTACATATAAACATACCATAGTAGCAGGACACACATGCATTAGCAAATCATGGTTAGCATTCTAAGTTCTATTTAATTTGTTGGTTTTTAAATAAAAAATGCAGGATTTTAAAAGTGGATAGTCTAAAATGATCAGTTAAAAAACTTAGTTTTACTCTTTTTCCCTGCTTCCTTTCTATGTCCTCAACTGCATTTTGGTAAAGCAAATATTAATATTTATTCAGTAGAGTGTCAATTTTTTGGAAATTTTTGGGTATAAACTTTAACTATACAGTTCCCAGGTTTGACCATCATGAGGTTGAGGTTGAGTGTGCGTGAAAGTAACAGGAACTGTGGTTGCCATGTTCAAAAATTGCTTTTACTCTTTTCTGCCAAGATTATCAGAAATGTGAAAGCATTTCAAGCATTTCTGTAACAAAGGGGTCATGGATGTGTTTAGCGATGACACTCAATTTAGGAAGTGCCAAAGGCGGTATAATTTTTCTCATGAAACTATTATATTTGTACATAAAAAATAAATTGAAACAGAATTGCATATTAAACTATGAATTTATTACAAACAATTTTATTTTTGAGCTTATAAAGAAGATAAGATCTGCATTTTAGATAATAATGTATACATTATAAATAGAAACTTGGATAAATAGTTGCTAGCTTGCTAACTAATCATCTGTAGTCATCACACATATTACCAAATGTGGATGAGTTATGGCAAATGCTGGTCAAGAGATAAATATAGGGAAATATAGAATAAGCAATCAAAATGGATCAGAATTACCAGGTGATATAAGGAGCAAAGTAACAAAAGCCAGTGAAGGAAGATGCTCAAATGACATTTCTAGCATGTGGATGTTTCCTGGAAACATTCAGGCTTTTGCTGCTTGCTGGAAGGAGTTCTTGAGGCTATGAATGATGTCTAGCAGAAAATACCCTTTCAAATGGTATTTGCAATCTGTACTGACATTTCTTTGTTATCATTGATAACCTAGTGTGAGGATTGATTGAGCCTTTCATATACTAGCTGATTTCATATACAAGCATGTCTTATGTGACTAATTACTGTAATCATCCTTTTCCTATTATTATTATGGGAGAATGATTTATCCACAAAGAAGGATGTTAGATTAAAGAGTCTTTTATGTTTTTATGTATAAATAATTAAAATGTGAAAAGTAACTGGTAACTGCAGTTAGATAGTAAATCTATGGAAGACTTAACTTGATATTACTGAAAATGCTGATGTGGTCTGGAACTTCAGTCTAGAGTCATTATGTTTATACCAAATGTAGTTTTCCAAATCTACTTGATTCATTGAGAACTTCCCAAGGCTATCTGCTACAATTTAGCCTTTTATCTATAAGCAGTAAAAGAGGATACTAAAGAGGACACAGTGATATTATAGAAGTATGTCATAGCAAAGAGCATGCCTTGTCTTGTTTATTATTCATTCAGTACTGCCATATATTCTTCTTTTAATATGTAACATGCTTTTCTACTATGTATTTCATGCATCTCCTAATTGGTTATGTAATTATTAAATTTTGCATTGACTTCATATCCCTGCCATAAAAAAGGTGTCAAGGCTAAGAAAATCCTCTTATTTTTAAGATTTCATGATTTTCTGTAGTTATTAATATATTAACCCAGTGATTATCTTCATAAGAAAGATAGAAGGCAGTGATCGTCTTACAAAATAGGCAGTGAGTTGACTAATGCAGCAATTAAATAGGCCTGATAATGAGAAGTAATGATCACTTAAATGACAGTGATTAATGTTAAGGGGCGCATTATATCCTAAGCAGTGAATCTATTATTTTAGGAGGCAGCTAATGTAAATACTTGCGAGTATTGGTATTTACTATTAAGGCAAAAAATTACACTCATATTATGATCTAATCCAGCAATTAAAATATTCAAAGGCACCTGAAGCAGCGATTGGTTTTGAAGAGGGAGTTAAGGTTGGTTTTGAAGAGGTAGCATTAAGAGATTGGGTTTGAAGAGGTAGCATTAAGAGACTATTTTTGAAGAGGCATCCTTAAGAAGTGTTATGAAGAGGCATATCTCTTCATAAAAACACAAAGGTATAAAATGTGGAACTCATTTGAGGAGGGCATCAAGGAAGATCAAAACAAATTCTGTATTGAGTGAAGAGATTTGCATTTGAGAATACAGCCATATTTCGATATAGTAATATTGTGGTATGCATGAGAATATGTTTGATATGTATGCTTAGTATATGCAATGTGGTTAGATGTTATTCTATATCTATTATTTTTAAACATCTTTTACCAAGATGTTACTAAACTTTGTAATTTCATTATGTTTCTTTAACTGATAAATGCACTTATCTATTCTTTATGCCCACAAGCAATCACATGGGGATATGTTAGGTAGAGGCAGTAGACCAGTTCCCACAAATTAATTAGGTCACCCCAAATGATGGAATTGTTTTAGTCAGATATTCCAGCCATTTGTGGGCCATGGGTCAAGTTCTCTTAGTTGGATGTTGCATGCTGTTGAGCTTAATTGGGCTGAATGATCTTCATAAATAACCCGGATTCTCTGAAATTAAGGTCACCCCAAATGATGGAATTGTCTTAGTTGGATATTACTGCCATGTTAGAGTAAAAGGTATTTCACTTAATTGTTTTAATTAAGTCATGTTTTATTCCATTCTTAAGAGTAACTTAGTTAGGTGTTTTAGGTATTTAATAATTATTATAATATTTAAATTCACCTCTTTAGGGTATTTTTGATCTCCTTTTGTAAGCATTGATCTTATTGTATTTTATTCATTCCCTCTTTGGATAATAAAATCTCATATCATCAAAACCATTCTGCTTTTTGTCTCTATTCGTCTGTTGTGTTAGGTTTCTTGCATGTAGGTGTTCTTTGGGCTCTATGAAGTTGATTTTTCACTAGGTCTACATGGAATTAAAGCTTAAAACCTGTTGCTTTTTGTTCATGTTTTGAAGTTTTTTTTGGAGCTTTGAGGGTTTGGGGTTTGTGTTTTTTGATCTAGGGAATACCTATGCTATTGAGTGAAAGCATACCTCATGGTTGCATCCAAGAGGCTGTTTCCGCGAGTTTTGTTATAAAATTTGATCTGTTTCGCTCACAAAAGTATTTGGGACAAATTTTTTCTCTCCAGGCCGTACAAGTACAGATGCACAATTTTGAGAAAAAAATTTCAAAAAAATAACTCATGAAATTCTTCTTCAACTCATAAGTAGAGGCTTAAATCAAATAGTAATGGCAACAAAGGTTGATCCAAAATTTGCTATTCCTCACAAGCATGCCAAGATCATTCTCTTAGTGGCACACCATTTTAGTGGACTTGTCATGTTTTTTCCTTTCAATATTACGGAGAGGATTTCTATTGTTTGTGTTGATGCTTCTTTGGTTCCATTTTTGATCACTTTTGTAGACAATTGACATTTATATCATCAACTAGCAATTTGTTCTTGCATGGTTAAGTAGTGTCATTAGGGTCATACAAATTCATGTGTCATCTGCATCCTTGAGATAGATGTTTTGGCTTTGTTTGTCATCTATTCATTGTTTGGGAGTGCGTATGCAGAGTGTTGTCTTTTATATCTTTGATTGACAGATGTTTTGCTTGTTCGAGTAGTGTTGTTGGGGGCACTCATGCAGATTGATTTTGATCTTTATCTTGGTTACAAAAAGTTTCTTCATTCAACACCATGGCAATTATCATTTGACAGTCATCTCAGAGGATGTTTTTCCTTAGTTGCCGAATTCATCCTAGATAGACCGGATCCGGATCCGGATTCGGGCTTGGAATAGTGCAAGATCCTTTATCTTGCCTGTGGATCCGTCTTTTATTTATGATCCAAGTTCATTTGCTCTCATTTTGCCCTCCCATAGTTGCTAGTTTGAAGTTTTTTAGTGTGTGTGTGTATATATATATATATATATATATATATATATGTATATATATGTATATATATATGTATATGTACATATACATATACATACACAAATCATAATTGGGGAAAATCCCGAATCCATGGATCCGATTCACGTGCCCAAATTGGATTCATTGCATGAATTGGCAACTAAGTGTTTTTCTAGTGCATGTTTTGAGGGGGGGTTCTTTCCACAGGATTTTCCCTCTTTCCTCTTTCCTTTCAACTTGTTTTATCCTTGATATTTTGGATAAAGTTGGTGTTGCTTAGTTTTCAAGGTAACTAAGGAATATCTCTGACTTTTCAGTTTTATTCCTTTTTCCCTCCACCTTTTGCTTTGAGGAAATCTATATATTGTAAATGTATTCATTTGTAGTTAATGAGAACTTCTTGCAACTCATTCTTGTTCTAAAGTTTTTCTTTATGCATCTACAAGTTCTTTTTGTAACTAAATCCAATGTTTGCAGGTTAACTAAAATTTAACTTTTTCAGTTATATTCCCTTTTTCCTCCAATTTTTGCTTTGAGGAAGTCTATATCTATATATTGTAAATGTATTCATTTGTAGTTGATGAGAAATTCTTCTTTCATGATCGTTCTCAAAGGTTAGCATCCTCCAAAGGTTGTCTCTTTTCATAAAAACATAAAAGTATAAAATGTAGAAAAACAAATTCTGTATTGAGTGAAGACATTTGCATTTCAGAATACAGCCATAATTCAAAATAGTAAATATTGTGGTATGCATGAGAATATGTTTGATATGTATGTTTAGTATATGTGATGTGGTTAAATGTTATTCTATATCTATTCTTTTTAAATATCTTTTAGCAAGATGTTAATAATCTTTGTAATTTTCTTATGTTTCTTTAACTGATAAATACTTTTATCTATGTTTTATTCCCACAAGCAATCACATGGGAATATGTTAGGGAGAGGCAGTAGAACAATTCCCACAAATTAATTAGGTCACCCCAAATGATGGAATTGCCTTAGTCAGATATTCTAGCCATTTGTGGGACACAGGTCAAGTTGACTTAGTTGTATGTTGCATGCTGTTGAGCTTAATTGGGCTGAACGATCTTCCTCAGTGACCTGAGTTTTTCTAAAATTAAGTAGGTCACTGCAATGTCCCCACTAATAGGGTTAGCTTGGGACAATTAACACCTGCAAAATAAATGTTAGAATAATAATAACAACAAATACTATTCCACCTTTCTAATTTAACCCCAACCTTAAAGATGTCTCTAGATTGGGTTTCCTAAATCTTAGTTATTCAACCGTCTTGTCTAAAGTGCACCCCTTAAGGTTCACATATGCATATGTTGACATAATTAGAATATTCTTACCATTATACTTACTCGGGCATGTTGGTCAGATGGAGATAATTCTTGTATACCAACATTATAGAGGTTTTAGTTAAATAGTATTTGGCCATATAGGTATTACTCCCATCTCTAACACCAATACCATGCATTCATCTCTATTATGTCAGCCAAATGGTTTTTATACCCCTCTTTGATACTAGCACTAAGAGTTCATAATCTACTTCATTGTATCAGCCAAATAGGAGAAGACCCATCTCTGATACTGATACAAGAAGTTTGTGGTCTACGTCATTGTGTCAGCCAAATGGGAGAAGTCCCATTTCTGGTACTGATACAAGAAATTTGTGATCCTTTATCATAAGAAACTCTATAAAGTCTTGTATGAAATATTAATTTATTTCAATAAACATTATCTACTTATAATATTTTCTTAATGAATAAATGAAATATCATTTTAGAATAATTAAATACTTTTACTCATAGTAATATATATAATTCATTCTCAAATATATTACATGAGTTTAAATAGCCCTTTCATATTTGTTAGATAGAAATTAATATTTATCTAATACCCATATAATATTCTTTAATATTTGTTCTTGCATTTTGTGGGCAAAGGGGCGAGTTGCCTTAGTTGGATGCTATGCACTCTTGGGCTTAATTGGGCTTCGCAGTCTCTAGGCATCCTTCCTGATTTTTCCTTTGCAAACCTTACTATGTTAATTGGAACTATTGATGGCTTGGTTCCAAAATTTAAAAGCTATTGCACAATTTGTCTTAATAGATTAAGATGATTATTGATATACATGAACTTTTTTTTTATTGATATACATGCACTTATATTATTTGTTGGACCCTAATCGGATAATCCTAATAGAAATAATTTGTGTTATGATTTATATTAAAATGTTTTCTTACATGATTGCAAGATCTAAATCAGGATCAGTCTTTGATAAAAAATTTTTATTGGTAAAGATATACTTCTAACTATATTACGTTTCTAAGAATAATTAAACTAGTGATTTTATGGCAAGATGATTGTCCCAAAAGGGGGACATTACAAACCAACCTTCAATGACAACCTCAAAGCAGAATGGATTAAAACATAGAATCTTTCCCATATTTATTCATCAGAAAACTGTCTGCGTTTCTGGCAAATAATTATTGACTTTTTGCGAGTGCTTCCAAAACTTGGCAGGATTGACAAAAAAAACTTGCCAAACACATTGAAATGTGAAATACAAAAATAACATAATTCTTCTTGGAAAAAATAGTAAAAAAAAATGACTTTTCCCAATAAATGCATGTACACCTCTGACATTTTCTCACATAACACTTGGGGAGCAAATATCCCTCATAAAAAACTGCCAAATGCCTGATTTCTCTTTTAAGTGATTAAATTGAGAAATTGGGTGCAAGAAGAAGTTTTGAGTGGTTTTGAAGGCCTTAATTTGGGCTTGGTGGTGTTGATGCGAGTTTTGTTCCACTACAACATGCAAGACAAAATAGTTAATGTTTCAAGATGAATGCCAAATATTAAATCCTCACTCAACATAAGTATTAATTACGATTTCCATAACCATAGCTACAAATATTAAATGCTCACTCAATTACAATCAGGCACCATCATAAGGGCCAATAGAAAATTACATTTCTTTTCAAGGACCAGTGAGAAAATAGAATAAGCATAACCAGTAGATAAGATGCACCAACAAACGAACCAGTGAGAAGAGAGAGCTTGTAGAAGAAACCACCAACTAATAGACTGATAAAAAAATTCAAATGCTTCTAAGAGCCAGCTAGAAAGAAGGCTGTGTGCGCCCTATACCACTTGGTGCCAAATGGGACAATCATAATCAAACATTTATTTAGTAACCAATGAGCAAATCAGGGCCATGTGGGCCTACATCAAGTCATCATCTTGGGAATTGTGTCCATCATCATTTTCTCTTTCACAATCACTGAACTTGGACACAATTTGATTGAGCTCCTGTGGACGCTTGGCATTAATCCAAGCCTATATTTATAATATCGCACTTAACTTGGAAAAGTAGCACATGCTTTCTTCCAATCAGCTGCATTACACACAGTAATGAAGCCCACAAATTTTGCAGCTGCATCCAAATGCTCAAACATGAGGGGATTCCCTTCCATGAAATAGACTTCTTTCACCTTTCTTTGCAGTTCTTACACACTTATATTCTGATTATTATCTACCTCCAAGTGAAATATGGTTCTCACATAACCCAATATGTCATTTTTTACCTCGATAATGGCATCTTTCTTAGCCAAGCAATCTGATTCTATCTGTTTGAGTACATCACCCCTGTGAGATTGATGTCACGTTGCGAAATCAACCTTTTGTCCTCTTTCCAATACTTGACCCTTTATCTGTGTATGCAGTGGTACCTCCATGAGAGCCTGTAAGTGGGAAAAAGTTTCCTCTTGATTGGATGAGAAATCCTCACATTGTTTCAATATCTCTTGAAGGGAGTGCATGGTATTAAAAGTCTTGATAAACCTTTTAACGGACATGTTTGCCTCTTCTAATACCGATGCTACCTTTTTTTTTGCTTCTTGTCCCGTAAGTTCCACTCCTAGTTCTACCATAGATGCGCTAAAACTAGGCATGGGGGGAATGAAAATTAAATCAGCTCACTGAAGCGGATTCATTATCTGTCTAAGGGTCTCTTTCCACCATTTGTTTTCCTCTTTGTACTTTTTTTTCTTTCCCAGTCCTTGATTATTCTGTCCTCTAAAGCTGGAATAGACCCGTGAGCTTCTTCAACATCCTATTTCCTGGTAGTTTGCTCCAATTCGAACTCTTCTATGTCACAGTGCCTTGGAAAAACCTTCACTATCACCTTGTCCACCCGTGGAATTGCGACTTGACCAACACGAGTACCTGAAGCACTTTTTGTAACTTGATAGAATCTCTTGACTGGCACTTTATCCTTTTCATCATAATTTCTCCTCACTATCTGTTCCACACTATCAACGTTTGCTTAATTCTAACTTGTCTCGTCATCATTCAATTCAGTAGCCATGCTAGTGCTGTGATCTCTCCTAGTTCATACTCTTTGTTCTCTTCTTCTTGGTTTTGTTCTTGAACTTGTTGATTTCTTGATTTGCTTCCACCTCATGTGGCTGAATTTTACCATCTTCTGATTGTGCCTCCAAATCAATAATCTCAATCTCTTCATCTTGATGTTCTTTGTCCTGCTGGAGGGGAGAATCCACCTCTTGCTCACCATGATCCAACAGGATGTAGCTAGATCTCTTACTAGCTGCTGACTCATATGCTACTGAAACTTCATTCTCCAATGTTTGCCTTAATGCCATGACTGCCGCTGGATGCCTTGTTTCTTTTTTTGTGGCTCCTGATTAATTGTTTCATCTCTTTCCTTATCCTTGGTTTGGGAAGGCCTGTTGCTGCCTCTCTCACTATTCTGACCCTTAAATCCAGTACTCATCCCCTGTGGTTGCCCAGATGTTTCCTCCTCAGGTTCAATTACATCCTTCATCAGTTCATGAGTCTATAGAAGCCTCCTCACTTGTAGTTGAGCTATCTGTTTCTGCAACCAAACTTCAGGGAACGTTCTAACTGTTACCATTACTGCATCCAAACTTACCTCACTTTTGTCTTTCCAATCAATGTTGGGAATACCATCCTTCTTTGCTATCTCATAATTAGGTTGGAGGTATTGCCTATCATCTTCCACTTGGTTAGGAATCTAAATCCACTTGCTTGCTTTGATTAACTCAATTGACATCTTGGAAAACAATCTTTTTATCTCTATGTCGTCTCTAGCATTAGGCCAATGATCCTCTATATGTTCCATGTGCCTGTACTGTACTCCATATGCTCTCTTATTCTGATGGTGGAGATCATACTGTGCTCTCCCATGATATAATCGGAAAGATTAGAATTCAAATTCTTATGTTGTCTTTACTGCTTGAAGAGTTGGGCATAATTCACTCCCAAGGCTGAATGGAAACAAAACCCCTGGCCTATGCTTGTGTTTCTGTTTCTTCGAACACACCACACCTCCTAGAATCCAGATGTAAGTGAATTTGGGAAATTGAATGCACCATGAACCATGCTTCTTTACTAGATCCTCTGCTTCTTTTGATAGTCTTCTTAGTGAGTTCCCCTGCAATAACCTCACCTTACATATGGGAAATACATCGTTAGCAATTTTGAAATCACTGATGTTGTGGAGGTGCAGTTGAGGGTAGCAGTCATAAACCACGAGTTCTCCTTTCTAGTTCCCTATTGTCCCAAGACCATAGTTCCAAGAATCACGGCGATTCATGCGATTCACGCGATTCGGCGATTCGATTCAAGCCAAACGATTTTTTGTGAATCGGTGAATCGAATCAGCGATAAAGGGTTTATGAAATAAGTTACTCACTAAATTTCAAGGGTTTTTTTAATTTTCCGATTCATGGCCGATTCGATTCCGATTCATGGCCGATTCACGATTTGATTCGGCCTTGCCGATTTCGATCCGATTCCGATTCTTGTTACTTTGCCCAAGACACTGCAATCCAGGATACTTGGGCATCCATGCCATCATGTAGACTGGGTAAGGGGTCATGTAGAATGCCCAGTGTGTGTTACAGTCCTCATTTGCTCATCAATGTTCTCACTGAGTATAACTGCCCAATCAAACATCTCATTCCCACTATGTATCATCTCTATGTAGTAACATATCCAAGACTTGAAAAGCGCTGCCTGTGGACTGCCCATTACTCTTTTCAGCATCAAAATGAGATCTCCTTCATCTTCTCTAAAATCAATCTTTGTTAACTTGGGGAGCTGGGAGCAAGTTCGTATAGGTCTTGCCAACCACTCCTTGTTGGCAAGGCTAATGTAATCATTGGATTTATTTTCGTACTTTTTCATGGCCTCTGTCTTTGTCTTACTAACATCTACCTTATGTTCTGGGATGTTGGAGGCTTCTCTTATGGCATCCACTGTGAGTGGAGCTGCAACATTTCCCTTCGGTGTGAGGACTTGTTTTGTGGTTAGAGTGTAGTTTTGTGCCATCTCCAAAACTAACTCTATCCACTGATGTGTAGGAGGGAAGACTGCTGCTTGTGCGATGCCACTCATAACGATCATCTTGATCACCTTGGATTGTGTTGACTCCATACATTCTATCCCTTATAAAATTTCATGTCAAATGGCACAAGATTGGTGTCTCCAATTTTCTCCCATGTAGAGGTGAAGTTGGATTGATGTGTCATTTCTTGTGTATCAGCTTTCAACTGTGCCAACCTTCGTGCCTCAGCGTTTTCAGCATATCTAACTCCCTTTCCTATAGTTGCTTGCTCATTTCTTTCTTTCTCTCTTGTAGGTGGATCTTTCTTCTCCTCAGCTTTGGCTACGGATTTGGATTTGGATTTTGGGTTCTCACCTTCTTTCTCCATGAATAATCCTGCCACAACAACCTCTAATCAGATTTCATCTTATTTTCATCAAACTTGGACTAAGTTTTAAAGTTAATAGCTGCTGAAGTACCTAAAACCAGATCATAGACATTTACATCAGATTTTTAGAATTAGAGAATTAAAGGTCTAAATGGCGTAAACAGTTAAGAATGTAGTCATTTTCTAATACTAGGCTTCATGTCACCTTTATCAATTTGGTTTTAATTCACTCTTAGTGGAAATGGAAAAGAGGACTCAGATTTGGAAAATGAATTGTGATACAGAATTATATAAATCTGGAAGTAATTGCAAACCACCGTTAATAGCAACAATAAAGTTGTTGGAGGTGAAGCTTCAAGACCTTGATTGATTTTGTTCGATTCAGACCTTGGCACTTATTGGTGATGATGGAAATTAAGCTCTGATTTGCTGGTAAGCACCCCAATTTGATTGTAAAAGCCTGAGACTGGAGTTTATTACTGGCAAATGCTTGAAATCTGAGTCCTCTTGTTGCAATCAGACCCCAATTTGCTTGAAAGCAGAACTTTTACACTGGTGAATGCCTGTAGGTGCATGGAATCAGAGTTCTAATGCTGGTAAATGCAAATAGGGTCTTTAATTATCTGATGAATGCTGATAATTAGAGCCTAACTTGCTGGTAGACACCTGCAATCAGACCTTAAGTTGATGATGAATGCTGGTAATCAGTTCATCTTCAACCCAAAAACTTGGAGGAGAAAGATGTGTGTCAAATTGCATCATCTCCATTGTTTAGATCTGCCACAATATGATTGGAAACTTCCAAAATCCTTGTCTTGATGGTTTGGATTTCTCAGATCTGCCTGTAATAAGCTAGAAAAAACTATTTTGAAATGAGCAAATGACTTTATTTATATAGAGGTGGCCTCTTTGAGCGATTCTATCCTTGCAGTTCTACAAAAATTTAATCATTATCATCAGACATTTAATGATCACTCTTATTTGCATTGAATTCGTAGCTTTATTAAATCTGGGCCTCTCTTTCATTTTAAAATCAAATTTAAACCTCCTTAATGTATCAAAGCTATCTACGTAGTCATCGCATTATTAATTTAGGCCTCTTCTGGTTCAACTCAATTAGGCCATGTTTGATGTGTGTCATTTAAAATTAGTGACATCCTGTCTTAAATATGCATCCAAATTTCTGATTAGAAAGGGGCTGCAAGCGTAGAGTTTTGAATCCACATGCCTTAATTAAGGTTTGACATGTCAAACTTACACCCATATTTAGGCCCATACATTTGATTAGAGTCTTATCCTTGGGCATTGAATATATATGCCACATTAATGATCTGATCTGGGCCTCTTTTCATTCAAATTTAGGGCCGGTTTTCATGATTTTGGGACTGGCCAGCCCATGCTTTTTATGGTATATGGTGTCTTGAAGATAATTTAGGCCCGACTTGTGATTTCAAGGTTACATGTTATGCAATTTGGGTCTCTCCTATAAAGTTTTAGGTCTACACGTTTCAGCAATAAGGTCTGGCTGTTAAACTCTAGGGTACCTGCCAGATTTAGGGCCCATGTGTTTGATGCTTGTTGTAATGGCCCCACTCAAATAATGTCTTTCAATAATTAAAATAAGTTGTCAAGTCTTTGTAGTCTTCCAGACTTGGGTGATTTTTAAATAAATGGGACATTTAATGTTTTGAAATCTGACTTAAGCTGTTCCTAAATTTCAGTCATGGACATGGGGCAATTTCAAGTGGCAATTAATTTGTTTTTTCTTCTCTAGCCGAGTTTATCCCTCAACTTAGTCAAAGGCTTTCTTGACTTGGTGATTGAGTGTTTGAATTAGAAATATTCTATCAGTGGTCTCCTAAATTGGAAGAAATCTAAAATCTGTCTTGTAAGAGCTGGAGGGTTAATTTTGGGAATTCCTAGGAGAGAAATGGGTATGTTGATGATGCATGTTTATTTTTCTTGAGGCTCTGCAAGTTCGAACCAGAACTGCATTCACAGGAGGATACCTCTGTAGGTTGCCTGGACGTAGCCCCAGTTAGCTTTGGTGTCATATTAATCAGTGAAACAGCAATTTTATGACAGAAGTGATAAAGTAAAATCTGAAGTTCATGGGGGTTAGTATGTATGTTTCTGCTGAGACTTCCAGGAAGATATTTTTTCACTGCAGTTAGGTCTGCAAGGAAGATTGAGCATCCTCAGGTGCTGATGTACCTGTAGCAGCTACCAAGCTCATCAAATGGTGCAAATATAAGGGAACTGATGATTGAAGTGAGCTGGGTAATATCTTATGAGTAGGTGATAAATTGTAATTGGTTCGGTGAAAGTGTTGGAGACTAGTTAACTTAATTTGAAACAAATGCTATCTGTGAATAGAAAATTTAGATATCATACTGCATACAGAAAAATCCTTAGCTAGAATATTTCACTTAAGGTCTGATTTTTTTGAGTTTCGGGCCTCATTAGGCCTATTCGCCTGAGCAAGGGGCCAGATCTAAGGCCTCGGGTCCATACGTTAGACAATTTGGGGACTAATGCATTTCTTTCTAGTCCAATTTACAAACTCTAGGTCACACATTTCATGGTAGGGCCTAATGCATTCAGATCTGGGCCCAATTAGAGGCCCACACGTTTGGATATTGGGGCCAATCATTGAACAATGGGCCACACATTTGGTTATAAGGCCCTTCCATTTGAAAATTGGAACTGTGCGTCTGATTAGAGGGCAGATTTAGGTCATGCCTCATCTAAATTAAGGCCTGATTTAGGCTCATATGGCTGATAGAAGCAGCTATAAGTTTAATGCAAACTCAGATTTAGGGCCATGGATCCCAATTGAAGCACACTCATTTGACTAGGATTTGACTTGCTTGAAATTTAATTGAATTAGGGCTTGCTTTATCCCTCCAAGGGTGCATGTTAGTTTACTGATGGTCAGTCTTTAGGGCCCCTCTTATCATCAGGCTTAGAGCCTGGATTTGTGATCACCTTGCCGATTAGGATCTGCCTTGTAGATTTGAGGCGACATGTTTGGATTGGATCTGGTTTAGGTCCTTGTTTACGAGTTTTGTGCCCAGATTTGGGTCTTATTTCATGTGGCCAAGGCCTATATGTTTCATGTTCTGGGCCGAGGCCCACATGTTACCATTTTGAGGTTAGATCTGTCTCAAACTTAGCCTGGTATATGTTCCCAAATTCACACCCTATATGCTAAAGCCCTAGCCACTTGGATCTAGGCCTAATTAGGCTTGTATGTCAGCTATTGGGGCCTAATCAAAGCCCATTCTGCATTGAATTATGGCCTTGTCTAATTAGATCAGGTCCATTCATCAGACCCAGAGGCTGTTTAAATCGTTTTTAGGCTCCAATCTCAAGTTTTGAGCTTCATGTTTCATCGTAGGCCCAATTATAGGCATCATTATATCTAGTTTAAGCTTGATTTGGTCATATAAGGTCCATGTGTTTCATTACAAAGGGCTTGCTGATTGGTTGATATTATACACTATTGGTACATGGGCTGCAAGTTTGTGGTGGGGCCCTTAATTTGGCATTTGAAGTGAAAACATAGCTTCTACCTAGGCCATTCAAACTAGGGTAGGGGGCTTCATGATTAGTTAAAAACTTTCTTGTCTCCCCTTTCTTACATTGTTTCTCCCTTGCCTCATTGAATCCATTGAGTTAAGTTTCTTCCCCCCCAACCCCGTTCTCTATTTATTTGATCCTGCCTGCGCGGGTGGTAACACAAAGGAAGGTGTTGTTAGTATAATATTGTTAGGATCCGAGCCACCAGATGTAGTGCAGTAACAAGGCATTCTTGTCTCCCTGGAAAACTGGCAGTGACCCTGCAGTTCCCTTTGGTCGGCTTGAGGTTCGTTTCCGGGATGGGTGGGGGAGCATAATGGTTGAGCCAACTGAATGTTTCCTAATCCCTGCCCGGTGGCTTCCTCTCCTCTTGCTTGTCCCTTTGTCTCTTCATTATCTAGCTTAGAGAAATTTCTTCCTTTGCCACATGGGGAGGTGAAATCCACTCCTTGATGTGGCAGTCTTGCCACTTGAGAAGGTGCAGCCCACTCCTTGATGTGGCAGTCTTGCCATTTGAAAAGGTGTAGTCCACTCCTTGATATCTCAATCGGCAGATGAGGTGGAATCCACTGCTTAAAGTGGCAACCTTGCCAACTTGAGAAGGTGTTTCTATTTCCTAAATATTGAGTTTCATTATGTACTTTTAGTATAATGCTTCTAAATACATCTTGTTTATTTTTTAATTGCTTTTTGAGGAAGTAACAGGTTCATACAAATGCTATCCACTTATTTGTTTGCTTGTAAATGTTTTATGGTTTGTTCATTTGTGGTAACAATTAGTAATAGCAAGACCCAAGGATACATAGAGCAAAATCTGATAAGTTACTAGGACATATCCTTTGGCATTCGAATTGTCGATGTCTAGTATTTTACTGTATTCCTTGATTACGGTTGTTTGCATATTTGTTTTTGACTTTTGAGTTTGCTTATGTTATACATTTTATTCAGTTGTGTAATGGACATTTGCAGAGATGATGATGTTTCTTTAATGGATGGTGCAAATTGGAAAATGGCCCTGTTATTGATAGAGGAAGGGATAGATGTTCTATTGAGGCAGTAGCTAATTTTATGGGGTTTTTGTGCTGATGGCAATTGTTTTCATATTAATGTGTCATCACAATTTTGTTTTCATACATTCCAAACTAATACCAAATGAGAATATTCAACAAATAGCCAAGTTGCTGGATTCGTCCCCTGCTGCCTGGATTCAGGTCTGGGTCTGCACGGGTCCGGATTCGCCCCCGGGTTCGCTGTGGGTCCAGGCAGGGTCCTTAGTTTTGACTGTGGATTCGTCTGGGTCCTTGCTGAAGCGAACCCAGATGAACCCACTGCGAACCCAGGGCTAAGTCAACATTAAAGAGTGTGTTTTTTTAATTGTTTTCTTATGCAACTCTCAAAGGAACTTAATAAAAAACATTTCACTCATCTAATCCCTTATGTCAAGGAGGAGGACGATGATATAGCAGCATATGGGATTAGTGGAACCAGTTTGGGTTCCAATGTTGAAGATCTAGATATAGTTGCAGTTGGGGATGAAGCCATTGATCCTTCATTTTATGATGATCCATTTGACCCTTGAAGGGCATTTGATACTATGATTATTGATAAACTACCAAACACTTGTCATCTATCATCGTGTTTCAAACTTTATTATTTGATGAACTAGTCTTTGTTTTGCAATTTAGTAATTCAATGTATTATTTGATGAACTAGTCTATGTTTTGCAATTTAGTAATTCAATGTATAATTTTTTTCACAATCGTGAAGATAGATTAATGAGCGAGTATTTAATGTTTTTAGATTCAGGTAAAAACAGGTTTTGAAGGGACCCAAAACCCTTTGGCATTTGGCATTGATCAATGATCAAGCAACAATTGTTCATATTGCAACTATGCATGTTTCTCTTCTGTGTGTGTGTGTCTATATATATATATACACACACACACATATATTCACGAACCCACCCACAAACCCAAATGGGGAAAAATTTTTTGCCCGAACCCCGAACCCGAATCTGCAACTTAGACAAATAGGCATAGGTTTTAGTTGGTATCTACTTTGCATTGCTTTTTCTCAAAGTAGGCATGCCTATTGTAGATATTAGATAGGGTCATCTGGACCTTGGCACCCACAGATTAGTCGAATTGGAAGCAGTTGGGAAGGGGCAAACTATCTCCCAGTACTATGTCTAAATCATTGAGAGATGGCTTTCCCTTCTAGGCTTAGATGGATGCTACGGTCCTCTACTGCGATTGTCATTAACCCTGTACCTATCACCTGGAGTGCATGAGAGGAAACATAAACTATGACTATTATTGCACAATGAGCATTCATTGAAAATTGGTACTCAAAAACTGTAGGCATTCTGATCATTAATTGGCCTTGCAAATAGACACACATTTGATAGTTACCAGTTTATTACTGACTGCAATAATCACCAGAGTAACAGATGCATTTCTTAGAAATCAGCTTGACTCTAATTTGTATTTGACAATAATTAATCTTAATTATTGTTTTGTTTGACCTGCAATTGTGATAAATTTGCTTTGTACATACGTACTTGTATGCAGTTGATCCTTTTCAGTTTAATAAGTTTAATATTTACTTCTTGTCCAATTTGGATCAGGTGCAGGTGAGGTAAATGATGCAGCATTAAACGAGAAGGAGAATGAGGGGACTATGACAGGGCAAGAATATAAGAATGGAGACAATTCCTTAGAACATATGTTGGTGCACATTGAGACTTTACAGTCGCGAATACTAAAACTGAAAAACCAGCTCACCAAATTTTGTTCTGGAAAAGTTAGAACAATCTCTCCTGGGAACATTGCAAGCAGTTCATTGATTGCTGACTCCTCAAAGTGTGTGTTGCAAAGCACTGCTCCTACCCTAGGTGACTCATCTAGGATACAGACAACAGCTGGGGGAGGCTCAAAGTTTAACACAGGGCCCAACATTTCTTACCAACAGAATTCTGATTTTGAATTCTGTAACTCAGTTATGCCTTGTAATGCAACATCATCCTATGTGGATTTAGATCAGCATGACTTTATTGAAACTCCTGACTGGCGATTGTCAGCCAGTGATGGAATTCTAGATCTGCCTGAGAAAGAAGACTCTAGTGATGAGGTAACTAGGCTACCATTTGAGTTAGATCTTTTCAGGCCCTAGAATATCGTTTCAGATTGACCCTTTTTTTTCTGATGACTGTCAGGTCACAGATGAAGAAACTTATAAGCACCATCATGCACTTATGGAGGTAAAAGAAAAAAAGCACCGGGAGTTTCCTTTACGAGGTACAAAACATTTTGAAGGTGAGAGCATTCTTAGCAAAGGGACACGCCAGCAGCAGACAACAGAGGCAATAGAAAGGGAGGTTGGTCAAACAGGAGGAGAAAACATATCAAACATCTGCTTGCCTTTTGATTTATTTGTTCCTAAATGTAAAAGGAACAAAGCTCATTCGAGGTCATCTTCTCTTCAAAAGGTTGAAGGTTTACAGGCTGCAAGTGTAGAAGATCCAAATTCTTCTTCTTTACAGGACCATGATATGAATGAAGTACAAATGGAAAACAAGGAAGGTACTGCGGGTGATGAAAATAGAAATGATTTATGAGCAGTTAGCTGAGGATTGGTTTTAGCATAGTTGAACGACACCTGTCAAAATGTTGTGTACATTTTAGCAAAGATAGGGTCACATGTACCATTATTTGTAGGCAATGGTCAGCTTAAGCAAGTTTTGAAAGAATTAATTGCTCTGCAAAGGCTTTTTTCTGCCATTTGTAATCATGATAGGTGTCTGGTGTTTTTGGATTTAGGAACCCTATGATTTGAGAAGGGTTCTTGTATAATGATCAGTGCATGCATACTTGTACCAGATACCAAAGGATATGTAGGCTGTGGTGATAATCCGAACTTCAAATGTAATTACAATATGCAAAAAGGTTGAGAAATTTTAAATGAAAAATTTAAAACATCTCAACATAATTTTTGCATTTTCTGTTTGTATTTAATGTGGAGTGCGCCACAATGACGCCTGTATTTGAAGTATCAAGGATTTACCATTAATATTACAAAATTTACATTTTTTAAAGCTTCGCAGGTGTACTATTAATTATTAACGAGTAAAATTTTGCTAGAAAAGAGTTGAATATCAATTATATCATTTATAAGGAACATTGATGAACTTGCTAGAATGACGTTCTTTTCAAAGTTTTTTGAAACCTGGAGACTGGTTGCCCCTGCCTCTTATTTATTTTCACCAAAACATGGAAGACTTGTTGGACTAAGCACAAAGCTGAAAGTTATCACTTAAATGTTAGAATTTCACAGCCGAAATTATTAGATGTTGCAGTATAATTTTATTAAAAATGCACGTCCGGTTGTCACCTATTATCCTTTTACGAGGCCTCAAGTCAGCATGCACAAAAGACAAACACAATTATTCAAAGACGTCAGTTGATTTGTCGTCGAGCTACTTTTCACTGTGCGGATGGCAAGCATTGCATCTTGACAGACATACCGCAACTGCACGATATAAGTTGAGATCTGAGTTACCTGACCACCTTGGAAATACGTATCCACTTCTTAGGATGCTGTTCCAAGAGTCGACCTATATTTAATCTGCATCAGCCTAGATAATATTCAACCTTAAATTATTTAGGTTATGACATATTACACAAAATTTTAGCAACAGGTGCAAAAATAAAGCATTGATAAGTTGATAGTAGCCGAAATTCAAGGAATGACACATTTTAAGTCCTCAAAGATACTCATTATATTGCAAGGATGAATAAATTGCTGATTATTTGTTTGCCGTCTTGGAGACCCACCATTGAGGTTTCTATTTTCGTAATAACACATGATGTGCATACAATTAAGCGGTTAAATAAAATATCGTAGGGCTAGTATTTTCTCATCCCGAAATATCTGGCTGCTACAAAGCATTTTTATAATTTTGTAGAATTTTTTTTTAACCCGATGATGGACTGGGAGAGAAATAGGGACTCAAATGTTGGTGTTGTTCGCTATAGAGGGATATGACTTCGTGGAGAGTTGATTGACAATATTTTTCAAAAAGGGGTGAGTGCTTTGACTTGGAGTTATAAATCGGTGAGACTACAAATGGAAGACCCGATCCCTGATGAGTTTTGAACATGCCATTGTTGATAGGGTCGATTGACAGTATAAGTAGTCGTGATTCTACACTATATCTAGTCTTGTGTTTCTTAAAAACACAGTTCTATTGACCTTGCAGTTTCCAAAAGGCATTAAAATTATACAATCTGTTTTTGTTTAACCTCCTAAGAGGACGCGCCATCTCTGTAAGTTTGAATGTTGTAATAAATCTTAGGTTTTATTAGGTATCCTTCGAACTTGTTTCCCAAAGCAATAGATTGAAAAATTCTATGAAGTTGCCAAATATAATTCTCAAATCTTTCAAGAGATCTAGCCAAGTTCGAATGTTGTAATAAATCTTAGGTTTTATTAGGTATCCTTCGAACTTGTTTCCCAAAGCAATAGATTGAAAAATTCTATGAAGTAGCCAAATATAATTCT
Source organism: Cupressus sempervirens (assembly GCA_028749045.1). Taxonomy (NCBI): domain Eukaryota; kingdom Viridiplantae; phylum Streptophyta; class Pinopsida; order Cupressales; family Cupressaceae; genus Cupressus; species Cupressus sempervirens. The sequence continues at coordinate 691,239,854 of CM053783.1, forward strand.
CAAATCTTTCAAGAGATCTAGCCAATTGAGGAGACTTTTTGATTATGATCTTCTAACCCTGCCCTTTAAATGTGCCCATAGACCTATACCTTACCAATATCTCTTGGTTAAGACTTTTTTATAACAAATTAATAAAATTAAATGACAATCTCTCAAAATGACAATGCATTCTTGAGAAAGATCAGATTGTGTAATTCACAATTACTTGAATTTTTTAATATTTGGATGGCTTCTAATTATATTATCAAAGCTTGAATATAATATGTAAATTCGAAAGTTCACAATTACTGTTAAGAGTAATAAAGTTTTTTCTTATTAATTAAATCATGTTAATTTAATTATTAAGTCACTTATTATCTCTAGTTTACTTAAGCTAAACTTTGGACATATAATAATTAATTCTTTTATTAATTATTATCATTCAACTTATGTTAGTTATCTTTTAGGGTTTTGATCTTCTTTATAAGGACAATCTCTCTTTGTAATTATAACATTTGATTCACTTTTGATAGTAGCAATTTGTCTTTTTGCTCATTAAGAATGTCTCATCTATGGATCTGAGAATTCTAGCTTCCATAGCTTGTGCTTCTCTCTTTCCGTGATAGGTGTTTGCATGTAGGTGATTCTTGGGAGATGTGGGGGTGATCCTTCATCAACTTCAACATGGTATTAGAGCTTAGATCTTCATGCCCCTGTTCTATTTGTGAGAGATTTAACATCGATTTTCAGATTTGTGACTTTCAGAGGATTTTGTATTGAATCTAAGGGGTCCTATTTTTCGGAGTACTTTGAGCCCAAATAAATATCACCATTGAGCTCAGAATGCTAAAAAATCTCTATTTCCATATAAAATACGTCCAATTTGGTCGTTGAAATCTATGAATTTTTTTTAACCCAAGCTCTTACAAACAAAAATCTTCACATGCGATATTTTTTGAGGCATTCCTCGTAAAGACATGCCTCTTCCCAAAGGCGTTTTGTCTTGGAAGGTTTGCACTCCTTTCTCCAAGCTCAGGCCTTGAGATATGCATTTTTTGGTGGAAGTGCATGGGTTGTTTTGGGCCTGCTATTTTCTAACTGGTGGTTTTCGTGCTCACTCCTCAAGCCCGACGCCTCATTGTTGACATGGGAATTCAGTGGTTTGTGCGATTTGGTGGTCATCCCTGACACCGACTTCACTCTCTTTGGGAAAATTTGACTACGACGTGTTTTTGGAAGGGAGCGATTTGTGAATTTTTTATTAGTACGTTTTTTTGGGTTTTTTGTGCCCATGGAAATTATTTCAATGACTTTTGTGCCCTTTTTACTCTGTGCCCAAGAGTTTTGGCCTCATCGGCACGGCAACGTCTATACAACCACGAAAATGCACTTCCTTACGAAGAAGAGGACTTAGAAAGTTGGAAAAAGCAATGTAAAGCAAGTGCATTTTCGTGGCTGTATAGCCACGGGCCATCGGCACTACCCACCAATATGCACCGTCAGTGTTGCCCAACAATTAAGTAGCTTTGTACTTATCAACACCACCTTGCTTGTATTTGGTGCTATTTTTTTTTCGGACTTGGGGTATTTTTTAATGCCGATGCATGGTCATTGGAGCGCTATCAACGCATTAGACTTTCAACATCTTCTGTTTTTGTGCCCTATTTTGGAAATCGCATGTGAAATGATAACTGAGGAACGAGCTTGTGCTCAGGCTTAGGGAAAATGATAAGTACTAGGGGAGAGGATCTATTACTTGAACGCGTTCCAGTAGTTGTGATAGGAGTTCTTCACTTATGATACCTATACTTATTGACTCAATGTCCAATTTTTTTGACAACATTGTACCAATACTTGTCACTTTAAAGTTGTTAGTACAATGCTAACTATTCGAAATTGAATAAAATGTACCCTTAGTTATAAAAATTGACCAATGATGTGATGCCACATTAGCTGTTCAAGTATGGGTACCCTTTATGCACGACTATTGGTTTCACTTTTTATTGGGTTGTTTTGGACAACTTGGCAAAAAGCATGTTGATGTGGCATCATAATGGGTGACGTGGACTTGAAACCTTAGTTATAAGTGACAACTCACCAAGTAAGCTATTGTAAAAAACTAGGAGTAATTTTAAATTTTTACTTAGGATTTTGATAAGCGCAAAGTTAGGGTGTTCAAGTACTGGGTCCTCTCCCCTATCAATGCAATGCCTATGTGATTACTATGAAAGGAAGTGGAGGTCACATATGAGGATCTTGTTGGAGAAGTGCTCGCTTGAGTGTGGTGTCATAGAAGTTTTGTGCTTGATTAGGTCAGTGTGGGACGAGTTTCCAATCACTTTGCGTGAGAAGGCACACAGTTAGGCTTGGCTCTGAAGATGAAGTCAAATGTGCCTGTTTCGGTGAACAACCTGAGATTATTATGGTCGACCTGCCAATGCATGATGACATGCCTTGCACGAGCATGACACCTTGCTCTTGGGTCTTATGTCAACGTAGGCGGTTTTTCATGGTGCTTTTTCCAAATTCGCATGGCTTTTGTTTTGGCATTATTGGATCATGGCATGGAAGGTTGCATGTTTTGGTACCTCTTTATGGTAGAGGCCACTTTTTGGTGGACCCACCATTGTCTCTGGTCTCGAACATTTCTTGTTGGTGGTCTTTGCAATGGTTGGACATTTTTTAGGTTTTCCCATGCGTGATCTCCTTTTCTTGACATGCACCCAAGTCAACAGTAGATGTCATGTCCTCCGATCTTGCATTTGACATGCCTTTTTTTGGACATGTAGATTCATTGGGTCCACATAGTGAAGACCGCTGCATGACATTTTCTTGGCCATGATTTCTTGGTAGTATTGTTGTGTACTCTATGATTTTGAGGTCTTTTTAGGCTTCCTTTTGAGCTATGGGGGTTTCTTGTCCCAATAGTGGTTTCCATTTTTTATCAGGCATGTTTTTTTTGACCTTTTTCGGCATTGGACTCTGTGATATTTGACACATGCAGAGCTTTGACCATGTGTCCAAGTCATCTTTTGCTTCGTTTACTTCAAAGGCCCTTATTTACTGCATCATTTTTCCACATGCTTATTTATCAACCACCAGATTTGTTTCTCCGGCATTGGTTCTTTTATCGGTGATAGTGATTTTTTAACATCTTTGTCTTGTTTCCGATGACTAAATTTTTCTTCTATTAGGGGTTTTTTTTGACATTTTTTTTTGCCTTGACAACCATTTGACCATCAAATTTATGCTTGTCATTTGTTGACACCATCACTACATCAACACTCCCGTCACCCCTTCTAGCTTTGTTTGGACCTACCTTTGCATTTTTGCTCATATCTTAGGCATACAAACTCCCTTTTCTGCAAATAAGATATCATCGAAAAGCTGGTTCCGAGCCCATCATAGTGGTATAGGTATTTTCCAATTTTGATGGCTTTTTTTGCTATCAAAGTCAAGGGTTCTGTTTTGCACTTTGAGAGACATCTCTTGAGCATCCAATCTCTGATTTGGGAATTCTTTATATCATTGGAAAGGTGTTTTCGTTCTCTTTCCAGTGATGTTGGTTGTTTTTGCAGTTTCTTCTCTAGATACATTTTATTCGATCTTTTGCATTTTTGCATTCTAATGGATATCTTGGTTATTTTAGGTCTAGGGATCAAATTCATTGCTTCAGATGCTTCGTCACGGGTTGTACTATCTATTGTATCAACCTTCTGTCTCTTCTCGTCTATTTAGGCATCATTTGTATGCATTCTTGCAAATACACTAAGATAAAGTGCCATATTTCATCTGTATTTTTGATTCAGTTGTTTTGCCTTGTTTTGCCTTTTGATTAGAGAAGTGTCATTTGAACACACTCATACAAATTATTGTATTTTTGGGATTCACCATATCTTGTGCCTTATTGTACATGCACTACTCTAATTAAAGTGCCATGAGGGGTTGATGTTTTGCCTTTGTTTGCCATCTTCCTTTGTCTGGTGAGTTTTCCTTTTGTGACATTAGCCATATGATGTGTCTAAGATTGATCACCTCAGTACACACATACATAATCTTTTGTGCATCTTGATCATGGTTCCTTGACATGCAATTCTTTTGGCCCACTTTTCTAGTTGCTAGTCACCTCACCCTTGTCTGCATTAAGGGCAGGGAGGTGGGGAGAGGGTTCTTTTGTTGTTTCTCATGCTTCCTTGGTTCGATGAGTGAGCTATGTATTCAGTATTTGTTCCTATGTACTAGGCAGATGCAGTGGCTGGGTACTTATGCATTTGGGTGAGATGGATCATTTACCATATAAACACTCTTCTTTTCGTTCCTACTTTGGTTGTAGCCTTCCACGTTCGATTGAACAACTCTTCAAGCTTTGGTGTTTTATCCCATATGTATTTTTTGAGTTTAGTTGTTTGCCTTTGTGTGCCTCCTGATTCAATGCAGATTATAGTCTTCTCTACTTGGTCATGTCCTATTTCAGTGGAGGTTCTTCATATCAGCAATTATTTTTGACAAAGCTTTTGCTGCTTCTACATGCTTCAGTGATGTTCTTCATGATTATCTTTTGTTCCTATCTACTGGGACATTCCCTAGTTTGGAGGCTTATTCAGTTCTTCACTAGTTCTTTTCAACATTATTTCCATCTCTTTTTGGAGTAAGGTTTTTCCCATATGGTTTTTTTTGTTTCTCCTCTTTTCAGAGATTTGGTTGTGCTTGGGTACCTCATCAGACCTTGTTGTCGGGACCCAAATTTACTTTCAATAGTAGTTTCCAGATTTTTAGTTACTCCCTAAGTTTATCTTAAGGTTGGGGGGGGGGGGGGGGCGTTAGAGTAATAAAGTTTTTTCTTATTAATTAAATCATGTTGATTTAATTATTGAGTTATTATCTCTAGTTTACTTAAGCTAAACTTTGGGCATATAATAATTAATTCTTTTATTAATTATTATCATGCAACCTAGGTTAGTTACCTTTTAGGGTTTTGATCTTCTTTATAAGGACGATCTCTCTTTGTAATTATAACATTTGATTTACTTTTGATAATAGCGATCTCTCTTTTTTCTCATCAAGAATGTCTCCTCTATGGATTTGAGAATTCCAGTCTCCATAGCCTTTGCTTCTCTCTTTCCATGACAAGTGTTTGCATGCAGGTGATTCTTGGGAGCTGTGGGGTTGATCCTTCATCAACTTCAACACATACTAATGTTGATGAAATTTCAATATTTAATATAGACTAGTGACTTATTTCCTTTGGGTAATAGAGTTATTTGTCTTTCTTGATCTTATGTATGACTTGTGAGACAATTTTTAAATCCACCACTTGAATGGACATGTCATGTGTGTTGACCTCTAAGTGTTCAATTTGTTATCTTATACTAAAAGTATTCTTATTGATTTAAGTTTTATTGGGAATAGGCTAATAAGATAGAATCAATATGAAAACTGTACTAATTTTGATATTCAAATGACAATATAATGAAATAAATATCCCACATGATGATTCAGATAGTTTCTATTTTTTTCCTTCAGAAATAGAACTCACAAAGAACTAATCAAGTAGAAAGAATGAATCCACACCTTTAAAGAAAGAAGAATCGATTTATATTAAACTTGAGAACTTGTTTGTATACAATATAATGATATGAGAAAAGAATCAATTATGCATTCTTCTCTTGTGTTGTACGATATTACAAAATGATCTTTATATAGGTAAAGATCCTACAACGAGAAACAACATGAATTTTCACCAAAATCACAATTTTTAGTTTGAACAACTAAAGGAAAACCAAATAACTAATCCCTAAATAAGAACAATTAATTGACACTAGGCATCTTCCAACAAGGTTTCACAATTCTCAATGTGCTTTGGGTATTCTTCCATTCTGGACGATGTCTCAAATTTTGTATTCCATATCTGCTATGTGCCCCATTTGTGGGATTTTCCTTTTCAATTATGGTCTACCGTTGTGAGCAACATCGAAATCATCTGCTAGAATAGAATTACACTCCTCTATCTATGGGCCAATTCCTTTCAAGCCAATATCTTTGTCTGCCAATTTTAGGAGTCCTTGCTTGATTGCGAAACTAACTACCTCATAATCTAACTCCAAACTCTTTGAAAATTTTGCATGCTTTTTAATGGCTTCATTCATTCAAGGGTTTGACTGACTATCTAACCCATTTATCTTCATAACATGTAATTTAATAGCTAATCTATTTTTTATTCTATTGTGTGTTATGATGTTCTCCATGCTCTCCTTGTAAACAATCCAAAATTTCTCAAGAGTACATTTTAGTTTACTAAATCTATATTGCAACATAAGGGAAAGGTTTTTGATTAAGGAAAACATGTTTTGAAGGGTGCCTAAAACCCTTTACATATCAAAATATTTTCAATGGAGCCCAAACAAAAGATACAACAGACCAGAGGTGAAACAGGTCACCAACCAAAATAAGGTGACTAGGGTGGCCTTATAGATAACACAACACACTTCTGCCACCAAATAAAACTCAATAAAACCATTTAGGACCCTTTAATCCCAAAAAAGTAAAATCTAAGAAGTCGATCAGAGGATTGTTGGAAACATTTGTATTTTTTTTCTTTAACCTTTGTCTAACCTTCCTCCACCAGAGAAGCCTCCTTCTCCCAACCCAAAGCATCAACATCTGAGCCAACTGGAGAAATAGGCACAACCACACTAGAAAAAATGCCCACATGAACCTGAACCATAGAGGGAGGGGCAACCGTGGCTTCCACATCTAGCAACAGATCAATAGCATGTTCAGATGGGGCAGAGCTACAGGCACCAGCAATAATCACAGTCGTGGGGGTATCCATAGGAGCATAGTCTTTAAGGACAGAGTAATGCTGAACCAAAGCCCTAGACCACCAAGAAGGTTTGTTCTTAGATTTCCTCAATTCTGCAGGACAACGCATTGCAATATGTCCAATCCCGGAGTAGACCCTACAATGGAAAGGAATTCCTTCATAGTCTAGAGTCTGAATCCAAGAACCATTAGGGATCTCAAGTTTGATCTTCTTAGGGAGGCCCTTCAAAACATCAACCACCACGAGGATGTGAGTGTAAGTAGTATGTAGACTATCAGAATATTTAGAATCCACCATTTGGAAGTCACCAATGGCATCTCCCACAACTTCAAGAACCAAATCCAGCCACAAGGGAAGGGGAGGATTTGGGAGCTTGACCCAAAAAGGCATATGAGAAAATGATTTAGATGTAGGATTGAAACCCTCATGCTAGGGTTTGACCAACAAAGGGTAACGACCCTCCCAGTTGAAGCAACTATACAAAATAGCCAACTTGTCATTAGCAGCATCAAATTTTACTATGAAAAAACTGTAGGCCACAGGGTAAATTTTGACAGATTCATAAATTAGTGGGTCCCAATGCTTAGAAATTCAAGCATGAAGAGTCTGAAGGGAAGGCTAGAAGCCTCAAAATTTGAAAATAACTATGCTCTCAGAGAAGTCCTCAATCTTTTGAGCAATCTCATCGACAATATCATCCTCCAACTCCAACCGAATAGGATTGGAAACCATGACAAGAGTCACAACTGAAGAAACAACTAGATCCATAGTTGGAACCCTCAATCCATGGACATCAGCTTCAAAGGCTGCCACATCCGCAAAAGAGGCAACAATGCTGCCAACAGGAGTAGACCTAACTCAGGATCTACTGCCAGAGGAAGCGGATGGGGCCTCGACAACCATATTTGGCCTAGGCGACTAGCGAGCGGGAAAGCTCAAACGGGAAAAACCTCGAGAATTCCTAACATAAGGGAAATGTTATCTAGCCTAAGATTTATTCTTTTTTAATTCATTTGTTGACATTCTTTCTGCAAACTCTCATATTTGATTCTCAATTGCGCATCCTCTGATGGAGTGATCCTTGGGATTGAGGAAGTACTTTCTTCAGTCTGTCTTCACATTTCACCTTGTAATGATCCCCCTCTCTTATCACTTTCAATATTTGGGCTTTATTGATTTGCCTTATCAATACTCATATCTGCAAAAATTGTGGGAACAATTTCCCAACCTTCAGTTTTGTCATGTGCCCAAGTGCTTTATCCACATCAATAATCATAAGCCTTTTATTTGGTGGATATAATCCTTGTAACAACAAAACATTTTCATCTGGATCAAGCCTAGATCCTATGTAGATTCCATGAACACCTATATCCAATTTGAAATCTTAATTTTTTGAATGTAAACAATTGTCAAAAATCAACGAAGCACTTATATCCCAACCTAAAAAATGTATTACACCAGAAACATTTGTCAACCCTTCTAAGGAGTCATAATTTGAAATTCTCATTCTATGTCAACCTTTACTCTCTCCATTAGTTGTGCTTCATGGCCGGGGAGAATGTGGAATGGATTCTATGATCTTTCTACCCTTTAAATTGAATAGAAATGATTCAAACTCCTTTAATCTAACAAACCTATCATGAGAAACATATCATGTATGTGATTCCATTCTATTATCCTTATCAACTTGCAATCTTCTAGCAATCGATTTGTCTTTATTTGGATCATCATCAATTTCTTCAATATGTAATCTAAATATTACATCTTGCTCCTGGGGAATGTTTTCACCAAACCCTTCTTCCATGGACTGAGATTCCAATTCCATCAATTGTTGCATTTTGAAGTCCAACTTCCTATTGTAATTATCAATGACCTCTCAAGCATTGCGAGATCAATTCCCCAACCTTCAATTTTGTCATGTACCCAAGTGCTTTATTCACATCAATAATCTTAGGCCTTTTATTTGGTGGATATAATGCTTGTAATGAGAAAACATTTTCATTTGGATCAAGCCTAGATCCTATGTAGATTTCATGAACACATTCTATATCCAATTTGAAATCTTAATTTTTTGAATGTAAAAAATTGTCAAAAATCAATGAAGCACTTATATCCCAAATTGAAAAATGTATTACACAAGAAACATTTGTCAACCCTTATAAGGATATTTTGAAATTCCCATTCTACATCAACCTTTAGTCTCATCATTAGTCATGCTTCATAGCAAGGGAGAATGTGGAATGGATTCTATGATCTTTCCACCCTTTAAATTGAATAGAAAACATTCAAACTCCTTTGATCTAATAAACCAATCATTAGAAACAAATCATGTATGCAATTCCAGTCTATTATCCTTATCAACCCGCAATCTTTTGGCAATCTAATTGTCCTTATTTGGATCATCATCAATTTCTTCTTTATATGACAATCTAATGCATTGTCGTATTTGATCTTTTCATTTAATTTAATTGATCCTTTACCTTTCACATAACACAGTGCATCATTACCAAACTTAACACTACTTCCATTATAATGTTCTAGCTTATCAAACTTCCTTGTATCACCAGTCATATGATGTGAGAAACCACTATAAATTATCCATCTATTTCTGACTCACTTGTGAGATTAATGCAATTTTCTCATCTTCATTAGAATCATTTTAACATAAATAATTTATTTATCGTGATCATTATAATTAATTTTGAAACCATTATCTTTAGCAATATAGCAAGATTTATTATCTTTGTCCTTGTAGTCTCTTTTGTCTCTATTAACTCTCCTTCCTTTGTACTTGAAGTATTTTCTTTCCTCTTTGTCATCTCTATTAGAACATCTAGCAACAATATGACTAGCTTTGTTACATGTAATATAGATAATGGGAAGTTTACCTTTGTATTTACCTTTTCCTCTAGGAAGTCTTCTTGCCAACAACGCTTCAAGTTCATCAAGATCATCATTAGATCCATAGTCACTTTCTACATTTTTTTTTAGATCCATCAAGGGTTAGTTGTGCTTTGAATATATAGTCAAAACCAATAGGGGAATAATTATCAAAATTTGATAATTCAAATGTAGTAAGTCTACCAATCAGATTATCCAAGGTTAGATCATTACCAAGAGTACACCTTACTTCCTCAATTATAGATGCTTTGATTGCATAGATAATAAGTAAAGTCCTTAACACTTTACTTATCATAGTTTCATAGGGTATTTCTCCTCCAATTCCTTTGTTAACATTCACCACTTCTTTGATTTGATCACAATATTGTGCAATAGTTTCACCTTCTTTCATTCTTATGTCATCAAGATTTCCTCTCAAGCTTTTTGCCTTAGCTCTCAATACATTCTTGTCTCCTCCATGAATTTTTGCTAGCTTGTCCAACATTTTCTTAGAAATACTATATTCCTTCGCATCATCAAAATTTGCATAACTTAGGGTTGTTGCAAGTTCAATCATCATTTGGTTGTACTCCTTCTCTTTTAATTGTTCAATTATCATAGGTCTAGGCACCTCAATGTAGTCATTGTCCAGGTAGTAAGATGTGGAATCTCTAATACCAAATAATTGCAATCTCATTAGCCTTTTCCATGTTGGGAAGTTATCCTTGTTCAACTTAGGTATCTCTTTCTTGTACATCTTGATCTTTGGCTTGAGTCCTTCAAAATTTCTTGACAAGCACCTATGCTTTGATACCAATTGGGGGGCAGGGTGTGGGGTGAATCAGTTACCCTTAGGTCCAGATGTACCAATTCAACTTTTACTAACTTCAAAAAACTTAATCAATTGTAGGTACCCACTCGGCCTATATAGAATATCATCAACAGTTTAACTTTTTGTGCAAATTAACTCTTTGTCTTTGTATGTGTCGACTGACAATTTAAATAGACCACTCAAAAAATATAGTATGCATAATGATAACATTAACACTTGAAAATAACACTTTGATGCCAAGATTTAAAGTAGAAACCCAATTTGGGAAAAATCACCAAGTAACATGCTACCAATTTTTCACTCTTCTGAAGTGAGCTTGACATGCCCAAAATTAGGACAAAAACACACCATTATATATATATATATATATATATATATATATATATATATAAGGTAATAACAACTAAGTTTGACACATACTAATATTGAATTCATTGCGTAAAAGTGATGACTATGTAACAATGAGTTCAAATCTCAAGGTTACTTAGATTAGTCTACTAGAGTTTTCGGGTTATGGTTTAAACATCAATTAGGGTAAAAATGGTGAGATGCGGTTAAATCACATAACCAAGCCTAGCCCCTCATCAATAGTTTAATAGAGCATACTAACTATATTGAGTCATGTATCTTTTTCTAGAATAATATTTGTGAATACATTTGGTTTACTTGATGTCACATGCTTGTTGCAACATACTAGGTCAATTCCCTAGATGCCTAATTCTGCACTTATGAGGTGACCTAATGATATATTAATGCTAAATTTTGATTAATACTAACACAAAAGAATTCAAATAAAAACTTACCATCATCCATTTAATCACTGATGAAATTAAAATCGTCTCTTGACGTTAATCCTAACCAACTATCAAGTCGTCTATACAAGACCCCTTCCATAACCCCTCAAACCTTAACATTAGCAATTTCAAATTAATTAAAACCCATAACTAAAAAACATAATATTGTTATGAAACATTATTAAAATATTCCTTTAATAAAAATAACATAAATCCCAAAACAAAAATTTATCATTAAAAATGAAAGCTAACCCATACACTTTCTTCCTAACTATAAACTACTAATTCCTATACTTATACACCAATGAATGCCAAAACCAACTATAGTATATAATTAATTTAAATTTCAAATACACCATGAGATTGTAACATATAATAAAAACATAGAATATTAAACATTTTTAAATATCCTAACAATGCCTTTTTGAATAAAAACTACTAAACAAACTTTATTAATTAAAAATCCTACAAACATCCCTAAACAAATAGCTAAACATAATTAACTAACCTAATAACCAAAGATTGTTAACTAACTCTAAACATTACTATTTTTAACTAATCAAGATTTACTATACTCATTTAAACTACTAAAAAAAAACAATATTTAGTACTAACCCCAAAATTCTAACCTACCTACCCCCACCCCTTCTTAGCACCTAACCCTTCCTAACTACTCCCTAAGCCACTTAGCAAGTGGCTTCTCCATTCCCTATGCCCATGGGCACTCCCCAAAGTCCTTTGTGCATTGCCCAAGGACTGTCATGTGAAGGTAGCGTGTAGTGCCTCTCGTGTTTGCACTTTGAACCTTGTTATATTTTGATTCAAGAGATACTTGATACTCTTGTTATGTTTCATTTGAGATGACCTAAGGGTCAGATGTTATACTTTGATTTCAACATCATAGATGCAATACTTCTATGCTGTTTAGTTTATCATATTTGCATGTTGATGCCATTTTGAGATGATAGCAGGTCTATGATGATATTTGGTTATCTAGTATTTGGACATATCTTTGATTTTGTTATGTGATAGATTTTATGCTATGGACATTTACTTAATTCTTGCTTCACTATGTTTTATGCAAGCGTGAGTGATGTAAATGGATTATATTAGTAGAATTGAGTAAATGGTTAAATTAGGTATTTAATGCATTTATTGCTTCTTCTATGATATTATATGCAATTGTATTTGATCATGTGTTTTAGTGTGCAAGATTTATATCCCTAGTAGTGACACATGGAGTTAGTGATTCAAATATTCATTTACCAATGTCAGAGTCTAGCTGGTCTAACTGGTTATTTACCCTAATCTATTCACTTGAAAAGTGAATAAGTATTGAAAGAGGAATGTAATTTGGAAAATTGAGAGATTTTTTTGAAATCCTTTTCTAAAGGATCACATTTCTATTCATTGTGAGAGCTACGAGCGTGGATCTTCATGATGATGGTCTTGTTGGATCTAGCTCGGGGAGACATTTCTGCGGATTATTTATTTTACCTGGTTGTTTTTTATTTTAGCCCTTTTGGCTGTCAGGTAGGGCTCCCTTATTTTCATGTTTTAGATCTGTTTCTAGTTTTTTTTCTAGTAGATGTTTGTTTGGAGGCTGAGAACTAGTGTTCCCCTCTGTTTCTATTTGCTAGTTCTGCCTGGTTGGTTGAGTATGAATGTTTTCCTAGTTTTTGGGATGAGGGTTTGGGGTTTCACACCGTTATGCTAGCCATTTTTGCATCCAATGTTTGATTCTATTTATTATTGGATGTTTATGGCTTTTGTGCCCTAAGACCAAATGAGTTTCAATTTCAAAGTTTTCTAGTTTTGGGGTTTTTACCTCATTTTGTGTGCCACCCTATTTTCTTGAGTTTTCTTGGCATGATATTGGTCATGGACTTGGATCATCTGTTTGGATATCAGTCAAATCATTGTTTCACTTTTATGTTGCATTAGGATACATGTTGCATCCATCCTCCCGAGCATGTTTTCGGTTGAGTGATATTTTTCTTGATGTTCTCATCCATTCCTTATGTTATGTTCTTCATGATGGTGGTGCACCACACACAAGTACATACACGTACATTTGTCGGGTGACTTGCGAGGCTTGATCTTTCGTGATTTTTTGGAAGTATGATCATTTGGGGTTGGGTTGAGAATATGCATGCCTATGGGTACTCATCGTTGGATGAGCATGGGTAGGGTAGGGTAGCTTTTCATGGAGGGGGCTTCTTTTTCTACAGCTTCATGACCATTCTTGAGGGTTGGTGTGCTTAATTTTTAAGTAACTGATAATTAAATAAAACCCTAGGTGGTAATAAAATTTAAGATAATAAAATGTGAGTGTAAGATTCTTGTTGGGGAGTGAGTCCACACAGTTTGAGCTTGGGCTTTTCGATGCAGAGCAACTCTCCATGTAGCGAGCCCTTACATAGTTTCCCATTGAGTGCTTGACCAAGACTTGTAGTACTTGCATTATCTCATGATCTTGGTTTTAGTCATCATTATTGTTTGGCATGAGTGTTAGCCATGGATGTTTTCTTTATGTGTGTTTGTGGTTGGATCATTATCTCAATCAACACGAAAGGAGTGGACCTACAGGTTTCATGTGGTCGGGAGGCATAGCTACCTATACCACAGCTGGGGACCAGTGTACAGAGACGATCTATTGTCCTAGTGAGATTGTTGCTAGATGTTTTCACTTGGTACTTCGAGTTCCGGAGTTTGCTTTCTTGTGATTTATTCTTTCATTGGAATGCTTGGGTATCATGTTTAGATGATGTTAGTTTATTGATGCATTCTCTTATTATGATGCTTAACATATGATTAGATGATGTGATTCAGTTAGTTGGAGTATTTATTGCTTTTGGATTAGCATGTTAAATTTCTTGTTCTTATGATGTTATTGTGCTCTAGTAGTAATGTCTTTGTAAGACAACTCTGACTATCTAGTTGGCAGTTGAGATGTTATGTGTGGGGGATGGCTAGGACCTTCAAGGTTTCATGATGCTATTATGGTTGGGAGGAATCGCACACATAGCTTGTTATTTTGGTACATTGTGATGTTGCTTTTAGTTTTTTCCCTTCACTTCTATGTTAGATGGTTAAATGCAGTTTTTGCCTTACAGTTTAGTGTTCGAGTGTCTATACCTTGATATGTGGATCTAGTACTCCTTGGTGTGGAGGTTATGTCCCTTTTTGTACCTTTACAAATTCTCGTTGAAGCATTCTTACTTGTTTTGGTCGACCGTGTTCTAGCACTGGGAGACACTTATAAAGTGTCACACACCCAAAGAAGTAATATCGTGCAATACTGGAAAGTTCACACGTCTTAAGGAGAAATGTTGTGTGATACTGAAAAGTATTGTACACCCATTTTAGAAAGGTTGTACAATGCTTATGAAGTATCACACGACTTCAGAAGTGTCACCTAGACCCTGAAAGTATCACATGCCTTCTTTAGAAAGGTTGTATGATGCTGGAAAGTATTGCACAATGTTGAACTAAAGTATCACCTGGGTCCTGGGAAAACCTGTCTGGGCGGACAATAGACACTTTTCAATTTGACCATAAGTTTTTGGGAGGTGTTTTGGCTACCCTTTACAGTGTTCTTGAATACCTTGGAATTGCATTTTGATTTCAAAATATTTTGGATTTGAAATCATTTGTGTCCTTCCCTAGTTAGTCGTTTTGGTTAGTAGTGGCATTTGGATATTTGTTGGTGTTTGGATGTTGTTTAGTCTTTTGTTGCAATCTTTGTGATTCTAGTATGTTATTTTTTGTGTGCATCCATACTTGTTTAAAAAAAAAAAATTATTGTCTTCACTTATATTTTTATCCTTGTTCCAAGGATCTCCAGGTAGGGCATTACATAACATGCCATGTCCTAGTTGAGCACATGATTTCCTAGGGTGGAGTTAGGGAGAAAGGTGGATGTGTTGGGGATTGGGAATAAGGTAAGAGTAATAAAGGTGTGATGCACATTTTTTATTTTTATTTTTTGACTTTGTTAAATGCAATTTATAAAACTATCGTGGGTTTCATGGGGAGTTGAGGGTGATGGGTGGTATGGGAGCCACTCATCCCCTCCAACTTTTTTCTAATATATTTTATTTTACTAAAGTCTTCCATCCCATTTGTAAAGTGATGATGGAGAATTAATTTATTTGTTTTAAAAGAACCTTTTTATGTGAAAATCTTATATTAATATTTCAAACCCAATGGATTTTAATATTTAAAATATATTGAAGAGCATAAATAGATATATTCTCTGCACTTGTTGTGGGAAGAATTTTCATTAGTCCCATACATTT
The DNA here is from genome assembly GCA_028749045.1 of Cupressus sempervirens. Taxonomy (NCBI): domain Eukaryota; kingdom Viridiplantae; phylum Streptophyta; class Pinopsida; order Cupressales; family Cupressaceae; genus Cupressus; species Cupressus sempervirens. Next base: position 691,255,463 of record CM053783.1, read on the forward strand.
TCTAGCATCCTATAGGTGCATATTTTGAGTTTTTGTCAACATATATTTTTCTTTCTTCCTCACTTTTTGTGTTTGCTCATGGTGGTTTAATTACATGGGTATTTTGTAATTTCCTATGGGTTGAGGGGGTGATTAAAGTTAGTTTTCCATATGTGTCAATTAGGAATTTAATCTATTGTTTAACCATTACATTCACTAGGTAAGTAAGATGCAAATAAGGAGAAATGTATAATTTGACATTGAACATTAACATGAACATTATGAAGAACTTATTCAAACTTAAATTTAAATACCTCATACAAAACCAAGATCTTATTAATATTAACAATTTTCTAACATTATTGAATTCCAAGATTTCAATGAGTAAATTATGGACTAATCAACTCTAAACTACATTAGAACAATGTATCTAAGAACATGAATGAATTAAAACCAATTGAAGCATTGTCACATAACCTACACATTTCCATACAATAAACTTCATTCCTATTATCAATTATCAAATTTTCAACATTTGATCCACATCATAGATCTTCATCAAATCACAAATCTATCTTCATCACATGAATGCAAGATACAATAAGAAGGTATCACAATGGAGAAGTCCCCAACACAAGTGACCCAAGAATACCACCAACGTTCCAAATCCAAGTTTACTCCATCGTTTGAACCAATAAAAATATGTAAATACACATAGGACCAACCACGAAGAGATCACTTCCCAACCTAGGCCTCAAGGAGACCACCCACTAAGCTAGGAGAACTAATGACCAACCAGTGACAATCGAGTCCATAATAACACAAATGTAACACCCCACTAGGGAACCCAAAAGAAATTAACCTAAAGTTTCAATAAGTTTGTTAAACATTTTTTTAAAGATAATAACAACAAGAGATAATATAGCGGAAGCAATAAATCACATACATGCAACCAACATAAACAAATTACATCTCTTAAGGGTCCCATGATGTTGAATCACACACACACACAAAATTTTTATTAATAATAAATCCGATACACAACAAATCCACATCAAAGAATTATTACAATTACAATTTTAATTAAATAACATACAATTACATAAGATGTCACTTGGTATAACCAGAATGCATAATCATCCATTGTACAAGTCATAGGGTATGAAAAAATCAAAGAATATACATCATAAATAAAATACATCATCTCATAAGATCTCTGATAAATCAAGTACAATATAACATAATAAAACTATCCAACATAAACACAAGATCAGAAAGAAAGGAACAACTACACAAGGACATCCAACATCGCCATCTAGCTATCAGATCTCAATGGTATAAGATAAAGCACTACCACCCAACCTCATGGAACCTAAATGGCCCACTCCCACCATGCTAAGGAGATAGTCTCAACTACCATACGAATATCAATCCACAAGTCATAACCAACATCTAGGTCAAGGAAATCTTGGTAGCAATCTATCTCAAAGGGTACCAAGAGACAAGTAACATCTAAACCCAAACACTGCTACATTTAACCTCATTTTTCTACCAAATTTTTCAACCATCAACTAAATAAGTTTAGGTTGGTGAGAATGTTAAGGAAAAAATTTCTTTTTTTTTTGACCAACACGGGGCTTATACATCTAAAAAAAAAGAAACATTTCTTACTTTATGTCTCTCTCGCGCGGGGGTTTATTTGGGTTTTCTATGAATTTTCACATGTTTTTTGCAGAGTTAGAGGTCATCAACATATAATTTTAGCTTCAACAGGGCAGCTACAACCATTGAATTTAATAGAAGAGAATGTTAATCAAGTACTCGTCGAGGCAAAATCAGAGACTGTAGGTTATTTCTTTTTCCTTTTTTCTTTGTTTCCCCATTTTAAGGTTTATTTTATGTAGAGGGTTTTGGATTTATAAAATTGTTTTAACCATTCATAAGTTTTTCAGGTGTGGTAGAGCTTGCAGAGTTAGATGAGCTGTTTGTGAAGGTCTGTCTAAAGGGTTGCTTTTGGCACAAAAGATCCACAATGTTAGCGAGGCTTGGCACTTACCTATAGAAGAGAATACCTGTAAGTGACTTAATATGTATTCTTGAATAGAAACACGTGAATTAGAAAAGAATACTAGTAGAAATGTTTGTATTCTCCTTTTTCCAAATTCACTAGAGCCTCATTTAATTGGTTTGCAATAAATGGGGAAAATTTATAGTTTGTGATTAAGTGACGGTGCTAGATCTGAATAACTATATAAATATACTCAATCAACATGATGGACCTTTCTAGACTATCCAACCTTAGCCAAATGTGCAAGCAATAGCCTTTCCTTGTTCATTTCTCTAGTTTTTTATATTTGGCTACAAAACCCTCAAGCTCACTTTCTTCTATGTAGATTTTTGGATTGTTGGTATCAAAAAATTCCAAAGTGTCTTCTCTTGCAATTCTCAAAAATTCCTCACCACTATTATCCCTCAGAATTCTTGTGTTTGGGTCACATGTATGAGAAACAAGCAACAAAAATTCTACATCTAAAAATATTGTTGACACCAAAAATTTTCCCAATTCATACCTCAATGCATTTTACTTTGAGTTTTCAAGGTTTCCCTACCCTAAAATTGTATAAATAGTTGTAAACCCTTGGATGGTATAGGGGCATTTGAGATAAAACCATATTTATCAAACAATCCACCATCAACCTTCCAACCCTTAACTAGTTTTGGACCATCATATTTATCATTGGTTAATGGATTTAATTGGTACAAGAAATCATAAAATATGTTCCTTTTATGTAATTCATCTTGGTGGAGGATTGATGAATTCTAGGGCTTCTACAAAAATAATTTAAACTATATAAACTAGGGCTTGTATAGAAATAATTTAAACTCTATAAATTAAGGATTTCTAACCTCATAATTTCAATCCAATAAACAATGTACCCCAATTAAAAAAATTCACCTCACTACAATAGTTTACGAACCAAAAAACCACAATCCTCCATCAAAATTCAATATAAATTTGGCCAAGAATTATACGAACAAACTCTAAGAGAAAATCCTACTTACAACTTTTTTGCTTAATCTTGCACTGAATTTTTCTTAGAAACACTACTTCAATAAAATGGATAGCTTCAGATAAAATTTAGGACTTGGTATAATGTAGAATGAATTGAAAATTGGGCACTTCATGTCTTTTTATTACCTTTTATAATACCTTTTTGTCTTCTATTAATTCATGTGAATGAGAAATTAACTTGAAACCTTCAATTCTTCTATTTTAAATCTTCATCGAATTGGCTTTATCATACAACAATTAAATTTCCAACCTCTTTTGGCCACAAAATTATTAAACATTCCCTCAATAAATCAACCAAAATATTCCACATTATAAAAACCTCCAAGACAACATCCCTATTAGGATCAAGCAATACTATGAGGGGGGTAAATCACTATTGCAATACTTTGCACCAATCAATAAATTTGAAACTTGGTCATAAGCATCCACATATAGATATATATAATTTTTATTGCCCTTGACTACTCTAGATATACTCTTTGTTTAGGGCTTGATGTTTGACCAATGCTATTCTGGGCAATAAAATTCAAGTAAGCAAGAAGATTGAGTCCATATTAAGACCGGTCTGTAGGGCTACCCATTAATAGGAGACACTTGATCCTATTAAGAATACTTTTAATGAAGACACAATGATATAGTAATCACATGAATGCTTCACATTCCAAATTAGAAAGCCTTGATGTTGTAGCTAGTTGTCTTTTGTTGGTATATCTCCAAAGCTTAGTGGAAGAGATAAATTGCAAAAAAAAAGATTTTTTGGTTATCGAGTAGATGATAGCTGCATCACAAAACTTAAAAACTTATAGTGTTGCGAGATGGTGGGGTTTTGATTGAAGACTTTCATCAATCCTTGAATGTATGTGCCATGTTCTTGCACCCTTCAATTCGTCAAGGAAGTTGTAAGTCTGAATGTACATTATGAAGGCACTTGTTTGGTCAAAGACATAATTGTTTTAGCAATCAAGATATGTGGCTTGTCTCTTAAGGTGCAACAATTACTATGATTGCCTGATTGAGGTTTGGGTTGGTCAATGGTGTTGAGATAATGGGTGTTGCACACATTGCATAATATTGTTATATTTTATTATGTAATGTTGTACCTAGATGGACGTGCAACATGTAAAGATTTCTATGGAATATTCTTGATGAGTTGTATTGTAACATTGTGATAATATTTAATGTAATTATTTAATATTGGGAAAAAGAATTAAATACCCAATATTAAATGTGGGGTCAGTGGGTTAGGTAGCACATGGTTTTAGCACATGGTTTATGTAATACCACTTAGTGGTTTTGTGGGACTTGCTACTATATAAGCAACCACAAGGGTAGTTGTTGCAGAGTGACAGAGAGAGTAAGAGTGACAAGGAGAAGACAAAAGGCAAGAGTCGAGCGGGACAAGGCTTGACAGGTTAGCCAAGGGAGCATTTGTGAAGGTTGAAAGCATGGCATGGGATGTGTGGATTCATGCTTGTTCATATAGTTTGCTCGGTTGTGGCTATGGCCATGAAGGCTTCCATGGTTGTATGGCAATGGTATTTTTTGCTGAATAATACATGATGATGGATGCTTTTGGAGGCTGGGTTTTTCCCTCAATGAGGGTTTCCCAGGGTATATCTTGTGTCACAATTTTGTGGGTATGTTTTCTATTCTCTTGCATGTGGATTTTAATTCTGTGTTTATTTTAGATTTATTATGGGTTATGTGGAAATGGTTATATTCTTTGTTGCCAAGTTTCCTTACAAGTGGTATCAGAGCTATGGTTTTATTATTGTAACCCTAGATTGAATCCATGGGAATGCATGAGAGGATAAAAGAAAGGGCAAGATATATGAATGATTTATTGCAGATCTGAGGGTTTTGGGTTTGCTATTATGATGGGATGTTAAAAGATTTGGGCATGTGAAATGTTGGACAAAATTTTTTTCTTCAGATGTTTCATTTAAATGAGGATTTTGGGGGGTAGCTTGCAGAAATGACCTCCCGGGTAAAAACAGACCTCACCATTGGATCCGGGTCGACATTTCCATAAAACTTGATATATAATATGCCCTAGTTTGGCCATGTTCAGAGGAAATGAAAGAGTTTTTTGGTTTCAGCCCATGATGGCCGTCAAATTTAATCCCGTCGGAATTTTCGTCACTGAAAAATTAAAAAATGAAAAATCGTATTGAAAATGGTAAAAAGACAGTTTTAGTAAAATGGTCATAACTTTCTCTCAGAATATCGGATTTCAGAGTTCTTATAGGCGTTGGAAAGCTAATTCAGAGCACTACAAGATGGTGTAGGTTTGGTTCTATGATTTTGAAATTTTGTTAGGTTTTAAGAGCCCTAAAGTCAGATCTTATTTATTTTGAGCACGAATTAGGGCATAACTTGGGCATACGGAGTCAGATTTTGGACTTCGAGTAGTCAACGGAAAGCTCTTGGAGAGCTCTACACATTGGTTTAGATTTGGTGTAGGTTTGGCATGATTTATTTATTGATATATTGAACTGAACAGTTTAGAGGTATATTTTGACTATGGTAACATTGTGAGTTTATGGCATTGGAGATTTAAGTTTTGATGTCATTGTATACTCAGTTCATATTTCAGATTGGTCTCATAATAATATAGTTATCAGTGTTTGGATTTGGATATGTATGATGACTTGTTGGGTCTACAAGTTGTGCAGTATTGTAAGCGGTCTATACTTACAGGTTGCATTTATAGCTTGGTTATGGGTTGTCTTTTCCCATTGATCTTTCATTATTGATGCATATTCAGATTGGTGGCTTGGATTTGGGTTGTCTAAGCCCTAAGTCACATGATTTTTTCTTCACGTAGAAGGGATGAGATGTTGTTACCAGGGACAGTCATGGTGGAGGATTGTGGTTGACTATGCTGACAGGTTGGACATATTGAGAGCTAGATGCCCGGTTCATGGATGTGATTATGGTGTCATGGATTTTGGCATTGCATGATTGGTTACACAAGTACATCCTTGATGTTCATTAGCTTGGATTTTTTTTTATTCAGTTATGGTGGTATATCTTCTTGGTTGAGGATCATGGTTATTTGGTTTTCTTTTGAGGAGCTCATGATGTGCACTTTGAGTTCTTTGATGGTTTGATGCCTTGGTTGATTCTCATGGTTAGAAAATGGTTTTTTTTCATCATTATGTCATGGATAGCTTGGATACATGGTTTAGTGGGAGCTTGTGACAGTGATGGGGTGACAGTGCAGGATTAGTTTCTGGTTTGGTTTATATCTTCTTGGCTTGGAGAGGATGGATTTTATGATGCCATAGGTGACTTGGTACCACGATTGAATGGGAGTTTTGTTGGCATTGATATATTTATTTAATGTTTGCAAATGTTGGAGGTTTGTCTTAGATCCTGTTGTTGCAGAAGCATCTTTGACATTTGCATGGTGCACTTGTTATCTTCATGGTGTGTGAAGATGGTTAGATCTTGAGGACTCATGGAGTTCTTGGTTATCTTCATGGTATGTGGAGATGGTTCTTCCTAGTATGTGGAGATGGTTTTCTTCATGGTGTGTGGAGATGGTTGCATCTTGAGGACTCACAGGGTTCTTGGCAAATGTGTGGTTTATATTTTTTATTTGGCATGTTATCCTTGGTATGAGGATGGTTTCATTATTATGTCATGGTATACTCTTGATACGCATTTAGAGTTGTGACATGTTATAGTATGTTCATATGGAGCATGTTATCTCTTTAGTTGAGATGGTTAGATCATGTTATCATGTTTATGTTCCTGAGGCCATGGTTGGAACTTTGACATTGATCTTGGTTTAGTTTCTTGGTATTGAGTACACTGATCATAAGCTGGATACTTCATGATATTTCTATGTTGCATTTGGAGTTAGCATGGATTGATTGGTTACAGGTGCTCATGGATACTTAGAGAAGGTGGTGACGATGATTTCTCTTGGATTAGAGAAGTATTTGTTGGGATGATTGATGGTTTCAGCAAGAAGTTCGAGGGGCAGTCACCTGATATGGACTTGAGAGGAGATTGTTCTTAGATGAGTCTTGGTTGGAGACTTGGGTATCTTGATGAGCATTCTCATTCCCCACTCTTGGTCTACTCGGCGGTTTGCTACTTGAGAGGTATAGCCCATTATTTTCTCTCAGTTGCATTATATTTATGCTTATCTTTCATGGATATGGATCTTGAGCTATGGTACATGAGTTAGTTCTGGAGGGTTCATTTGAGAGATGGTTTAGCATTGGTTATCTCCATGTGCATATGTTGTTATGCTGGTTGAATTTGGGAGATGGTTTTATATTGGGCATTTTCCTTGGATTAGGAATGGTTATTCCTTGGTTTAGGAATGAGTTTATTGAGTTTGATCTTCTTGTGAGAGGCTTACATCCATGATTAGTTATATGTTATTGTTTGGGTGTTGTTGAGGCTTCTTGTTGGGGTTTTATGGAGGAGATCATACTTGCACAGTTTACATCTAGAGGTGTGTGTAGAAGGACATGATACAGGTTATGATTTACATGGTTTCTCTAGTCTTGGTTATCTTCCTGGATGTTCAGTTTTGACTACATTGGATTTGAGATTGGTTGGAGATTGTGATCACTGGTTTGTGCTCATGTATGTCATGTGAGAGATGACATGGTTATTCCTTTATCTCTTTCCTCTGTTGGTTATGGTGAACGTGGGAGACCATTGGAGACTTGTTATGAGAGTTGTTCTTGCAAGATATCAGTTTACGTGTTGTGGATGTCCTTGATACTACATGGATTCACTTCTTTGAGATGTTGTGAGTGGATTGGTTATAGATTTGACATTATCTTTTGCAGTGAGAGCTTCTTGGTATATATGTGGCAGGTATTGCTCTTGAGGCTTGTGATTGCAGGTTTTAGATTGGATATGTTAGTGATATGAGATTCACTTGTTATACCTTTTTTAGGTATGGATAGTTGGATGGGTTTGGCACTTTTCTGTGGGTGCTATTTTAGCTATGGATATTTTGACAACTACGGATACATGTGATTACCTTTGGATCAGGTTATTTGTGCTTGGAATTTTAGTTGGTACAGGATTTTATGATCTTCTAATGCGACAGGTTGGGTGGCTTTCTCTTTGGATGGCTTCTATGTATGTTCAGTGGGAGTGGCATAATAGGAGGTGAGATCATTCATGTTTGAGATGCTGGATACTTTGATTTTGTTGTGGGTACTAGAATGGAGCACTTGGTGTATTTTGATCCATGATGGTGGATGTTCTGGGAGGGATTGTTCCCTTGTTCATTTATGTGGCTACGGATTGACCCTATGCAATGTATACAACAAGTGGGAGATTGTTGAGATAATGGGTGTTGCACACATTGCATAATATTGTTATATTTTATTATGTAATGTTGTACCTAGATGGACGTGCAACATGTAAAGATTTCTATGGAATATTCTTGATGAGTTGTATTGTAACATTGTGATAATATTTAATGTAATTATTTAATATTGGGAAAAAGAATTAAATACCCAATATTAAATGTGGGGTCAGTGGGTTAGGTAGCACATGGTTTTAGCACATGGTTTATGTAATACCACTTAGTGGTTTTGTGGGACTTGCTACTATATAAGCAGCCACAAGGGTAGTTGTTGCAGAGTGACAGAGAGAGTAAGAGTGACAAGGAGAAGACAAAAGGCAAGAGTCGAGCGGGACAAGGCTTGACAGGTTAGCCAAGGGAGCATTTGTGAAGGTTGAAAGCATGGCATGGGATGTGTGGATTCATGCTTGTTCACATAGTTTGCTCGGTTGTGGCTATGGCCATGAAGGCTTCCATGGTTGTATGGCAATGGTATTTTTTGCTGAATAATACATGATGATGGATGCTTTTGGAGGCTGGGTTTTTCCCTCAATGAGGGTTTCCCAGGGTATATCTTGTGTCACAATTTTGTGGGTATGTTTTCTATTCTCTTGCATGTGGATTTTAATTCTGTGTTTATTTTAGATTTATTATGGGTTATGTGGAAACGGTTATATTCTTTGTTGCCAAGTTTCCTTACAAATGGGAAGTCGATGGGACATGTTCGATAGAATATCAACACCATCAAACAAGAAAATTCTAAGTTCATTTGACTTGGCGAATCATATCACCATAATTGCACCATTGGGCATCTGAGACATTAATGTTTGATTGATCAAATTCAAAGAATAAACACCTGCAGGAGCTCACATATAAAAAATGGACCTCAATTGGTAACAATATGTGATATCTGGTCACAAACTTCTATGAGATGATGCGACATAGAACACATATATTGTATCAAAGACAGAAGCATGATTGCCACATGAATTTGGGATTTTCCATGTTTCACAATAATCACCTGAATAATGTAATGGATACATTCTCATGCTTCCTGGTAGAGGTGTTAACTCTTTGGCTTATTCTAATCAATGATAGATTAAGTAACTGCATTGTGAGCCATTAAACGTCTTCAAAGGGGAGACGATTCACAGCCTACTATTTCAAAATCTGATGTGATGAGTTTAGGCATCTCATATCATACAACATAAAGTCTCTATTATTTATATGTCCAAAGTCATCTTCTTGCCAATAACCAATCAATACATATCATTAAATAATAATGTTTTATTCTTTTATAGAATAAAGTATTATCATATCAATACAAAGGTAAAGTAATTTCAATAATTGGTTACATAACCAACAAATTATCAAGAACAATATTTATTGTAATTGGAGGGGATGTGCCATGGTTCTTTCAGGGGTTTTTGTACTTCAAGGAGGGAGTCTTTTTGTTATTGTTTTTCTTATAATAGAGATACTCTTTTTTTCTAATGTCATATGTTGTATAGATTCTAAAAATGTGGGTTCATTCTTTGAGATTGAATAAAAGGGGAACCATTATTGAGTCCATGAATTGATTACTGATTCTTTGGATGATGTTGAGTTGTCTTATTGTAATCATTTTTCAATACCATTGATAATGCAAATATGTAGCTTAGTTTGGATTTTTGTTTTCAGATAAAGTTATTCATTGAGAGGTAATATAAACTTTCTTGTGTCTTCTATTTAATCTTCATTGGTGAATGTGAGGGAGCGAGCTGTGTACCAGTTCCTTGTGTTCAATTTCTTTATATTTAAGCTTCTTCCACATATATTCTATGTTTACAGGTAGATATGTGTAAGTCTCTATTGCTTTCAAGTTTAAAGCATTCCCAAAATTTATATTTATCTGAAGAAGGGACACACACCTTCACATCAAAATTCAGAGAACATTTGCATGTAACCATTGCAAATGTCTCAACTGTTGGTTATAGATCTTGTCATAGGTTTTAAGCATTAGAGGGTAATTTGGTTAAGTTTGTGAAAAGAAAAATTTGTTCTCTAATATTATATCAAATGCTTCAAGGATATGATTTGTCAAGACTATCTTCAAGACTCCTAAATGAAGGATTTGGTTTTGTAAACTTTAAAACACTTGGACTCAAGAGTTCTAAGTTTCCAATTCAATTCAAAGACCCCCAATCCACACAACTCTTCATCAAACTATTCAAAATGCCTAGTAGGTTGTTTAGTAGATTGGCAACAGAAAAAAAAACTAAATAACTCAGACTTCTTCCAAGATACCTGACAAGGTAATGGTATTTATGGATACCCTTTTCAATGTTCTAAAAAATATCAATGAATTTCATATAGTTACTTTGGACTAACACACCTGTTCAACACTGATGCCCTATTTTTAATGTAGAAAAATGATCCAATTTATAAAGGATGTACCCCCCGATGATCTCCTATCAACCCCAACTCCTGGACCGTGTCTTCTTATGTCTTCAAATGCTTAATTTCAAAAGGAATTAGACTCTAGCACTCTACAACCTAGAAATCCCCAAATTGTGCCCTCAAACCCTTGTAATCTAAGGCTTCCTCAATCTTCTGATTCTCCACACTTTTGAGCCAAATTGGTGATTGAATCACCTCTCATTCTCCATACTTAGATGTTCTAAAGCATAAAATTTATGCCTCATCCAATGCTACAACTTGGTGTTCAACTTCAATAACTTTTCCCACTATCTTGACTGTGATCACCTCTATTCAATCCAAATCTGCATATGCTCGGTTAGTCATTTATAATAAAAGTAAAATTAATTCATTCCATAAATATCAGGCCTTCATACTCATGGAATGTTATTCATTACTTCGAGAACCCTACTGCAATAATAAACCTAAAGAAAAACCCGACTGGTAATAGTTACTGGCACAACAACAAACTTAAAATCAATTGTGAAATTGGTCAAATAGAAAGTCAAATTATCAAGAAAACCCTTTTAGTGCATAAGGAATTCAAACCAATCCAATTGAGATTCTAGGAATCATACAATTTGCTGAAAACATAGTAGTTTTATTGCTTCGTTCTCCAATTCAATATACCAGTCTATCCTATAACAAAGAATTCACAAAAATATATAAAACCCTTCAAAATAACTTCTCTAAACTGCTTCAACCAACTCTCATTGTTGAGTTGAATAGTTTAGTCTTAAAGGGATAACAAGTTAAAAATTCCCTCTAACTTCCTAAAGTAGCCATCATGATTTAAAAATTTGAATTAAATCATAAAATGGCTTTATTAAACATTAGAGCCTTTCTCATTGTTAAAGCCTTTCACCTAGTTTCATAATACCCCTCCTAGACTTCTTAAACACAATTTAAGACTTGGACATCATTAGTCCATAACAATCAAGTTCTTAGTTCATAAGAGGACATTACAAAATGAAAAGTAGTACTTTGAGGACATTGTAAATATGTTAATGTATTGTACTATTTGAAAGTCATCATAGGTGCTAGGATCCTCCAATTAATTTGTTGACCCTAATTGTGCATTCCATCCTCCAAATTTGCTTTGAAGGTCTTGAAAGTCTACATAGTCTCCTTTTCCAAATTGGTTGTGCGAGGTGCTTCGGCACCAATCTGGTTCATTTTTAAGGGGGTTTATTATTAATATTATAACAGTAAAAAAAAAAGGTTTGGAAGTGCAAGTTGCAGATTATCCACCATCAATTGGCAATACCTTTTCCTCAACTGTCTGTCCCACTTTCAGGAGAGACATGGGATTTTGAGGGCCAAGCAACTAGGGTTTGGGTGGTTTCTTTCCATAATTGACAACACCTAGGTTTGGAAAATACATGGATATTAGCTATGGGGAGAAGTATAGATTTGGAAGAATTTGAACCATCATTGGAACCCTAGTTTGCTAGTTAAAGTATTGCTTTATACCTATAGAAAAATCAAATTCCAGATATGATTTGAACATGTTGATTATTGTAAAACTCCATCTAGAGTCCTAACTTAATGTATCTATTTCAAACATAACTGCTCTTCATGAATTTTTGGGCGTTAGACAACCTATATATACACTGCTTAAATTGTATTAAATCTAAACTTGTATAATGTGATTAGTCCATCTAGGTATTGGACAATATTGTTCTATTTGAATATTGAGAATATCTATTATTGGGAACTTCTGTAAGATAATTAGTATTAAAGATGTTCCATTTGCTAGTTTCCTTATTGGCTGAAGGAGAACATTATCTTAGAAAAGCCACAATAAAAATTTAGCGAGCATATAACTGAGAAGAAGGTAATAAGAGGGCTGGCAATTAGTCAAAATTCACAAGAAGTCATGGGAGTAACAAAGAATTTGTGATTAATCTCCTCCATCTTGAGATATCATTTACTAAAAAAGTTTTAATGACCCCAAATTAGAATCCCATATCCATGATTAATCACTAATATCTTTTATAATTACACACATCATAGAGTGAAACTAATCACACAAGCACAACAACTAGATATTCTTTTGAGATAAGCCTTATCAATTATATGCTTTAAAGTAGCTAAATTTTGACACATTTTCTAATGTTGTGGATGATATTGTTTTTTGCCCCCAGAGTTCTAGCCTTCTTATGATCTCATTGTAGATGATTTGAGTGCTCTTGTAAGTTCTATGCCAGTCAAATTAGTTAAGCCTATGGTATCTCTTCTATCTTGCTTTCATGTTATGGAATATGCAGGGTTTAACTTTTAAGTTATACTCTGCTACAAGAACTTTTTGAAATTAGTGCTCTTAGACTATTATTGTTTGTGTATTAGGCAGTTTCAAGTTGATTAATTTTTAGATATTTCAATATAGGCTGAGTCTCTCTGTTGAAGTATCCTACCCACTGATTGATAGATATAATCAATGTATAAAAAGACACACTCCTTCACTATGATAGCAGAAAAGAAACTAAAATTTGCCTCTCAAACCTTGGTCATAGCATATAATGTTTTTTTTTAACTCAAATTCTACTTTTGACAAATACAACCAAAATTTTTGAAGTTTATTTGTTGCAAAATAAGACCTATAGTTTATAATATATAACAATATTAAGTAATGCGTAATAAAACTAAAAACTACCAGATTCTATGTTTAGCCATATACCAAAGGAACTAGAGATATTGACATACCTACTTTGTTGTGGTGTACCCATTATCAAACTAATAACATCTAGACAATAAAGTACTTTTGTGGACAAGGAGTGGTAGTCCTTGACACCAATAGCACATTGATAGTTAAAATTAGAAGTACATATGTATTCGTAGAAGAATAAGATGTTTGGAAAACCGTGAAGTCTTATGAATAAGATGGCTTTCCTAGTTGCATTAGAGGAATAAGGATTGGTCCATAGTTGCATCAGAGGAATAAGGATTAGTCCAAGATTTTGATGACTTTACCAAGAAAGTGGGAAACATGTCAATCATACCAAGTATGTATCTTCATTTTCATTGACACATTCAAGACATCATCATGAATTTTATAGACTACGATTGTGTAGATCAATTGATCAACAATTGCAAAGGACAGTAAGAATCAATGCATATTGATGATTCATCTGAATCCTACTAAGACTAATCATATAATTAATACTATGAGGAAGCTAACCAATTGAGGTCACTGAGCATCAAAAAGAAGATACTGATAAGATTACATTGATCAATATCAATTGAAGATATCAATTAGATACCTGTTCAAAACAAATGCATTGCAGAGTAGTGAGCAAGATTACAACCTCAGTCGAGACAAGTGTCAGAAATTACAAACAAGATTAAGGGAGTTGACAGAAGCATCAATGGTTGATAAGGAACAACAAACAATATCGAGGGTTGAAGAGTGAATGCAAATATCAATATATCTATTTAGTTCTATAATAACTAAACAATCATAGAGCAAGAGAAAGATTAATAGATCAACTAAGAGGAGGATCCATGTTCTCCATCAAATAACAAAATTAATGGAGAATATTTTCAAGAATCAATGATGGCCATTAACAACTAGTATTGGCTAAGGCATGAACCAATCACATTAGAGGCTAATGTTTTTGAACATTAGTGATTGAATAACATCCATAATCAATATCATAAATAGTGATTGATAAAGATAAAAAATACTACCTTATCCATAATATGATAGTTTATGTTAATGTTAGCATTGAGTTGTTAACAAACTGATGTCATTATGCAAAAACAAAATGTTAATCCATTCTTGGCAATTACTAATCATGAATAGGTACCTTGACGATGCTAATCAAGCCCGATCTAGATTAAGACAACGAATTATGATATGTTCTGATAAGTAATTAATAATGGAAGGAGGCAATTACAAGGCTGTGTTACAATTAGCTGTTATGAAGAGTGACATTACAAAGAAATAGAGAGCATTCTTTATCCTATGTGACTTATCACACCAAGCACATGGTATAAAAGGACATTCATTATAATTTATTTCAACATCAATTTGAAATAAACACGTTATGTTGAACGACTGCCTTTGGCATTATTGGTTGTACACAATTAAAGAAAGATCAGACATAGCACCCCTGTTGCAAGAATTATTCGATCATATCAGACATAACAACATTTCCATTATTTCATAAGCCTATCAACAAATCAAAAACATCAAATCTCACTTTAAGCAATAATTAGATTTGATTGCGAGCATTGAAGGATTATATTAGAAACAACATTAATACAATTGTATCACTATTAGCAATAAATAAGGATTAGATATTGCATGTTATTAAAGTCATACTAGTGATAACAATTTGCATTGGTAGAAGCAATACCATTACATCTCCATTGGATATAGTTTATATTGACATAATTGGCATAGCATGGATCATTCCACTAAGTGCAAGAAGTATCAATCCTTTTTAGCACATATATAATTGTATATATCAGAGATAGCAAGTGAAATTGTTCATTGTTATTTTCCACACAATTATATTCATAGCATCCATTACATAGTTTAATTGCCAACTCAAATATTCTAAGTTTAGGGATTGCAATAATTATCTTATAATGAAATTAAATAGGGATTGTAGAAATTATCTTATAATGAAATTAAATCTTCCAATCAATTATCGTTGACATAAACAAAATTAAAATGTTGAAATCACTTATAGAATATACTATGGTAAATGTTATCTGATGACCCATAGCCATTTCTATTCTGGTTTGAATCTGATGTGGGTTCAACACGACCCACATTTCGGTTTGAATAAGTTGACAATGAAGATGGTCTGCCAGCTTGAGCCAATGTCTGGACCTGTGATGGACTAGATAGGTCAACATATGTCTGCACTCCTCCTGGGATGGATAAATAATTCTGAGGTACTACATATTGATTGCTACAAAGTGAAAAGAAACACTCCAATTAGATTCTTAAATATACAAAGTGAAAAGGAACACTCCATTAGTTTCTTATATAAAAAAATTATGAGCTTCCATTTGAGTAACTGAAAACTTCCATTATTGTGATATTGCTTTCAGGGTTCAACTGTGTTGTCCTTCAAATCAAAATTCAAAAATTCAAAAACCCATGTTTCATGAGCAGTAGTCTCAAAAAGCTATTTGTCATGAAAATGAATGGATTCTTGAGAGATGAGTTGTCGAAATGAAAAAAAATGAATAGATTCTTGAAATGGAAAGAATGAAGGGACTCTTGAAATGGAAAGAATGAATACATTCTTAAGAGATGTGTTCTTGAAATGAGATGGGTTGTTGAAATAGGAACCTATTTCAAGAATCCATCTTTCAAGAATCTATTTATTTTTAGGAGAAATTGGTAAAACCATAGACAATAAAATGTCGGATTACACTTAGTCTACAATCCTTAGGATAATGATAACTATCTCTTACTCCAGTCTCAAACTGTACAAACCTCTTAATAAATTGATGAAAATATGATGCCCCTGTTGAACTATTTTCAAAAGGTAATGTCCATCTGCCTGGAGCACACATAGATCACATGTAACTCATATTTCCTTTTATATCTTATTGAAGAGCATATATTTCCTCAAGAAAAACATTGCTATACATTAATATGTTTCAATCTTTTAGTCATCTTCATTAGTTGATGCATTAATTACATTAGTCATTGCTATTAGGATTAGTCAAGGCATACTACTAATAGCACCTAAGTAACTTTCACCTTGTGAGATCTCTTTGAGGCATTTTGCAAATAATTAAGATACTTTGTCTATAACTCCACATTTTGCAAACATCTAGGCCTTCTAGAAATTATTGGATCATTTTAGTTACATTTAAAAACATTAATCAACAATTTTCATATGTGCAGATATAAACATTAACTACAACATGTCCAATTTATTTGTAGATATATTTTACTGTGAAGAAAGGCCACACCTGCCAATATGAACCCAGAACAAAATAATGAGACAATGGTTGCATTGTGCTCTCAGTTCCAAAGAAAACCTGATAAATGTTATTGTCCTTGCAAAAAGTGTAAGGGCTTAAAGAATCAAAGAATTCTAATCACAACAGCCTAGAGTCATTGTAGGAAACATGGTCACATTGAAGGGGACCGCAATTTTGGTCCATTTCTGAATGTGGATTTCCTACTGGAGGAATATGGAGGTATGAATATCCAAGCTGAGGATAACACTCCTATGTAAGAAGATGATAATGTGCCATAGGACATGATTGAAGAAGATGGTATTGGAGTAGGTGATGAAGAGGCTCACAATGATGGTACTAGCAAATTTGATAATGATGATGAAGATGGTCTTGATATAACTTTACTTGAGAAGGCACACGAGCCCTTATACGAAGGCTCCCAAACAAATCTACTCTCGACTATAGTGTTGTTGGTGAACTTAAAGGTTATGAATGATTTATCCAATGTAGCAATGTCACGTATGCTAAGGTATGCCATTTTTGTCATCTTCAATGTTAGCATATAATTACTATTCATTATATTAACAATGCATATTTGTTATTGTAGGTTGATAGGTGAGTTTTTGTTACCACCATCAAATATTTTGCCTCGTTTGTACTGAGAATTATCTACCATTATGAATTAGATTGGAATAAAGTATCAAACAATACATGCATGTCCCAATGATCACATTCTATATCATAAACAACATGAATTTGCAATAGAATGCCTTGATTTTCATATTAGTAGATATCAGTAAGATCAAATAATAAAAAAGGTGCCTCACAAGGTTCTTTGGTACATTCCCATTATTCCATGTCTTCAATGATTATTTAGGTGCGCTAGCTTGGCACAATTTATGGATTACCATGCATGCAATAGAAGTCAAGATAACATTATGCAAATGCCTGCCGATGGTTTTACATTTAAAGAGATAGAAGAAACATGGTCACACTTTAAAGAATAACCTCGTAATTTGAAGCTTTCATTGGCAGCGGATGGTGTCAATCCATATGGAGATATGAGATTTGTTTACTCAGTATGGCCTATTTTTGTTATTAACAATAACATTCCTCCTTGGATGTCCATAAAGAGGGAGCACATAATGTTGTCAATGATTGTGCCAGGTATTTTTTCATTTTATAGTTATCTAAATTAATTTATAAATAGTGATTGAAAATGGTCATAATAATTATGTAATGTTTATGTTCATTTAATTACTAGGTAAGTACCAAGTTAAAGATATGAACATGTATACTGAGCCCCTAATTGACGAGTTGTTGAAGTTATGGAATGGCATCACTATGTATGACATCGCTAGACCAATAAGACACCAACAATTTTAATTCCATGCAATGCTTCTATGGACAATACATGATGCCCCTGGGCTAACTCATTTTTGCAGTATGTTATATTGTTAAGATCACATATTTTTGGTCTGTTATAGTGCTTACACATTACTATTGTATGCTTAAGTTGCACATGATAATTGTACATGATCTTTTAGGTCTTTAGACAAAGGAAAAATTTGCATGTTCAATTTGTGGTCCAAAGATGAAATCTTATCATTCGAGAAGTTTAGGAAAGCAGGTTTTTGATGAGTTTAGGCACTTTCTCTACAATAATAATAGGTATCGAATTGCCAAAAAATATCTTTTCAATGGGAAAGAAGAGACATCATCAAGGCCATGAAGAATGACACTTCATTTATGGAAGTTGGAATATGATTGACTAAATCATCGAAGTAATGTCCAATTTGTCATCTGAAGTTTAATTTTTTTATTTTGATAGTCTTATATTTACTAATGTTGTAAATGATGCTCTTGAAGGTCGTCAAGACATCAATGACCAACTTCCTAGAGGAATGAAAAGTTATCCTACTCAATTTAGTAGGTTACCGTACTACAAGGATCTCCCAATCGTGCATTTGTTTGATGCTATGCATATTGGAAAGAATGTAACAACGACACTATGAAAAATGTTGGATGGAAGGCATGATAGAGAAAAAATTGCACTAAAATATTTTATTGAATTAAATAGCAATAGAGACTGCATAAATACAAGTGCCCTTCCTTGGTTATTAAAGGAGCAAAAAAGTGATACATTAAAATAACTCATAAAAAAGAAAAATTTCCAATAGGGTTTGCTACAAATATAAGCACTCTTCTATCAAAGAAAGGTGATTTTGGGGCTGGGTTGAAAACACATGATTGACATAGCTTTGTTAAGGTAAGTCATGTCCTCTATTTACAGTATATTTGTAAGATTGAATGTACTACCTATTGCATTATTTAATATAATATTCAAATGATCATTTTTTAATGATTGTAGTACGTCCTACCTCTATCCCTTTCACACTAGTTTGATAATAGTATTAAATAAGTTATATATGATCTTGGAAAATACATGAGGTTAGAAATATTTTTTCTTAGATTTGTAGCTTTTTATCTAAAATCTATTGTATAATTTTATTTGAAATCTCATTTATATGTTTTTGTCTATTGATCTCTTTCAGGTGGTTATCATCTAAAGAAATTGATAAAAAAGATATAAAACATTGGAAGAGAGAAATTCCATAGCTTATGTGTGAAATGCAAAAGTATTTACCTCCAACCTTTTTCAAAGCTCAAGAACACTAACTCATACATCAAGTTGAGGAGATTGAATTGTGTGAATTGTACAAACTAGGTCAATGTGGATGGTTGAGAGGCACTTGAAATTTATAAAGGGATTGGTTCGATAAAGAGCATGTCCTGAGGGTTCTATGGTAGAGGGATATATGGTATACTAGATCATGGTGTACATTAGTGAATATCTTCCAAAGTTTGCAACCAATATTCATGTAGACCGCATTTGGGATCCCAACTTTAATGAAAATTTAAAGGGGAGTACCTGACAGGGAAAGAGAGATTGAGGAGAGTGAGAGGTAATTATAATTTTTTTTTTGTAGTTTAATAATTCTTATCCATAATTGATATATATATATATATATATATATATATATATATATATATATATATATATATATATATATATATATATATATATATATATATATATATATATATATATATATATATATATATATATATATATATATATATATATATATATATATATATATATATATATATATATAAGTTGTTTCTAATTGGTGTAATTGTTTTCTTTATAGTTGGTCGTGAGTGGGATGCACTACATTTGTATATTGCAAACAATATTGATTGAATGACGGTATAGATTGAACAGTCTTGAAAAAATGGCTGCTCATTAACATGGGATGGTGTTGCATCGTTGATTAAAGAAGCTCATTATAATGGAGATCCTAGTGTTACACCAATGGTACTTGATCTAGTATATGCTTTAAGAGATATAAAGGTACGCATAAGATTACTAATCATGAGACATAAGTTTAATATCAACTCACAGATTGATGCAAATAATTTTGACATGTTTGAAAAATTGTAAGTCAAACACCACAAAGCTATGCACTACCATGGCTATAAATTTTGCACAAAAAAGTCAGACAAAATGAAGAAAACGTGTGATTCTAGGATAAGTGCTGTCTTTGTGATCACTAATATTTTGTCTAGAACTGAAATACATCCTCAACAATCTAAAAATTGATACTATGACATTTTGGATGATATACTTGAGTGCAACTTTAATTCATTCAAAATAGTTTTATTTGTTGTCATATGATACAGGCTATGACTGAATCAAAATGATCTTGATAGGACTGTTATTGAACATGATAGTAGATTTACTATGATTAATACAAGGTCATTTGAGCCAGTCAGAGATAAGCCCTATGTTCTTCCAAGCCAAAGTGAGCACATGTTTTACTTTGGTGTTCCACACAAACTAGGTTGGTCTTTTTTGTTAGACATGACCCAAGAGGAAGGTTGGTAAAGTATAATGTGACAGAAGAAGATATTGAAGAAACACAAGATGAAGTAAATGCTTATCAGAAACGATAGTTACCCAGTGATGAAGAAGAAGAAGATGGTGATGATTTTGGTCATGCTAACAATAATGGTGATAATGATGATGATGCTAATGATGATCATGATCATGGTGATGAAGATAGTGATGACCATGGCGATGATGGTCATGATGATGATGGTGATGAAGATGGTGGTGGTGACAACGATGATCAAAGTGGCAAGTACGATGATGATGGTGATGATGATGATGATGAAGATGACATGGATGAAGATCATGATGATCAATGAAATGTCCAAGTAGGATCAATGTCAACTATGATGGGGTCATGTACAACCAAATTTTTCTTTCCAAACCATATGTGCAGATATAAACATTAAATAGAACATGTCAAATATTTTTTTAGATATAAACATTAGTTACACCAAATTTTTGGCTAACTTAAGATAAATGATTTACATATGCAATCTACTTTATTATTAATATTTTTTTTGTTAAGTCTATTACTTTAATTTTTCTGCTGATTTCTAAGACTTACTAATCTTTTTCACATGACGACATGGATGCACCATCTCACACACCTTCAGTGGAGGTAAACATTAATTATTGTAAATTTTAATGTTAATATAGAAACAAATGTCGTATCATTATGTTCTTTTTTTTTTATGGCTTTGGAGTTATTTTGATGAAATTTTACTGATATTTGATGTCACAAATGATAGGAAAAAGCTAGAATGACAGTTGATCAAATGCGATCTGAAATATGGGCATCATTTCTACATGACATTGCCCTTAGTGCTGACTCTATGTTCATGGCCCAACAAATCAAACAAAGATACATTGATAAAATTGTTAACATTATCATCGAGGGTGACACAAGCAAGGAGAAAGAGGCACAGAGAAAAGAATTGGGTCGTAGGGTCCAATCTTTGAAGGTAAGCAATAATTCGACTAAAGCAATAATAGAAGTTCAATAGATGTTAATATTTTATAGTATCTTATGGATCATGATCTCTAATTTTATGTGTTCTTGTATAGAAATATGTCATAGTTGTGACATCACATGGTGAACATGGTGAGGGTTGTAGCAGACAACCTTCGTGTAAGTAGCTCTTTGTTTGTTTGTTTTCATCAACATTATAACACTTGCCTTTTTTTTGTGGATGCTTTTAGCTAGTATCCCATTTGATCTTTATCCATTACAAATGTCTTTGCTAACAATATTGTATTCTTCAGATCATGATAAAGTGTGGATGCCTCCTTCAGTCAGCGGTCCAATATTTCCTTGTGTATTGTTGGCAGCAAGGTCCATGCAAACATCCTCGTCTATGCCCACTACAACTAGTAAAACCTTGTTTTGCTATATTTTGTAATGTGCTAATCATGCATTTTTTTTGTTGGGTGGATTTTTTTCTCATGTACCTATCATACATACTAGAGTACAAAATCTAATGTTTAGTACTCTGGTACATGTGACTGATCCATTTCCTAGAGTAGTCCGTGTGATTAATACTTTAGTTCCACCACCAACAAAGCATTCCTCATCACTGTCATTTTCAGCCTTATGTCTATATCACTATGTATAACTATGGATAAGATCCTGGGGTGAATTGTATTTAAGACATTGGGATTTGCAAACTTGAGCTATTAAGCCTTGCATGCAAAACAACCTTCTTTGGCTTTTCATTTGTATCTTTAATGGCAGCTTTTGGTTATGCATTTAAAATCCTATTGAAGTTTTGTAAGCCTATAGATCATTGATGCTTTCCACTACTTGATAGTATGGATATCAACACATATTAAATTACTTTCTTTCACATGCACACTATTAGTCAAATCTATCTACTAGAAAAAAAACATATGTACCAGAGTAGTTTCCTCCCAACAATATTAGTATTGGATGCTGACAAAAGAAACTACACTCAAAAACATTGAGATACAACAAAATTCACCATAAGTTGTGTATTATCCCTACACTCTAGTTACAAACTAGAGAGAACAATGATGCTTAAAGGATGTTTCTTGGGAACCCAAGTACTCTAGATGTAGTGTAAATCAACTGTTTCAACTGTTGAAAGGTCATATTAAATGAAACATTAAATATGCTCTCTCCTATAGTGACATTCTTGAGGTATACAACTTAAATTATGTGAAATAGTTTCTGGGGAAACCTGTATATGCTTTTTGAATCAAATTTTCCCTTCCTGATGATGGATCAACTCTAGCTCTGCCTATATCATTGCTTTGACCACTCATGCTAAAATATTCAATTCTACTGGAATGTTGCAAATCAAAACACAACTTAACTGATTGCTCCAAAGTTTAACTGCCAACTAACATAAAAGCTCTTGACCAAGGGCTTTCTAGAGGAAATTACATGCTATGCTACCATGAAGTGTAGCTCAATGCTGACCGCTCTAATAGAACAATAAAACTCAGAGAAGCCACATATTACATCATAAATAATCATAATTATGTATTAATATGAAATAAGTTAGTTTTTAAAAACCACAAAGCAGTGATTTCTGAATCATTGCCACCATAAAAATGAATTTGCAAACAACATACTCATTAGATATCCCATGTTCAGCCTACATCCATATTTAGCTAGTCTCATAACTTCCACTCACCTAGATTGCTAATAAAACATATACTTAAGCTAATTCATCAAGTTGCTCTGATCTCCTTGTAGATTAAATTATTCCACTATTGTCAACTTTTTTAAATTCATAATACTAGTAATGACAACTTTCTTTAATTCACAATACTAGTAATGAATAGATAACTTGAGACTTGGATAAATTTTTAATTTCAAACTTAATGCAAAAACTAGTCACTAATTTGTTTACCTCGAAGGTTACTTGGCATTTGAAACTTATATTTGTTAGAGTAAATAATTAATATCTAATTATTTATTCTATTGCTTAAGTTTACTTAGGTCATGCATTTATTTAATATTTCATATTTAATGCATGTAGTGGTTAGTTGTTGACAACACGGGAGTTTGTTCCCTTCTTGTTGTCATCCTTATCTTCTACCTCCTTCCAGCTTGTTCTACAAGCTTCCATGAGCTCTTTATATTCGGGCTCTCTCTCATTGTATCAATCTTCACATCATTTCTTATTGTAAATACATTTCTCATTGTGTTTGCATTCATGGTGTCTCTCATGTCCGTTTAGGGTTTTTGCCCGTGCTCCTTGCTCCTCCCCTTCTATGGCTTCTCTTTGACAGGTTCGCATGCAGGTGATCTTGGCATCTTCAGAGTTGGCTTTCCTCAACTCCAACATGGTATCAGAGCCTTCCTGCTGTAGCTTCGTTGAAGAAATTTTGAAGCCGTGATTTGAAGTCACAAACCCTAGTTTGTTTGTGCATTTTTTCTTCAAATCAGGGGATCAACAAATTTTCAGAGCACTTTGGGCCCGAACGGACATCACCATTGGATCCGGAAGGCCGTTTGCAGTCAGGATTCATATAAAACTTGTCATTTTTGGAGACAGGGCATTTTTGGCAATTTTTTGAGGCCTCCAGGAGTCTGCCGTACGGTCGTACGGACGCAACGACGATTTTTTTTTATAAAAATATATATTTTCGGTAGCGCCGCCGCCACGCCACCGCGGGGCCACCGCCGCGCCACCTGCGCGCAGCCCGCAGCGGCCGCAGCAGGCAGCGCCGCCCGCGCTCCGCCACGGCCCGGCCTCCTCCCGGCCGCCGCCCGTCCGCCACCCTCCACCAGCGGCTCCTCCTTGTCGCCGCCCTGCGGCCACCTCCTCCCGGCTCCGCCGCCCCTGCGGCCGCCTCCGCCCGCCAGCTGTGCAGCCGAGTCAGCGACCATTCAGCCGTTTTCTGCACAGTCAGCACCAGTTTGTGTGTGACACGTGGCAGGCCTGCCACGTGGCACTTTGCCACATGGCCCTGCCACGTCATCATCTGTACTGCCACGTGGAACTCTTTTTTTGCTGCGACGGCCACCAAACCATCAAATTTAATTGGCTGACTTGCTGACGTCAGCGCTGCATCAGCCCTTGCATGCACCTCTCTTGATTTGGTTTTGGACCTACTTGTGGTTTTTTGGCCATAACTCTTGCATACAGAGGTATTTTTCCGATCCGAAAGAAGCGCCGGAAAGCTGGTTCCGAGATGGAGATTTTAGTGTAGGTATTTTTTGGTTTTGATGCATTTTTATTGCTCGTTTTTTCTGTTGAAGTCTGAAGTCCTGTTTTTGACTCCGGCATGCATATCTTTTGCATCCCATGCCTGTTTTTTGAAAACTTTATATTTTTGGAAAGCTGATTCTGTGTACTTTTCAGAAATGTAGTCCTTTTTCTTCGTTTTTGGCCTCTTCTCTTTCTATCATAGTTTTGGCATTTTTTGCTCTATGGTGGATATTTTGAGTGTTTTAGGCCCGAGGATCGTTTTCCTGGCATGGTTTGCTTTCTTTTCGGCTGTACTTTCTTTTGGTTCAGCTCTTTTTCAGTTCTGATCATTGTAGCTATCCTTTTGAAGCACTTTTCTATTTCGCACTGAGATAAACTGTCACTTTTTCATTCTGGGAGTCATGAACGTTGTTTTGAGTCAGCTGTGCATGCACTATTTCATAAAGTACCATGGGGGGGATTATTTGTTTGCTGTTTTAGGCATTCTCCCTTTGTCAAGTGAGTGTCCCTTCCACGAAATTAGCCCATGCAGAGTCAGTTAGACCGTGTCTTATCGGTGTCTGTACCTCTTTCCCTCTCTCCTCGTTCTTGGTTCGTTTGCAGGAGATTTTGGCTCACCTTCTCAGTTGCCTATCATCACACCCCGTCTGCATTAAGGGGGGGTTATGCTGTGTTCTAATGCATCCATGGTTCGATGGTTCGATAGTGTGAACTATGTATTCAGTGGTTGATCCTACATACAAGGCGATTGCAGTGGCTGGCTACCTATGCATTTCGGTGAGATGGATCATCTACCATATAGACATGCTCAGTTCGTGCCTTCTTCTTCCATGGAGGTTTCTTCAGATCAGCAGTTTTGGCAGATTTGCAGCTCTTCATGCTTCAGTGATGCTGCTTCTTCATGATCACTCTTTGTTCCTATTTTAGGGGACAATTTCCCTAGTTGGAGACTTCTTCAGCTCTTCACTGGGTTCTTACCTCTTTTTGGGGGAGGGTTTTTCCCATGTGGTTTTCTCTCTTTCCTCGCTTACAGAGGTTGCATTTTCTTGCATTGTACTTGGGTACCTAAAATGGCCTCGTTGCCGGGACCCATTTTGCATTCATCTTAGTTTTGTGAGCTGAAGGCATTTTCCTAAGTTGCACTTAAGGGGGGGTGTTAGAGTAAATAATTAATATCTAATTATTTATTCTATTGCTTAAGTTTACTTAGGTCATGCATTTATTTAATATTTCATATTAGCATGTAGTGGTTAGTTGTTGACAACACGGGAGTTTATTCCCTTCTTGTTGTCATCCTTATCTTCTACCTCCTTCCAGCTTGTTCTACAAGCTTCCATGAGCTCTTTATATTCGGGCTCTCTCTCATTGTATCAATCTTCACATCATTTCTTATTGTAAATACATTTCTCATTGTGTTTGCATTCATGGTGTCTCTCATGTCCGTTTAGGGTTTTTGCCCGTGCTCCTTGCTCCTCCCCTTCTATGGCTTCTCTTTGACAGGTTCGCATGCAGGTGATCTTGGCGTCTTCGGAGTTGGCTTTCCTCAACTCCAACAATATTTGCTGGTCACATGTCAAATTCCTTGTAGAACAGTGATGCGAGGCAACTTTCCACTCAACGGAACATATTTTCAACATACTGAGGTTTGCTCCACTTCTACTCAAGCAAATTTTCTTTTCCATAATGTATGTACTTAGAAGTAATAGTATTATTTTGTGTCAACACAAGGAGAATGAGTAGTGATAGGAAATATTAATCACCCTACAAATATTACTTAACTAATTAGAAAAATTAAATTTCAAAACATAATAGAAGACTCATTAAACATTCCAACCTTTTGTTTGTTTGGTTTGAGTGGGCTAGAAGGGGTGTTTAATCAATATTAACACTTATTCACCACCACTACTAAATAAGTTCACCAATGTTTATATGAAATTTTGGGATGAGGGGATGTAGTGATACAATCTACAAAAGGTTTCCCAAATTTTGACGAGCTAACTGGCAGGAGCAGCTATTAAATTACTACAAACAAATTAAAAGCTAGGGGCAAAAATGTCAATGTATGTTGGTTAGAATGTGTTTTTCACATGCTATTTTAGCTACAAAACCATGCATTTTATCTTTTAAGATGTCATTTTAGCTACAAAACCATACCATTCAATTCCACTTTAAGGGTCATTGGATGTCAATGAACTAATATACTTTAAATCTTCAAACTCGTCATGAGGAATGGTAGTAAAATAATAGTATCATTTGTAAATGTTTTCCCTAATTCATCAACAATTGTAACTAGTGATAAAAGTTATGCTAGATAGATCTTACTACAGTCCTATTTTGTGCACTAATAGATAGACCTTTAGTTGAGCAACATAGAGCAGTACTATGAAGCTGATCCTTTTCTTGGAGGAGTTCATGTGATTAGTACTTGTTCATATGCAGGGACATTATTGCTGAACAAGAAAACTATGTTTCTGTTAAAATTACAAAAGCTTCCAGGTGCTTTAAAATTGTTATTATTTAAAGTGTAAATTTAGTTTACTTTTATCTTACTCATTTTGAATTGATAATCCCTTTATGTTTTTGTAGGTAATAATGTTTTCTTTGATCATCTTTTTGATATGACATTGAGACTATTTGGACCCACAATACGTAAAAGGTACGTAGATTCATATCATTGCTACATAATTTTTCTTTTCTTTCATTTATTGTACTATATTAAAGTTATTGATCTAACAATCTATTTTTTTTTAAAATGGTGGAATTTACAAGCTATGGAATTAAAAATTTAGCTAATTACATCTTTTGATGAGAAATTTGGAAATAACATTTTTGACACTGGCCTACTTCTAAAAAGAGCATCAAAGCATATAAAGACTGTGAGGGATCAATATAGAAGGTGTTTTAAGGAGAACCCAAAGTAAGACCATCCTCTTATGATTCCACCAATGGAGTGGAATGAAACAATAGAAGATGCAAAGGAGAAAAGGCTAAGTGAAAATAGAGTAAATGAAGCAGCACAACGCAAAAAAAGGTATGTCATGATAGTATTAAGTACATTGTAATCATGCACTAATTAGTGATATTTGTAAATATATAATCTAAGATGTTTGAAATTGTTCGTAGATTACAAGACACATCCATGGCTACAAAAGCGAGACTACAAAAGGTTGGCCAACACAAACTTGGCTCTAGTGGCTATATGAATCTCCAGTCTTGACTTGTAAGTAGGAGCAATTAAATTTTATCTTAATTTTTTTATATAATGTTGCAAACAATTTTGTTTAATGAAACCATACATGGAAAACTGATGATATTAAGAAAAAAGTATAGGGCACATAATTCAATGTGGAGGTCACAGATGAAGATAGAAAAATTGCCTTGAAGGAAAGCTATAAAGTCATGGCTGCACACCTACACAAAGAATCTAAAAGCCTTGCCCAAGAATCTAGTGCACCAAATGGTATCTCATAGGTAAATTGTTCAGATGAAAAGTAAATGAAATTGAATAGTTGAGAAGATTCTTTTTTGCTATTAGTTTTGAACGTAAATTGACTGGATAACAACGTGCTTAACATTTTACTATAACCTTCATATCCTATCACAGAACCTACTTGTGACGAAAGCCATGATGTGCATTATAGTGGTGGAGGTATTAATTTGCTATTGGAAATTAATTATGCAATTATGAATACAATTTAACATCTTCAATTGCAATTTGACATGTATCCTTTTTAAAAATATTTTAGAGCATGTTGAACATCATGGTGAAGGAGTGGAGCATGTTCCAAGTGTTCAACATGTTGATGTGGTAGCAGATCAGACTGTTAATGTACATGATGTGGCATTGTCAGGTAAGAAAAATGCATGTTATGTTGTACTAGTACTTAATTATAGACTTGTAACAGTTAAAAAAAGAAAAAGAGTATGCCAATTTATCCCATTTACTTGTTCTTGCAACAAAGCCCCCTTTAGTGTAGCAACCTCCTGCTCCTCCAAACAGAAGGGGCCATCGTAATTTAACATTACATGTGCTAGAAGAGGAGGAGAATGAGGAAGATATGGATGTTCCTATGAGAGTTTTTCTTAAGAGAGCTAAGAAAAATAAAAAGAAGAAATGATGTTTTAAAAATGCTCTTTGATAAACCTTGTTGGATAATGAACGAACTTTGTTTTAAGTAATTATCTATGAATGATGCATATTATTATTGATTTTTATTTTATGTTAATGAATATTGTTATGTGTTGATAAATTCTTGATTAGTATTGTGTATTAATGAATTTTATATCATATTAATGAATGTTATGTGATTGTACTGATTGAATGTTATAATTCATAAATGGATGAATGAATGAATGAAGTATGTAATTAGATGATAATGGGTAATTTAGATTGATGTTGGGGTGGGGGGGGGGGCGTGGTGAGGCTAGTTGAGCTTCCAGCTTCACGTGATTGGCCTTGTTAAGTAGAGAATATTATAGTATTCTTGAAACCAAGTGAAGCTCAAACTAACATACCAAAGAATCGCAAAACTACAAAGGCCTTGTGCCAAGTCTTTGTTTTGGTGCTGTATGGACTGCCCCTTACCTTGTCTTCTATATTTTTATGAATTCAATCTTGGAAAATGGTGCAATGGTCTATACAAGAGAATAAGAAATAAGTTATGTGACCAAGCATTATCCCCCTCCAACAACCAACACTTTATTCTCCCATCCTAAACTAAATGAAAAAAGGAAATAAATAATTGGAATAAAAAGATTAAAGTTTAGATATGAGTTTGAAACATGTGTAATCCCTATGAAAAATTAGTCATGATATTACTTGTTGGATTTGATTGTAGAATAGATGTGGCATGCTGAGTTTGAACCTAGACTTGGAGTCAACACCTTGATTTGGCAGACACTTGGAAGATTGAAGAAGCCTTGAAATATAGAGGATTTTTAGTGAAATAAATGCTTTTTCTGTGCACACTTCTAATCACTTTTAAAACAAAAAAAAGTGGAGAATTACATGCTACCTTGATCACACACAAGCATATATCAGACAATTGTGTACAAAAGTAGATTTGAACTGATGGAAAGCTATTCTATAAAATATTACTATTAAACATTCTCAAATATTAAATATTACTATAAAAAATTTAGGAAATAAAAAGTGGCTGATTTTCAATTATGAGATGGCCTAAAAGTGATTTTATTTTTTGTTTTCTAGAACTAGAGTGGGGTTTTCTTGGCAGTAACCCAAGGAGGGTTGAGTGCATTTGTACCAAATATCTTAAGGTAGGTCTCTTCTTGAGTGTTGGGGATGTCAAACTTAGGGCCAAAACCTGCCACATTGTGATCAAGTAGTGCCCTTTAGGACCGATTATTGAGGAGGGTAGGACCTCCTCTTCTGGCACTAGTTGACCAAGGGGGACATTCCTAAGGTGTACTACAATAAATTTGATTACAATGACTAAGCACTTACCATGACACAAACCCTACTCATTGTGGAGTGCACCTTTATAATCATCATTTCCTACTTTTCACACCCAATTACACAAAGGGAATAACTAGCTGTTTGAAATGTCTTTTAATATAACCACTTTTGTTGATTCATGCATTGATATGCCTAGAACTACTAAAACACAAAGCATGCAATGTTTTAAGATTGATTGGTCTAGTGTGTTGTGAGATGATCCCATTGCCATTAAGTAATACCAGCTAAAGTTGTCAAAAGCCTAGATTGTTTAGAATCATGCCTGTGTTTATTCAAAAAATCCCCTTTTCTAAGAGATACCTGTCCAAGCTCCAAAAAAATACTACCTTTCAAATTGTAAGAGCTCAAGTTTAGGCTTATCAAGGTCGAGAAAGTGGTGATTTTCTCACTAATGAAAATCTAAATCTTTAAATCTTGACTCCCAAGATCAAAGAACGTTATAACAAGAGAAGAGCTATCTTTATTAGTGCCATACATTCCATGTAGAAGGAGCACATGGATCTCCATTACATCACATTCAATCAGGATTTTGAAAAGATTCTTTCAATGCTTTCATAGGTAAAACTTTTGATGTTTCAGTTGTGAAATCCATTGGAATCAATGCATAGTTCTCAAGACCACCGATTATTGGAGTTCTAATAAGAGGTGCTAAAATTATGCTCATTGTTGGTTTGGTAAAGTTGTGAGCAGTTTGTTGTAAATGAAATGCAGTGAAGCTTCCTACTCCCCTAAAGATATCTATCTGGTGTAAATTGATGCCATTGAAAATAATGTCAAACACTTGCTTCCCAACAATAGTAATACTTGAATCAATTTCTGCAAGGTGAGAAACCAAAGCCTATAGTGCAACCTTGTATCAACATACTCATAGACTACATTAGAAGTCAATGTAAGAGGAGTTTAATACAAATGAGCTAAGAAATAATCATGAGGTTGATTTGTACTCTTTATTAGATTTTGGGTCGACAACGCCTTGCTCCCATTGAGGCTATTAACACCATTGATGTTCAATTACCAGGCACACCCAAAATTATTTGTATCATTCTTAAAGCTAGGACCAAGAGCCACATATTAGGTGGCAACAATTCACCGAGATTACATGCTTACCAATTGAGGGTGAAGCATAAGACAATGAAGTTACCTAATGATTTCAAATGATCCAACGATAGGGGCATATGTAGCAATGCTATATAGGCAAACTGTAACTTCACCATCTTTTGCAGAAGTGAAATGATTTGAATAATCAACAAACTTAGTAGTTTCATCTAACCAGGGTGATCTCTGATTGAAGAAGACTTCCCTTATGGAGTGCACATGGCTTATATCAGATTGAATTAATAGATAATGTGGCAATTAGCAGTCCATGCCCATGACTTAACAATCTTTGATGAATTTAAGTGCAATTTATCTCTTCCTCATGAATGCAAAAACTTGTACTTTAAACTAGCAGTTGTAGTTCTCCATCCTTTCCACAGTGGATGACTATTCATGAGAAGAAGCTAGTGATATATTAAAATTTTAAGAAAAGTTGGGCAATGTTTCTTCTCAATTAATATGGAGGATGAAGGTAGTTGAAGTTGGGTCAACATTGGATTCCTTTTGTGGTTTGA
Organism: Cupressus sempervirens; assembly: GCA_028749045.1. Lineage (NCBI taxonomy): Eukaryota > Viridiplantae > Streptophyta > Pinopsida > Cupressales > Cupressaceae > Cupressus > Cupressus sempervirens. Next base: position 691,287,457 of record CM053783.1, read on the forward strand.
GGTCTTCCAAATAGGTTGTGTATGTTGTAGTCTCGCCTATCTATAATTGATGCCTTACAATTTTTCTCTATTAATGCTAGCAGCTATTATGCTTGGACTATATTGATTTTGAATATAATTTCATGATTGTAGATATGAATCAATCTTAATTATTATTTTCACAATTTTCCCATGCAGTGTTGAACTTAGTAGTTTTTTGGGCTAATTTATTGCCCCACATTTGGTAATCATTTTTTTCCTTTCATGGATTTGTCTGATTAACATTTATTTCAATATAAAATTTCCTTCCATAAATAATTACTATATGCTTATTTGATCAAGAGGCTTAGAATTATTGCAAATCAATTTTTGTAAGGTCTTTGAATAATGTAAAGCTATGCGTGGTCTCTTCTTCTTGTTAAATTCAACACTTTTAAAATGCTATTTCCAGTGTTGGACTTACCAAAGAGAACTAAGATACATGTTCTTGTTTGGGTTAGTTTGGAGGCATTTTCATTCAGCCTATAATGCCATTTCTAAAATCTTACCACCTGAAAATTAAATCCCAAGAGGTTATGCACATATTGCATAGAGATTTTGTATTCTTTGGTTTGTGTATGGTATTTTGTTAAGGAAAATGTTATTGATCTCTAATTTATAGTTGGAAGCAACTATGAAGTGGGAAGTTAAGTCCCAGAGCCTTCCTTGCATTGCATTTCAAAAGAAATTTTATCTTTTCATTTCCCATTTTAACTTAAAAATCTTGTAGAAAGATCCAGAATTCACAAAGGCTATTCTCGGGGATAACTTAGATGCTTTTCAAAACATTCTTAGAAGAAACCATCAAGAAAGGTTGCAACAACAACACATACAACAGGAAGAAGTAGTAAGTGAATTTTTTATTCTTTATTGACCTTGCACATTCTATTTATGGTTTTGAACTTCTAGTCTGTGCTTGTCTAAATGAAGGTTTTCTCAATGGAAAAATTAATTCTTTGCTTGCTTTGGCATTTAGATTTTCTATGGTAGTGCTTATTGTGCTTAATGAATTCATTTCAAGTTTTCATGTATTCTTGTAGATGAATTAAATAAGTGATGTTGTTGCTTAAATAGGATATTGATTGTTTGTTTCTTTTTTTGTTGAAGAATTTGTTTTACCATGAAAAATCCTCTTTTGATTTTGATATTTACTTAGAATGTGTAGCAGTTTGTAATCAATACTTATATTAATTCTAACCTTCAACTTGAGACATACAAAGTTTTTCTTGTTTAAGGTGCTGCCTCTTTTTTCTTTTCTAATTCTATAAGGGCTTTGTATGTGGTAGGCACTTCTTAGTACTGATCCTTTTGATATTGATGCACAATGGAAGATTGAAGAAATGATTGGACAAGTATGAATAATTTGATCACAGTGAAGATTATAGAAGAGTCATAGAAGCATAAACTATATATTTTGTTATATATGGCTAGTATGCAATCATAAATAGCATGTTGAATACATTATAGATAATAGTGGGAGTTAAATGGTTGTTTTAGTTAATTTACCTTACTGAAATGTATATGCATCCTTAAAGGAAAATGAACAGACCACAATGATCTAACTGAAGTACTAATTTCTAGGAGCTTCAGGTGCTGCCTGTATTTAATGTTTGAAATCTGGCCATTTTTACTGGACCCAATAGGACCTCAAATGTTAGTCTAGAGGAGAGGCCTAAAATTCACAATGTGTGATTAAAAATTATAAAATTCCCTATAGGTAGACATTTCTTAAGGAAAGGTAGTACAAATTATATGCATATTTATTCGTAGCTTCTTTAGAAGACCTTGGATAAGTATTTCTACGTAATTGAATCATTTCCATGATCATCTTCTGATGTTTTCTACAAATGAAATTTTTATTGATAAATAATGATCTTTGTTGTATAATTGATTTGATCATCTATTTTAGAGTTTGTATTGCAAATATATCACTGAAAGTCCTACTTTTTTCTAAAGCATTGTGAAATTACAAATCAAGATAGTTTGAGAATATATCCTAATAATAAAATGACTAGCATCAAAGAAATGATGCATCTTTAATATAATTTTGGTTCAAAAGTGTAATGTATTTCATACCTTTTGTCAAATCTAGTGGTTGACTTATTTTAAAAGCATCAATTTGTGTCTCTAATCCATTGTTGATCTTTCTTCAACATTTATTTTCTTTAAGAAATCATGCAATGCTACCCCTAATTGCCAGACATTGAAGAATTGCCCAGTCCATAGCCCTTAAATAAAAAATGTTGACCAAGTTGAGATTAGAAACCTTATTCGACACACTTTCACATTTTTTCTGCTTCGGCTTCTACATCAACACTCACATAGGGGATAGGAGCCCACAAAAATGATGAAGATTGTCTGTCTGTGGTGTAAGTTAATCACTGAGGAGGAGTTCTTAAACCATATTGTGTGATCAAAAAATATGAAGTGCCTCACACCCTTGTAAGTATTTCAATATTCTTAGCTTCTTTGAGGCATTCTATAAAACAATTCACATGCCTTACCTATGATTTGACATTTTGCATGCATCCTGCACTCTCTCATTTGGCTGATGATGGATTACATAGAGTGATGTGAAATGATGATGCTAAAAAACACACACAATCAAATCCAAAACAAACTTGCATTACAAATGGATTGTGGAAATCTAATATTGTTAATTTCGCATGCATGTCTACCAGGACAATCACAACTTAAACATATATATAATAGATTATATATATTTTTAAGTTATGGTTGTCCTAGTAGACATGCATGTTATTATATATATGTTAAAGTTGTGACTGTCCTGGTAGACATGCATGCAAAATTAACAATATTAGATTTTCACAATCCATTTGTAATGCAAGTTCATTTTGGATTTGATTGTGTGTGTTTTTTAGCATCATCATTTCAGATCACTCTCTATAATCCATCATCAAGATGAGAGAGTTTACGATGCATGCAAAATGTCAAATCATAGGTAAGGCATGTGAACTATTTTATAGAATGCCTCAAAATTTTTTTTGGACTAAGCATTAGTCAAAATTTTGACCAATGCTTGGCAGTTTCCTACCAAGGATTGGTCTTGGAAGTTTTCAACCAACTTTTGACCAATTCTTGGAAGTTTTTGACCAAGCATTGGTCAAAATGTTGACCAATGCCTAAAAGTCTTCTACCAAGCATTGGTCAAAATTTTGACCAATGCCTGGTAGTTTTCAACCAAGCATTGGTTGAAATTTTGACCAATGCCTGGTAGAAATTGCACTAGGGCTTTGGAAAGTTTTTGACCAACTAGTAAGTTGGTCAAAATTTTGACAAGAGAAACTTTGATCAATTGGTTGGTCCAAATTCTGACCAACCTGAGTCAAAATTTTTACCAATATTGGTTGAAAAATGGGGTCAAATGTAAAATGAGAGGCAAAAAAGACAAGTAGGAAACCTACTATGTAAGTGGGCAATTGTCATTGCATGAGCCAACTCTAAGGTTACCCTAGCAACCTCTGTGGACTTTGAACCCCTAGTGTCTCTATGTGGCATCAATATCCTTTCGCACAAACAAGACATGCTAAAGAAGCAAGATTGCAACCAAGCATCCTCTCTACTCCCATCCTAGCCTGTACTAGCACTCAAGGCATAGGCGAGGAAAAACATTTGACTCTTATTAATTCATTTTACTCCCATTTAATGAAATGTTATCACTTATTAAAACAATTTACAATGGGTTACCTAGGAAACCTCTTTAGGGATCTGACCTAATTGCAAGCCACTTCCCAATATACACATAGATTACCTATCCTAAGCTCATGAAAAGTACAACTAATAAAATAAAAATTTTCACCTCAGTCCTTTACAAGCAACTAGAAATCACCTACAGATAAAACATAGTATTCACCTCAATCCTTTACAAGCAACTGGAAAATACCTAAAAATAAATCACAATAATCACATCAATCCTATACAAGCAATTAGAAAATACCAGAAGATAACTAATAAAAATCTCAAAAGTTACAACAAGAAAGTCACAATAATCACCTCAATTCTATACAAGAAACTAGAAAGCACTAACAAGCACCAATTAAAACTCATCATAGAAACACGTGAATACATCACCATGGTTAGGTGTAAAGATCATATACATAACATCATCAAATAACAAAAATCCCCAAGACTCTGGTAAACATCCTGACTGGTCAACATACTAAGTCAAACCCACAACGAAAACCAAAACAAATGTTCATCACAACAAGTGCAGTTTTATAATTTTGTTTGGTTTTTAAAACATAAGATTTTGTTTGAACAATAGGGTTCAAGTTTTTCATACTTCATTTAAGAAAAATATACCCCTAAAAGTTTATTTACAAAAGTTACAAATTTCCCCTTAATAGATAAATGATTATTTAATTAAATCAATATTAGTTTAAAAAAATTAAAATAATACAATTATACCTTGTTTATTTAAATAAAAACTCAATTTCCAAATCTCATAATAATTATACTAATTTTTTATAATTATAAATATTATTAAAATCAAACAATAACTTAAATTAATATCAAGCACTAACCAAACATCCTCTCTACTCCCATCCTAGCTTGTACTAGCACTTAAGGCATGGGCGAGGAAAAAAAATGATTCTTATTAATTCATTTTACTCTCATTTAATGAAATGTTATCACTTATTAAAACAACTTAAAATGGGTTATCTAGGCAACCTCTTTAGGGCTCCAACCTCCATTGCAAGCCACTTCCCATTGTACACATAGATTACCTACCCTAAGCTCACGAAAAGTACAACTAATAAAATAATAAATTTTACCTCAGTCATTTATAAGCAATTGGAAAACACCTATCGATAAAATACAATATTCACCTCAATCCTTTAGAAGCAATTGGAAAGCACCTAAAAATAAATCACAATAATCACCTTAGTCCTATACAAGTAACTGGAAAGCACTAGAAGATAACTGATCAGAAACTCAAAGGTTACAACAAGAAAGTCACAATAATCACCTTTGTTCTATACAAGCAACTGGAAAGCACTATCAAGCACTAGTCAAAACTCATCATAGAAACACGTGAATACTTTACCATGCTCAGGTATAAAAGATCATATACATAACATCATCAAAAAACAAAGTTCCCCAAGCCTCTGGTAAACATTCTGACTGGTCAACATACTAAGTCAAACCCGCAACCCAAAACAAAACAAACATTCATCACAACAAGTGTAGTTTTATAATTTTGTTTGGTTTTGAAAACATAAGCTTTTGTTTAAACAATAGGGTTCAAGTTTTTTGTACTTCATTTAAGAAAAATATATCCCTAAAAGTCCATTTACAAAAGTTACAAATTTCTCCTTAACAGATAAATGATTATTTAATTAAATCAATATTATATTTAAAAAAATAAATAATACAATTATACCTTGTTCATTTAAATCAAAACTCAATTTCTAAATCTCATAATAATTATACGAATTCATATATATATATATATAATTAAATAATAACTTAAATTAATATAATAATAATTATTAAATCATTAATAAAATAATACTAACATTATTTAATAATAATAATAATCAATTTAATAATATAATAAAAGTTATTAATAATTAATAATAATATTTAACATTAAACATATTAATAAATATTCAATATTACATACATTATAAATCTTTATCTAACAAAATTTAATAATAAAAAAGAAAACAAAAAAAAATGAAACTCACATTTTAGGCCCCTTGACCTTGCTTCTATCAGTAGCGCTCACTGCTTGGGTAGCTTTGGCTGCTGCAATAGCTACGCGCCGACGACCATAGTAGCATGGGAAGGGTAGACGAGGATGTCACGACCCTGATTCTCTCTTTCATTTTTAATTTTTTTAATAAATAAAAATTACAGCTTACACCCCCCATAAAAAATAATATTCCTCAATTTCCAGAATATAATATGTGATAAAAATTATCACAATAAAATTAGTTACTGCGGTAATTTTTATTAATACATTTTTTATATAAAAAATTACATAATATATCTAATAAGAAAAATATGAACAACCAATTGAATTTTGTATATCAAATTTAACCCTATCTAAATTGTAATCAATAAAATTATGAATTGTAAAATTTACCAAACAAGGGTTCCAATCTTTAATTCATTTACAAATGTTCTCAAAACGAAGAACAATAAATTCAAAAACAATGGTTTCAACCCAATTAAATTCTGAATACAGATCCACAAACACAAAGAAGACAAATTAATTTTAAAAGAATGAATTACTACACAAAACTTCAACAAGATTTGACCTAGATCTGATGCTAACGACCAAATGCACAAAGCTTGCAAGAAAATTTCCTTTTTCTTTCGAAACCCTCTTCCTGGAAGTTAGCTCCTCGAAACTATGTGTGGAGAAATGAATTCTAATTTCTTAATAAAGAGCTTTCTCCCTTTAGGGTTTCAGTTATGAAACCACACGAACCTTTTTCTTAATTGTTCTATTTTTTTTAAATTTCATGTGCAACCTTTTTGCAATTTAATTAATATAAACTTTATTAAATTAATTCTCTCTCTCTCTCTCTCACACACACACACACACACACACGCACACACACACACACGCACACACACACACACACACACACACACACACACACACACACACACACACACACACACACACACACACACACACACACAAAATTACAATATGCCTTTAATAAAATATTTATTAATTTAACTAATAATCATATTTAGAGTTTATTATAAAAATAAAACTCCTAAATAAATTATTAGTAAATTAAATAAATATAATTATGCCAAAATTAGAACTTTAGTTATATCTTTAAAATTTAATTCTTTTATTTAATTAATTTCTCAATTAATTAAATATAATTAAATATTGATTTTTCTTTATAAAAATTTCATTAAATTAAATCGTTAAATTATCTTTTAATTTGATTTAATTATAATTGAAAATCACAATAGACCCACAAAATTAAATATGAAAAACCAATGTGAAGAACAAAGTACTAGATCAAACTCAAGGGTCAAAATCACGAATTCACGTCAGTTGATGAATTTGGAATGGTAAAACTCAGATACTTTGTCCTACTTTCTAGAATAATTGGTTTAAGGTTAGGATTTGGACTCAAGAACTATCTCTCCTCTTTTACCATTGAGATATTGTGATAGGGCACACTCATCTTGGCAATTTAGGGAAGTTGATGCCTAGTACTTGCAATCTATATAAAATCTAAGCATGTACATACATATAATCTAAACTAAATAGGCAATGGTGGGAAGTGGTATGTCATGTAGATCCTGAATAGATGGTGACTATGACTCCCTCCCTCAACCACATAAAACATCAAACGTAAAGTAAAACATACAAGTACACCATACACATGTAAGTATGGAGTAAGTAAATCATATAACTACATATAAATCATCCATCTATCTATCATCATGAAATAATTGAAATCACTATATGAACATACATGCATCATCATCAAAAGAATAACCATGAACACATGAAATAAATGAGTATCAAGTAGCTCATCAAATATATCGATTGAATATGAAATAACATCTAAATCAAATCGGGTAACCAAGTACCACAATCATAAAACATAACCATAAAATAGGCCTAAAAGAATATGAAAATCCAACATGAAAGGAAAATGTGGGGTAGGCATTACATCCACCCCCTCGACTTATGCTTACTCCTAGAAGCCTACAAGAAGGATAAAAACTCTAGCACTCACTTTGCAGGTTCCATTAGACCCTTTCTCCCTGTAAGAGGGTAAGACTCCACTAAAAACACCCTCTGTGATCTACCCATATCTCTAATTGTGGGTTCTAAAGTTGTAGGTCTCTTATCTGAGAACTATGATTTCTATTAAAGATAATGGGATGACTTGTGTCTACATTATCTGCCTAAAAAACATTCTCCATCAAAATTCCTCTACACTCTAGATGCACTAGACTGCTGAAAACTACTCCCACTAGAAAAATAATAAGTACTCTATTATGGCTGGTCATATTGGTTGTGCTGAGAATTTGAAGAAACCCTAGATAGTGAACCACCACCACCATTTTGTACTGGAGGATAAGATCCTCCCTGTTACTGCTGTTGATTGCATCTAGAACAAGGCTTCCTTCTACTACCCGCCCCCTGGTTACCTTTGGAACTTGACGCTATAGGTGCTCCCACAAAACCACCATGTCCCAAAGTAACATTTTTCTCTACTAGGATAGCCTAATGTATTGCATCCTTGAGGGTTCTAGGTTGGAAAACCTTTACAACCCTAATGAGACAATTGTTTAGACCCTAAATGAAGTGCTGAACCATCAGTGGTGAAGTGTCACTAGTACCTGCATAAGGCATGAGCTCATAGAATTTATGGTCATACTTTGCAATAGTCATAGTACATTGCCTTAGATCATGGAACTCATCTACCCTTTGCTAGTGCCATTCCTCTGGTAGGAAGAGTTCATAGAAGTTCTCTAGGAATAAATCCCATGTAACGATGTTCATGTTCACTCTTAGTTTCTTCTCCTCAATGTTCCATGATGTAGCCCCAAAGAGTTATAGGTGGGTGATGACATACCTCACTTTTGACTTTAGATTCAAAGTCCTACATCATAAAACATATATCTAATGAAATTAACCATTGCTCTACCACATATCCTGTACCAATCCTAGTGAAAGGTTTGACCTTTGACCTTTGTATGTCCTTCACCTTAGTGACCTTAACTAACCTCTATCAGTCACCATGGAGGTCTCTCTAAGGACTCCTGGATCTCCACCTTTCCTCATTCCCAACATGATGTGATCCCTCCTAATCAACACCCCTTGGAGGAGGTAGGCACTCTAATATCATCCTCATCATTTGTCTCAAATTAGTCTCCTATGAGTTAACATGCTCTTCTCTATGTCTCTCCTCTCTATTCACCTATGGAACAAGACTCTCTCTAGCAGTAGGAAGAGGACTATCATGTCTACCTCTCCAACGACCTCTACCTCTACCTGGACTACAACCCGTAACAATGGATCTAGTCTCAGACATCATCCTCCTAGAAAATCCAAACAAGAACAACAAAAATGCTCACAAAGTCAACAACGACATACCACCTTAAAGCACAATCATAAGAAAATATGTTTGAAATCCAACTCAAGAGTTATTCAAAATTTTCCTTTTTCTATGTTTCAAGAAATCAAGTCAAAACTATCGTGTGTTCAAGTTGTAACATATACATAACATTGTTTAAGTTTCATTTCAATTTAACTAGTTGTCATCTAGAGGCATTCCAATATACCCACAATTCCCAATGTAGAAACTTGAGCTCTAATACCAGATGTAACGCCCCACTAGGGAACCCAAAATAAATTAACCTAAAGTTTCACTAAGTTTGTCAAAGATTAAAAAAAAAAGATAATAACAATGAGAGATAATATAGTGGAAGCAATAAATCTCATACATACAACCAACATAAATAGATTACATCTCTTAAGGGTCCCATGACGTTGAATCACACACACACACACACACAAAAGTTTTATTAATACTAAATTCGATACACAACAAATCCACATCAAATAATTATTACAAATACAATTCTAATTAAATAATATACGATTACATAAGATGCCACTTGGCATAATCGAAGTGCAAAATCATCCACTGTACAAGTCATAGGGTATGAAAATCTCAAAGAATATACATCATAAATAAAATACATGATTTGATTATAAATCAAGTACAATATAATAGAATAAAACCATCCAATAGAAACACAAGATTAGAAAGAAAGGAAAAACTGCACAAGGACATCCAACATCAACATCCAACTCTCGTATCTCAATGGTATAAGAAAAATCACTACCACCTGACCTCATGGAACCTAACTCAACCACTTTGACTGTGCTGAGGAGATAGTCTCAAGTCCCATATAGATATCAGTCCACAAGTCATAATCAACATCTAGGTCAAAGAAATCCTGATAGCAATCTATCTCAAAGATTACCAAGACACAAGTAACATCTAAACCCAGAGGCAAAAAAGATAAGTAGGAAGTCTACTATACAAGTGGGCAAGTGTCATCACATGAGACAACTCTAAGGTTACCCTGGAAGCCTCTATGGACTCTAGCCCCCTAGTGTCTTTATGCAACATCAATATCCTTTCATACATACAAGGCATACTAATGAAGAAGGTCACAACCAAGCATCCTCTCTACTCCCATCCTAGCTTGTACTAGCACTCAAGGCATGGGCAAGGAAAAATACCAACTCTTATTAATTCATTTTACTCTCATTTAATAAAATGTTATCACTTATTAAAAAAAATTACAATGGGTTACCTAGGTAGCCTCTTTAGGGCTCTGACCTCCATTGCAAGCCACTTTCCAATGTACACATAGATTACCTACCCTAAGCTCATGAAAAGTAAAGCTAATAAAATCACAATTTTCACCTCACTCATTTAAAAGCAACTAGAAAGCACCTATAGATAAAACACAGTATTCACCTAGTCTTTTACAAGAAACTAGAAAGAACCTAAAGATAAATCACAATAATCACCTTAGTTCTATACAAGCAACAAGAAAACACCAAAAGATAACTGATAAAAAACTCAAAGGTTACAACAAGAAAGTCATAATAAACACCTCAGTTCTATACAAGCAACTGGAAAACACTAAAAAGCATTGATCAAAACCCATCATAGAAATATGTAAATACATCACCATGGTGGGGTATAAAAGATCATATACATAACATCATCAAATAATAAAATTCCCCAAGCCTCTGGTAAACATCTTGACTGGTCAATGTACTAAGTCAAACCCATAGCCCAAAACAAAATAAATGTTCATCACAACAATTATAGTTTTATAATTTTGTTTGGTTTTGAAAACATAAGATTTTGTTTAAACAACAAGGTTCAAGTTTTTCGTACTTCATTTAAGAAAAATATATCCCTAAAAGTCCTTTTACAAAAGTTACAAATTTCCCCTTAACAGATAAATGATTATTTAATTAAATCAATATTAGATTAAAAAAATAAATAATACAATTATACCTTGTTGATTTAAATCAAAACTCAATTTCCAAATCTCGTAATAATTATACTAAATATTTTTTTATAAATATTATTAAAATTAAATAATAACTTAAATTAATATTATAATCATTATTAAATCATTAATAAAATAATATTAACATTATTTATTAATAATAGTTATCAATTTAATAATATAATAAAAGTTATTAATAATTAATAATATTTAACATTAAACATATTGATAAATACTTAATATTTAATATATTGTAAAAATTTATTTAACAAAATTTAATAATAAAAACACAAAAAAAAAAAAAAATTGAAACTCATGTTTTAGGCCCGTCGGGCTTGTTGCTATCAACAACGCTAGCTACTTAGACAACCTTGGCTATTGTAGCAGCTACGACTGCTGTCAACAACCCTAGCTGCCTTTGCAACATGGGAAGGGGGGGACGGGGAAGTCACAACCCCAATTCCCTCTTTCAATTTTTTTTATAAATAGAAATCACAACTTAACTCCCCCATAAAAAAACAATATTCCTCAATTTCTACAATATAATATGTGATAAAAATTATGACAACAAAATTATTTATTATGGCAATTTTAATTAACATATTTTTTAAAATAAAAATTTAAGTAATAGATCTAATAGGGAAAACACGAAGAACCAATTTAATTTTGTATATCAAATTTTGATCCATTTTCCACGCCCTACCCAATTATAATCAATCAAATTACGAATCTCTAAAATTTACCAAACGAGGGTTCCAATCTTCAATTCATTTATAGATGTTTTCAAAACAAAGAACAATGAATTCATAAACAAGCATTTGAACCCAATAAAATTCTGAATACATATCCACAAACCGAAGAAGACAAAATGATTTTAAAAAGAAGAATTACTGCGCAAAACATCAATAAGATCCTACTTGAATCTGATTCTAATGATTGAATGCACAGAGCTCGCAAGCAAATTCCCTTTTTCTTTTGAAACCCTCTTCTCAGAAATTAGCTCCTCCAAACCTGTGTGTGGAGAAATGAGCTCTAATTTCTTAATAAAGAGCTTTCTCCCTTTATGGTTTCAGTTTTGAAATCACGCAAAATCTTTTTCTTAATTATTGTATTATATTTTTAATTTCATGTGCAATCTTTTTGCAATTTAATTAAAATAAACTTTATTAAATTAATTCTTTCTCTCTGTTATTAAATTACAAGACATCTTTAATAAAATATTTATTAATTTAACTAATAATCATATTTAGAGTTTATTATAAAAATGAAACTCCTAAATAAATTATTATTAAATTAAATAAATATAATTATGCCAAAATTAGAAATTTAATTAAATCTTTAAATTTAATTGTTTTATTTATTTAATTTCTCAATTAATTAAATATAATTAAATATTGATTTTTCTTTATATAATTTTCATTAAACTAAATCACTAAATTATCTTTTCATTTCATTCAATTATAACTAAAAATCGCAACAGACCCACAAAACTAAATATGAAAACCCAATTTAAAGAACATAGTACTAAATCAAACTTAAGGGTCAAAATCTTGAATTCACATCACTTGACAAATTTGGAAGGATAAAACTCAAATATTTGTCATACTTTCTAGGACAATTGGCTTAACTTTAGGATTTGGACTCAAGAACTATTTTCCCTCTTTTACCATTGAGGTACTGTGATAGGGCACACTCATCTTAGCAATTTAGGGAAGTTGATGCCCGATACCTACAATCTGTATAAAATTTGAGCATGTACATACACATATAATCTAAACTAAATAGGACATGGTGGGAAGTGGTGTATTGTGTACATCCCAACTAGCAGGTGATTACGATTCCCTCTCTTAACCACATTAGAAATGTTAAACATAAAGTAAAACATACAAGTACTCCACACACATGCAAGTACAAGGTAAGTAAATCATAGAACTACATATAAATCATTCATCTATCTATCATCATGAAATTTCTGAAATCACTATATGAACATACATGCATCATCATCAAAAGAATAACCATGATCACATGAAATAATTGAGTATTATGTAGCTCATCGAATATATCAATTGAATATGAAATAACATCTAAATCAAATTGGGTAACCAAGTACCACAATCATTAAACATAACCATAAAATTGGCCTAAAAGAATATGACAATCCAAAATGAAAAGAAAACTAGGGGTAGGGATTACAACAAACAAAACAATAACACCCATCCAAGGTATAGACAATAGGATTCACCTTGAACCCATGATAGAGGGGTGAAGGTGGAATACCATGTAGGAGATGCCAAATGTAGAACATACAAGAAACATGCATCTTCCAAAGCTAGAATTCACATACAATTTCCATACTTTCTTTTCCTTATCTCCCCCAAAACAAGATCAATAACATTGGCATGCAAGACCCATACACCTTGCAATTCTTCCCTCTTCTCTCCATAAGAAGAGACTCTACCCTTCCATGGAGTCCAACTAACCCCTTCCCCCATACTTGGCCACTTCTTCCCTATTCAAGGGTGAGTAATGCCATTACACCCTTCATAGTTCCCTCTGTAGACACCTAAATTTGATTACACTATTTTAGTAATCCTATTTAGTTATCTAAAAAGGCATTATTAATTAAATTTCTATTTAATTAATCCTTTGTCATCCCCTAGTTGATTAATTTAATTAATCATCTATAGTCCTAATTGATAAATCAAATAATCTATTATTTATCAATTAAATCCTATTCTTCTATCTAATTCCAAAATTCCCCATTTATTAAATAAATCTATTTGATAAATGAAATCCTCAAATTCAAAAACCCCTAACCTATCTCTAATCTTCCATTTAGCCTAATCCACCCCATCCACCCATACTAACCAAGCTTAGCCACTAACTCACCCACCCTCATTAATGCCATCCACTTGCACATCTCTAACATCCCTAATCTAATCCTAAACCCAAGCCTAATCCACCCCCTAATGTTGTCACATTCCTTAAACAAGTTTAAGACTTTCCTAATCCAAACCAAAGTCTCCCCTCAAAAAACCCAACCACTAAGTCATGAGTGCTCTTACAAAACATAAAGACTCTTACAAGCCCACTCATGACTCTTACACCCATCTTTCACACTCTTCCCTCTTCCACACTCATTCCTCTTACATCCCTCTTACATACTCAACCCCACTCATCATGCCTTTAACCAACCCTTTACCCTACCCTCTCACACTCATCCTCCTTGTGACAAGTGTCACCTTCCCATTGGTGCTAAACAAGCACAATCCATGTGCTCTCCTTTGAGTGCATCCTAGCCCTCCTTAAGCCTTCATCCATCCTTGCATCTAAGCCCTCCATCCCTCTACCCCTTAGCCTATAAATTGAATCCCATCCCAAGCCATTTCATCAACAATCTTTGAGCTAAAGTTACCATGCTATTTTGAGAACCAAAGCCATCAATATTACCCTTATAATGCCAAATTGAGAGCTCACAAAGCTACCAATTTGCCATTACCCATCTCCATTGAAGCAGCTTTTGAGCATCTTGAGCATACATCCATAGAAAAAGGACACATCTACAGAATCAAGAAAGCATGGAGTGTTTTCTCTTGTGAGGTTTGCACTTCTTGTTTGCTTTCTTTGTCTAAGCATATATGTGAATTTAGTTTTTGGTTTGTGAATGTTTAATTTATTTGTTAGTGTTCTTTGCATACTGATTCTGGTTCTACATTTTGACAGAGCCATTACCACGACACCATTTCCCAAACACTTTGAGGTACCTAAATTTGAAAAATTCAGAGGAAAAGGAGACACTGTCACACATATCAAAGAATTTTACATGCATTGCCAGGACGTGGCATACAATGATGTCTTCCTCTTGCGCCTTTTTCCCAAAAGCTTGGCTGGACCAGCTCTTGAATGGTTTTATAGAATCCCCTATGGCACAATTAAAAACTTTGCTGAATTATCTAAGGAATTTGTAGCCCAATATGCCCATCTTGTTGAAACAGAGCTATCAATAGTTGATCTTGTCCACACCAAGCAAAAAGGTGGAGAAAGCCTTGCCGAATACCTGCAAAGATGGCAAACCCTTACCACCCGCATATCCTGCACCTTGCCAGAACGCCATGTGGTGAAAATGTTTATTGATAATGCACATCCCAGCTTGGCTCACCACATGACCATGAACTGTTTACAGACCTATAAGGATATCAAAGAGAAAGGAATGATCCTTGAGCAAGGACTCATCAAAGATGGTGTGGTAAAGATTTACAAAGAGGCCAACCAAAATCAATCACATTCCAATGACAAGTCTAGGTATTGGAACAAAAACAAGCATGTTGCAACAGATGGGGTTACTGACACCAGACATGTGAATATCCTTGGTCCTTCCCAAAATCAGTCTAACCCACCATATCAAACAAGCAATCAACAAGCTATCAACTACCAACAACAGAATAACCAAAGCTATCAAAACCACAATACAAGACCCAACTTTCAAGGGTCTAACAATCAAGCTAATGCCATCAATGTAGCTGCAGGGCAAAAGCCCATATTCCAACCTGCACCTAGAAACTATACACCCCTTGGTGAGCCATTGGATGTTATTTTTGAGAAATTGGCTAAGGAAAACCTCATCAAATTTCCTCCTACCCAGCAAATTGATCCAAGCCAATCCAAAGCTGCATGGTACAAGGACAATGAGTATTGCAAGTTCCATAGGGTAAGCGGTCACACCACCCTCAGATGCATGAAACTGAAAGACTATGTGCAAGACCTCATTGATCGAAAGGAAATCACTGTTGGTGCCCAAACCTCTCCCAATGCAGGCTTACAGATTTATCAAAATGCTTTTCCTCCACACAACAACCAAAATCCTGGAAAAGCACCTATCCAAAACAACACCAACAACCGCCAGCCAAACCAACAGCATGGGAAGAACAATGACCACACTTCATCCTATATAGACTATGGTAGCCTTATAGGTTGTATATCTGAGAAAGAGCCTTCTATCAATGTTATCAATATCCGAGGACCAGACAATGAGTGTGCGGTCACCACTCGAAGAGCGCAATTTAACATCGCAGGCCCACCAGTTTCATCAACACCATCAGCTCCATCAAAAAGCCGGTACAATATCTTGGAACACCTTGGGAACATGCCAGCCCAAATATCCATTTTAGACCTTCTCCACACTAGTCCTGTGTACAAAGACATCCTTGACAGTGCTCTCATAGAATCCCGTGTCCCTTCTGATATCAATGCTACTGATTTTCGTAATCTTGTTGGACACCTTTCATCCTCATGTGCCCTATCTTTCAAACCCACCGACATACCCGCAGTTGAGCCAGATCACACCCTTCCGCTTCGCATAGCCATCATGGTATCCAATTTTGCCGTGAAAAGAGTAATGATAGATAATGGATCAGCCTTGAACATTTTCACCCTAAAATTTATAAAAAAAGCTGGGTATACTAAGGTGGATATGATCAGTGAGGTTATCACCATCAAAGCTTATGACAACTTGGAAAGGACCACAGAAGGGACTATTTTGCTACCAATCAAGGTTGGTCCAGTCATCCAAGAGATAGTTTGCCATGTTTTTGATCTAAACCTACCATTTAACATCCTCCTCGGTCGCCCATGGATTCATGCTATGAAGGCCATTCCATCCACCTACCATCAGTGCATCACATTTTTGCATCAGGGCACTGAGGTAACCATCCACGCCGATCCAGAACCCTTTGCTTACTGCAATGCAGTTGAAGCTTCATATACAAACCATTACCCTAGAATAGACATCGGCACAGCCATCGCCAGCTCATCCCACACTTGTAATGACGCAAAAACCATCCTCGCCTCCACCCTATCTACTGTAAAGATCAACAACAAAGGCTGTGGAGAATATAGTCTATCAGATGCATTTGCTGTTGGAGCAATCCCACTTGATCCACATACCCATGGACGACCAACATGTCACAAATCTAAGGAGATTCCACCTCCTCGATACAAATAGTTTGGCCCAACCACCTTTGTATCCTCAAAAATGCCTCTTCATGAGGAGCTCAATCTAGATATCAACAATTGGTTACATAAGGATGCCCCTCCAAGAAATCAAGCACGCCTTGATCACTTCAGCCAGAAGTATCCCCAACAACATAAGCTCATCACTAAAAAATGGAACTATCAAGGAGGTGGACTAGGACCAGAAGAAAGGGGCATGCAATGTCCCATCGAAGCACATAATTGGGAAATAAAGTCAGGTCTTGGCTTTGGCATACCCACAACTGGGGGCACCAACGAGAACGGTCACGCTTTTTCGAACATCCACCGCGACCTTGTCAAAATCAAAGACATTCTTGAGGAAGTTGAAAAGAGAGCCTACGACGATGTCCCAGACCAAATCTTCCTAGGAGACTCTATTCTCCGAGAACTATCCATCCATCTCATTGACCTACCACTTGCTCATCCACAACTCATAGATTGGGACCAACCAAGTGTCATACATATTGATGAGTTCGCATTAGAGGAAGCACTTCTAAGATTCATGGGAGCTGAAACTCCTCATAAGAAGACAAAGCCAGATTCTGCCTACATCTACAAGCTAGATCCCAAGGGGTATTTTGGAGAAAATCCCCAACCTAGTTTCGATACACCCAAAACTGGAACTAAGGTAAATCTGGGACTAGCTAAGGCAGCGAAGAGAACTCCTCAGCAAGAAAATCTAGAGCCACAAGTAGAACATGAGGATTTAGTATTGCCTCCTCAAGATAATCGACCAGAGGTGTCTTCTATTCTAATAGAGGATACTAGAGAAGTCAACATTGGTTCTTCAGAGATCCCTAGAATTGTTCACATTGCTGCATCCCTATCACAAGACCAAGCTGACCTCCTCTTTAAGGTTTTATGAGAGAACATTGACCGATTTGCATGGTCATATCAGGACATGCCAGGACTTGATCCAAAGCTTGTAGTTCATCATCTTGCAGTCGATCCAAAGATCAAGCCCGTCAGACAAAAGCTTAGAAAAATGCACCCCAAGGTGGCATTACTAGTCAAAGCTGAACTAGAAAGAATGTTAGTTGCTAAGGTTATCCGACCTATCGACTACTCAGAATGGATCTCCAACATGGTCCATGTCACTAAGCCTTCTGGTGACATCAAAATCTGTACTGATTTTAGAGATCTTAACAAAGCTTGTCCAAAGGATGATTTTCTCTTGCCCAACATAGATATGATTGTAGATCTTACAGATGGACATGAAATTCTGTCCCTTATGGATGGATTTTCTGGTTATAATCAAATCAAGATTGCAGAAGAGGACTAGCATAAGACAACATTCACTACCCCTTGGGGAACCTTTTGCTACACCATGATGCCTTTTGGCCTAAAGAATGCTGGGGCTACCTATCAAAGAGCTATGACAGCCATTTTCCATGATCTTATCCATAGCATTTTGGAGGATTATGTGGATGATATCCTAGTCAAATCTCACACCTTCATGGATCATCTTGCTGACCTAGAGAAAGTCTTTGATAGGTTGGCCCAATATCATCTCATGCTAAATCCCAAGAAGTGTGTCTTTGGGGTCACATCTGGCAAGCTTCTAGGCTTCATAGTTTCTAAACGAGGTATAGAGATCGACCCCAAAAAGGTCAAGGCTATCTTAAACATGCCTCCTCCCCAGACACTATGACAGCTTCGCTCTCTTTAGGGAAAACTTCAATCTGTCCGGCGCTTCATCTCCCAACTTGCAGATAAGTGTACACCATTCTCACACTTGCTAAAGAAGAATGAGAACTTCAAGTGGGATCTTTTATGTCAGCGCAGCTTTGATCAGCTCAAGCAGTATCTCACCAATCCCCCTATCTTGGTTCCACCAGTTCTTGGTCATCCCTTGATCTTGTATATATCAGCAACACCTACTGCTCTAGGGGCACTTCTAGCACAACATGATGATTATAGCAGAGAGAGAGCCATCTAATATATCAGTAGGACCCTAGTTGGTTATGAACTCAATTACACTCCTATGGAAAAAGCTTGTTTGGCAGTTGTTTTCTCAACTCAAAAGCTTTGCCACTACATGCTAAGTCATACCATCCAACTAGTCTCCAAGATTGACCCTCTCAAGTATATGCTCTCCAGAACAACACTTACAGGCCGTTTGGCCAAATGGGTTATGCTACTAAGTGAGTTTGACATCCAATGTGTGGATAGAAAGGCAATCAAAGGGCAAGCTATAGCAAATCACCTAGCTGATGCACCTCTAGTAGATGCATATCCTTTGCTCACAGAATTTCCAGATGAGCATATCTACCTAATTGAAGAACAACCCCCATGGAAGCTTTATTTTGATGGCTCATACACCTCTCATGGATCAGGGGCAGGAATATTATTAGTTACACCTCAAGGAGATTACATTCCAAAAGCCTTCAAGCTACAATTCCCTAGCACCAACAATATAGCAGAATATGAAGCTCTTGTAGCAGGATTAAAGATAGCTGTAGAATGGAATATCACTGAGTTACAAGTCTTTGGTGATTCCCAGCTCATCATCAAACAAGTCTTAAATGAATATCAAACCAAAGATGAAAAGCTATTACCCTACAAAGAGCTAGTTGATCAGCTGACCCAACATTTTACAAAGCTTCAGTTTACACAAGTGCCTCGAATGCAGAACAAGGTAGCAGATGCCATGGCCACTATCGGCTCACTCTTGGAAATTCCCCAAGAAGCTACGCAGTATGAGTTTTTAGTTGAGCAGCTCCTCACACCTGCCTATGCGAATGAGGATTCAAACCGTGTTTGTATCTTGGTTGGTCCCCAATCCCCTTGGTACCATGAAATTCACGCTTACCTTAATGATGGTATCATATCCCCTCACCTCACACGTACCCAACACCAGAACCTCATCCGAAAATCATCCCGCTATGTTATCATAGCCAATACCCTATATCGTCGGGGTTATCACGATACTCTCTCTCAATGTTTAGATGAAAATGAGGCCGCGATGGCATTAAAAGAAGTACATTATGGAATTTGCGGTGCCCACATGAGTGGTATTGTCCTAGCACAAAAAATCCTTAGAGAAGGCTACTATTGGCCTACCATTGAAGAAGATTCTTGTGAATTTGTTAGAAAGTGTCTCCCATGTCAGCAACATGCAAATCTTGTGCACGCTCCAGCACAGGATCTACAACCTATTGCACCACCTTGGCCTTTTGCTTGTTGGGGCCTTGATCTAGTTGGAACTATCACCCCTCTCTCATCTGATGGACATAAATGGATAATAACAGCTACAGACTATTTCACTAAGTGGGTGGAAGCAGTCCCCCTAGTCTCAGCTATAGGAGTTCAAGTCTCCAAGTTCATCTTGTACCACATTGTTTGCCGCTTCGGCATCCCATCCACCATCTTCACTGACCACGGAGGTAACTTTGAAAATCTCAACATGAAAGAATTATGCACTTCCCTCCGCATCCATCACCACTTTTCTAGCCCATATTTCCCACAAGGTAACGGCCAGGCAGAGGCAACTAACAAAACCCTCCTCAAAATCCTAAAGAAAGTTGTCAATGATTCTGGCCGTGATTGGCACCTTCAAATAAATCCAGCTCTATGGGCCTATCGAACTTCCTTCTGTACATCCACAGGCACAACTCCATACTCCCTAGTCTATGGTGCCAAAGCGGTATTACCTATAGAAGTTGAACTTCCCTCACTACGCATATCTTTGCGAGGGAAAATCTCAGATGAAGAATACAGAGTAGCTCGACTCACCCAACTAGATCTCTTAGACGAGAAGAGACAACAAGCCTATGACCATCTCAAAGTCTATCAAACTCATCTCAAAAGAAATTTCAATAAGAAGGTGCTCCCATGACACTTTCAGCCAGGTGACATGCTCCTCAAAGAAAATATGAAAGTCCAAGCAGATCGAGAAAAGAAAGGCAAGTTTGAACCTGTAGAACCAGAATCAGTATGCAAAGAACATTAACAAATAAAGTAAACAATCACAAACCAAAAACTAAATTCACATATATGCTTAGACAAAGGAAGAAAACAAGAAGTGCAAACCTCACAAGAAAAAGAACTCCATGCTTTCTTGATTCTGTAGATGTGTCCTTTTGCTGTGGATGTATGCTCAAGATGCTCAAAAGCTGCTTCAATGGAGATGGGTAATGGAAAATTGGTAGCTTTGTGAGCTCTCAATTTGGCATTATAAGGGTATGGTTGATGGCTTTGGTTCTCAAAATAGCATGGTAACTTTAGCTCAAAGATTGTTGATGAAATGGCTTGGGATGGGATTCAATTTATAGGCTAAGGGGTAGAGGGATGGAGGGCTTAGATGCAAGGATGGATGAAGGCTTAAGGAGGGCTAGGATGCACTCAAAGGAGAGCACATGGATTGTGCTTGTTTAGCACCAATGGGAAGGTGACACTTGTCACAAGGAGGATGAGTGTGAGAGGGTAGGGTAAAGGGTTGGTTAAAGGCATGATGAGTGGGGTTGAGTATGTAAGAGGGATGTAAGAGGAATGAGTGTGGAAGAGGAAAGAGTGTGGAAGATGGGTGTAAGAGTCATGAGTGGGCTTGTAAGAGTCTTTATGTTTTGTAAGAGCACTCATGACTTAGTGGTTGGGTTTTTTTGAGGGGAGACTTTGGTTTGGATTAGGAAAGTCTTAAACTTGTTTAAGGAATGTGACAACATTAGGGGGTGGATTAGGCTTGGGTTTAGGATTAGCTTAGGGATGTTAGAGATGTGCAAGTGGATGGCATTAATGAGGGTGGGTGAGTTAGTGGCTAAGCTTGGTTAGTATGGGTGGATGGGGTGGATTAGGCTAAATGGAGGATTAGAGATAGGTTAGGGGTTTTTGAATTTGAGGATTTCATTTATCAAATAGATTTATTTAATAAATGGGGATTTTTGGAATTAGATAGGAGAAAAGGATTTAATTGATAAATAATGGATTATTTGATTTATCAATTAGGACTATAGATGATTAATTAAATTAATCAACTAGGGATGGCAAAGGATTAATTAAATAAGAATTTAATTAATGATGCCTTTAGAGATGGCTAAATTAGATTACCAAAGCAGTGTAATCAAATTTAGGTGTCTACAGAACCTACATGGCTTGGTCCCTATGTGGTTACTGCCTCCTTTGGCTCCGGAGCCTATCAATTATCTACACCAGAAGGAGAACTCTTGAATGATCCCACTAACATCATTCATCTCAAGAAGTTCTATGCTTGAAGATCCTTGGTATACCTAGCTTTTGAAAAATACAAAAAAAATAAAAAATAGTAAAGAGAAATAAGCGTCCAATGGTGAAAACTTGGCAATTCAAGCGCCTTGGATAGGTACCTTGGTGAAAACCTGGTAATTCAAGTGCCTTGTGTGCTAAAGACTAATCCATTATCTATCACTATCCTATCCCTCATCCATCCACCCACCATCCCATAAAACAGCTGCTTGTTCCCTTGGTGTTCCAATCAAATATCCAAAATCTGATGGAGCTTGTCAATACCTCCTGTACAGCTTGTAAATCTTGTACCAGAGCTTGTATTATACCTTGTAAATCTTGTACCATACCTTGTATATATCTGAATCTTGTCCAAAGCTTGTACCATATTCTAGCTTGTAAATAATCTTGTATCCTAGCCTGTATCCTATCACATGCACACACAGAATCCCATTTTCCTTAAGCTTTTCACAAACCATCTACCTATCCACCTATAAACTATTATAGACATCCCATCCTTCACAAATATTTCCATCTCACAAAAAACCAAAACATGAACAAACTTGTACATTTGTAACATATCTTGGTCTATCAGCTTGTACATCCTCTTTAGCTTAGTATCATTGTATCTATCTGGCTTTCGTGTTAGTTCATCCTTGGTCAACATCTTGCACACATCGCACACCTTGGTTAGATATTCCAATGCATCCTTTAGCTAGATCTCCTGTCACCAAAGTGTTATCCTTCTTAGTTCAGCTTGCCAGATGCATCACTCATCCGGATCCATCAGCTTAGGTGCTCTCTGATAGATTCTTGCAGGATATAGCTTTCCTCATGTCTGATCTTGGTCCGTTAGTACCTCATCCTACCCATCTCATTGGAAAACAGTTCTCTTTTGGATTTTCACTTTCTTTTGATTTGGGATCTTCCCTTTTGGGTCTTGAAATATCTTTTCCAAGCAATCTCCTTGTTCCCTCCTCAAGGTTGCCATGATCTTCCATATCATGGTATGCTGCGAATGGGGCAATTAGAGTGTAAGGTCTTGATCAGGTCTTTTGCTTGTTTTCTTTTTCTGCTTGTGGGTTACCTAGTGTCGTTTCCACGCTTCTTCCTCTGGGATTCATGTGTGATACTGGGGCAATCCTTGCGTGTTTGTTTCGAGTTAGTTCGTCAGTCCTCTGGACGGTTGGTGAAAAGGCCTTGATGTTCTTGGTAACCTTGGCAATTAACCAACAGTCCTATAGCAAATCTAGTGCTCAACTACATGGTGGTACTTCTCTTTGAAGTATCCCCCCGCTCAAAAAGCTTCAATGGATTCCCTTCATCTCCATTATCCCCCATCCATATCCTACATCTATCACTCCTACCCCAGCTTATGCATCAATATCTCTTTGAATCACTCCTCACGCTTAGCTTTAGGGATCCACAATCCTAGTCTTAGGGATCCACCAATCAAATCAATCCACCAAGCCTCATCTTTTGAGATCCACAATCCTAGTCCTAGGGATCTCCAGAGCCCATCTTCCACCAGTCTGACTCTTTGAAATCTTGTTGCATCAGCTTTATCATTCTATCATCCATCTCCCTACCATGGATTCCTTTTAGAGCACTCCGCTCCTCCTCCCCCCTCCCCCCCCCCCCCCCCCCCCCCCCCCCATCCTGGAAAGTCTTAAGCTTGCTTTACTGTTGTGCCCTTGATTTCCCTTCATCATTCTCCCATAGTGAGAGTTTGAGCTCATTCAGCCCCTTCTCTTTGCCAATGTGTGTCTTAGCTCATCACAATTTCTTGTACTTTTCAAGAAGTCGTCGAGCCTCATTTCTCTCCCCGCCACCTTCTTGAGGGGGCATCATCTAAGTCTAGTCTGTCCTCTTCTTATCCGAGACTGGGGCAACCTTGTTGCTAAAACATCTTCTTCATGTCGTCTTCATTCGAAC
The DNA here is from genome assembly GCA_028749045.1 of Cupressus sempervirens. Lineage (NCBI taxonomy): Eukaryota > Viridiplantae > Streptophyta > Pinopsida > Cupressales > Cupressaceae > Cupressus > Cupressus sempervirens. The sequence goes on from CM053783.1 coordinate 691,311,700, forward strand.
TTCTTTGAAATAGTATTGTCTCAACACTATGTCAAAGAGGGGCAAAATGTAGACACCTAAATTTGATTACACTATTTTAGTAATCCTATTTAGTTATCTAAAAAGGCATTATTAATTAAATTTCTATTTAATTAATCCTTTGTCATCCCCTAGTTGATTAATTTAATTAATCATCTATAGTCCTAATTGATAAATCAAATAATCTATTATTTATCAATTAAATCCTATTCTTCTATCTAATTCCAAAATTCCCCATTTATTAAATAAATCTATTTGATAAATGAAATCCTCAAATTCAAAAACCCCTAACCTATCTCTAATCCTCCATTTAGCCTAATCCACCCCATCCACCCATACTAACCAAGCTTAGCCACTAACTCACCCGCCCTCATTAATGTCATCCACTTGCACATCTCTAACATCCCTAATCTAATCCTAAACCCAAGCCTAATCCACCCCCTAATGTTGTCACATTCCTTAAACAAGCTTAAGACTTTCCTAATCCAAACCAAAGTCTCCCCTCAAAAAACCCAACCACTAAGTCATGAGTGCTCTTACAAAACATAAAGACTCTTACAAGCCCACTCATGACTCTTACACCCATCTTCCACACTCTTCCCTCTTCCACACTCATTCCTCTTACATCCCTCTTACATACTCAACCCCACTCATCATGCCTTTAACCAACCCTTTACCCTACCCTATCACACTCATCCTCCTTGTGACAAGTGTCACCTTCCCATTGGTGCTAAAAAAGCACAATCCATGTGCTCTCCTTTGAGTGCATCCTAGCCCTCCTTAAGCCTTCATCCATCCTTGCATCTAAGCCCTCCATCCCTCTACCCCTTAGCCTATAAATTGAATCCCATCCCAAGCCATTTCATCAACAATCTTTGAGCTAAAGTTACCATGCTATTTTGAGAACCAAAGCCATCAATATTACCCTTATAATGCCAAATTGAGAGCTCACAAAGCTACCAATTTGCCATTACCCATCTCCATTGAAGCAGCTTTTGAGCATCTTGAGCATACATCCACAGCAAAAGGACACATCTACAGAATCAAGAAAGCATGGAGTGTTTTCTCTTGTGAGGTTTGCACTTCTTGTTTTCTTTCTTTGTCTAAGCATATATGTGAATTTAGTTTTTGGTTTGTGAATGTTTACTTTATTTGTTAATGTTCTTTGCATACTGATTCTGGTTCTACACCCTCATACAAAAAATTGAAAGATGAAAAAAACAAGAATGAAATCAAACCCAAAATACCATCCCTTACATTACAATATCACAAAATACATAATGTCATATGCAAGAGAATACAATCACATTCTAATTTATTTGCAAAACAAGAACAAGATTTCCATGGCAATGGAGATGACCAACCTTCGCAACTGTTATGGTAAAATGATATTTGAGAATATCCCAATCCCTTTGCTTTCTTCAATCCAAAACCCTAATGTCTCTAAAAATAGAGATTGGTTGAACACCCACTAACTCCTCCAAGGGCCTCTAAAAAGGCCTCCAAGTCCTACCCACATATCAACATTAAATTCAATTTTGACCCTTAGTCCTTTGGCTTTCACCTTCCCCCTATTGTAAATGCAAGATTGGAAAGGAGTGTGGGTTTGGGGGAAGATCAAGAGTTTACTCAATTTTCATAACATGTGGAAAATGAGATATTTAGAGGGTCATCAAAGCCACTAGGGGGTTCTCGTAGTGCTAAAAATGTCCCTAACCCATACCCCTAAAGCTTGGGTACTTAGATTTCACTAAAATGAGTCCCCTAGGACCAATTTTTGGCATCTACAAGTGACTGAAAAATTTGAATCCAAATAACCTAATTGATGGGACTTTACAAGTATCTCTAATCAAGGAGCATTTAATTAGGCTCCTAATAAGTCAGGTGGGTTAAGTATTACATTGTCAACCTTAGTAGACATGTCATTTATACATACACATGATAAGTGTCAAGTGACATTATAAAATCACATTACACAACATCTGACATGCCACTAATTACATAATGAAATCACCTAATACATACATACAAATTATGATCACAAATTAAATCACTTAATAATGAGATTTGAATATCTTCATTAGATTCAACCTTGGTTTTACAGTTTGCACATAGGGTTTGTTATTATCTCTCCACTAAACTTCCATGTTAACTTTCTCACACACTCAATCCGAATATCAATAGTTTGATGAAATCACATGTATATAAAAATCAAATTGCATAATCATTTGGTTGAACATTCTACATACTCATTTTAATAAACTTTTCCCATTTATGCACATTGAATAAATATGACTGATTTGCATGATAGAATTAACCATTTAATGTTTGTAATATCATTCCAATGAATTTATCATTTCTAAATAGTATGTGTATAAAACACTTATGTAATTCAAACATCGTGATGTAGTCCATCAATTTTAGTCTTCAACTTTTAAAACATAATTCATCAATTATTATAAATCTAATTTCGATCAATTTAATATTATCAAACAAACCATCTGAACACATATAACATAATCATCAAGGTACCATAAATAACATCATCATCATAAGGTAAAACACCACATAATATTGTTAAACAATCAAACAATGTAGCAAGTCTTGAATCATAGGGTATCAAAACATGAACTTATCAACTGATATCAATTTCCATTAGAACACTTAAACCATAAAACCTTAATTCATATCCATCATCATAATAATCTAACTCTAGAAATTCTATCACCTAGTTATGCAGATGTATCCTAGAGAACATATGCAATGTTTATGATTTAAACCATAATTTTGAACAACCAAATAGCTCATCCCAATACGAAAGTACAACCTCTTGTACATAATACTCTAACAACCTTAGCACATCATAATGTATGTTTAATATTTAAAATTAAGCTACCTAAGGTAACTTCTAGTGAGTTGATAATCTTTGTCTTCAAATTTCTAATGATTCATAAGAGGGTATGTATTAAGTTATATTATTGCAACAATCATCAAACCATTATACACAAGAAAAGCATAATTATCATAATGTCCTCTACATGGTTTCTAGTAAGAACAACAATATTTTCCCATACCATTGCCTTGTCATGCTCATATATCCATTCAAATGTCTTATAAAGGATTTAACAAGAAATTCATATTGTAATAAGGACATATGAGGAGGGGTCTTATAGAGCTTGGTTAAGAGCCAACCCTATTAAAGGTTATACAAAACACTATTAAATGTGACCCTATTAAAGGATTTTATCACCATGTTAGTATAGGATTTGGGCAAAAGTGCATAAAAAATCCATGAAGCCCAAGAAAACCTACATGCAGAAAACCTGTCATGGAGAAGAAAAAGACAAGAAGAGGCAAGGGTTTGATCTGAAAAACTCAGACAAAGAAGAAAAATATTATTCAACGGATTCTATAAATTTACAAAGAGATCAATCCTTATAAAGGAGATTGAAACTTGAAAAGGGTAACCTAAAGCCTAAAAAAGCAAGGGTTGCACATTATAATTAATAAAATATTAATTATATGTACCTATGAGATAGCTTAAGAAAACTAGAGTAATAGGCAACTTAATTAATTAAATCAAAGTGATTTAATTAATAAGTGAAAAAAACCAATTACTCTAACACCCCCACTTAAGCGAAGCTGAGGAGGTGAGCTAACCTAGCACAACAATGAAAGAAGAAAAGTGGGTCCCGACAACAAGGCCTGATCAAGTACCCAGCACAAGGAAATCTTTGTAAATTGGAGAAATAGAGAAAACCACATGGGAAAAACCCTACTGCAAAAAGAGATAGCAAAGAATGTTCCAAAAGAAGGAACAAAGAGAGATCATGAAGAGAACCACTGAAGCATGAAAAGCCACAAAACTCTATCAAAAGGTGCTGATTTGTAGAACCTCCATGGAAATAGAAGGAACCAACTGAGCGTGTCTATATGGTAGATGGTCCATCTCACCAAAATGCATAGGTAGCCAGCCACTGTAATCACCTAGTATGTAGGATCAAGTACTAAATACATAGCTCATAGTAATGAACCATTGAATCAAGGAAGCATTAGAACCAACAATATAACCCCCCCTTAATGCAGACTAGGGTAGGTGATAGGCAACTGAAAAGATGGGCCAAAAATCTCCTACAACATAGGAACCAAACACATTGAGAGTGAGGTACAAACACCTATAAAGGCACATGTCATCGACACATCATGGGGCTAATGTCATGGAAGGGACACTCACTTGAAAAAGGAAGAGAATCTAAATGGAAATCAACTATCCCCCCATGGCACTTTATAAAATAGTGCGAGTACAACAAATCACAATGATGAAAAGGATCTCAAAAAATAAGAAGTGGCACTTTATCTCATTCTATTTGCATAAAGATGCTTACAATGAATATCAAAAATTATTAGAAAAAGTATAAGACTGATACAACAGAAGATACAACCCAAACGAAGCATCTGAAGCAACAAAATTGATCCTCCGACCTGAAACAACCAAGATATCCACTAGAATGCAAAAATGCTTAAGACTGAATAAAAAGTTCCTAGAGTAGAATCTAGAACAAAAACTAGTATCACTAGAAAGAGTGTGGAAACAATTTTCCAATGATATAAAGAAGTCCAAAATCAGAGATCGGATGCTCAAGATACGCCTCTTGGAGTGCAAAATAGAACATCCAGCTTTGACTACCAAAATAAGGAACCAAATTGCATCAAAACCCAAAAATACCTATAATAGCATCTCCATCTCGGAACTAGCTTTTTAGCACATTTTTTGGATCAAAAAAATACGTCTCTATGCTCAAGTTACGGAGAAAAAACCAATAGGCCCTTTGAAAGGCATGAAAAATTATTATTTTTTAATTAAAAAAATAAAAAAAGTAAAAAACTTCAAAAAAAACCACTGTCGGCTGAGTGGCAATGGAGCAGTGCAGAGCTAGTTTTTTTGCGATGAAGCCACTGTGGCGCCATTGCGGAGCCGCCGACAGAGCCGCTAGTGGTGACCGCTAAGCAGGTTGCTAGTGATGATTGTTGTGATAACTGTGGCAAAGCTGCTAGCAGTTTTCTAACCGTGGCGACACAAAAACACCAACATTTAATTTTTTTGGCAATTTTTTGGAAAATTTCACCTTGATCTATGTGCCAAGGTTCGTAAGGGCTTCCTCGACAAATTTTTTTGCCTCCCAGATCAACGCTGTCCAAATTAGATGAATTTTATATGGAAATGAGGTTTTGACACCTTCTGAATCCATCTATGATGTCTGTTTGGCCTCAAACTACTCTAAAAATTGGTGACCCCCTTATTTTCTCAAAAAAAACCAAAAAAACACCAGATTTGATCCACCAAACCCTTGTTCTCCTTTTTTCTTGAAACACCGAACAAGATACAACAGATCTAGCTCTGATAGTACGTAGGATTTGAGAAAAAGCGCATAAAAAACCCATGAAGCCCATGAAAACTTGCATGCAGTATAGGATTTTATCACCATGTTAGTATAGGATTTGAGAAAAAGTGCATAACAAATCCATGAAGCCCAAGAAAACCTACATGCAAAAAACCTGTGACGGAGAAGAAAAAGACAAGAAGAGGCAAGGGTTTGATTTGAAAAACTCAGATGAAGAAGAAAAATATTATTCAACAAATTCTATAAATTTACAAAGAGATCAATCCTTTTAAAGGAGATCGAAACCCAAAAACAGTAACCTAAAGCCTAAAAAAGCTAGGGTTGCACATTATAATTAATAATATATTAATTATATGTACCTATGAGATAGCTTCATAAAACTAGAGTAATAGGAAACTTAATTAATTAAATCAAAGTGATTTAATTAATAAGTGAAAAAAAGTAATTACTCTAACAGTTAGGATTGACCCTGTTATAGGACTTTATATCATTCCATTAGAATGTCACCTTGATTAAAGGATTTAAAAAATAGTTGTTAGTTCAACCTTGATTAAAGAATTTTGACTTATACAATGTTTACAATATAACAATAGGTTTTATCTATAAAGTACAACTCACTTTGTAAATTCAAATCTCCTTTCACTCATCTACTAGTTCATTGACTGGCCTTTATTGAGATCTTTGTCATTGATCTTCTTAGCTCCTCCTCAATCAATCACTTTTCACCAAACTCTTCACACTTCACCTCTTCTATTCATCTCTTCACAACTTTTTCTTAAAAGCACCAATCAACAACAAATAAACCTTCAAAAATATCTCTTATGCCTTGTTAAATAGGTAATTTCAATATTTTACCACCTAAACATCACCTTTAATCTTAGGGTTTGGTTAGATTCATCAAATCCTTCCATTTTTTTCTCTTTCTTCTAGAAACTTCTAATCAAATCCTTACCTTTGATCTCTTAAAAAAGTCTCCTCATGCATTAAATAAGACATGTCATCAATCCTTATCTTCCACATGCTTTAGCTAATTCAAAATTCCAACTTTGTTGGGCTCAAATTCAATTCTTTCTCAAACTGTAACTTTTGGTGTCACTTGACAATCACCATGTTCTTCTACTTGGTCATCAATGTGTAGCATGGAAGACACTTTACTTTCTCACTCGACATGAGCATGCATTACTATTCTCGTTTGCTACTAACACTTCTTCATATATTTTCTTAGCAAATAACTAACACTCAACTTTAACTATTTTTTTTTGACTTCTACATAAGTTCTTTAATCTTCTACTTCAACTCTTTTATTGATTGTGTAAAACAAGTACTTGGTCAAGCTCATCCTTTTGACTTGTTTCAATTTTGAGATTCATCCAACTATCTTCTACACTTCATGTATTGATTGAACAACAAATTATCTTTTCAAGGACTAACTTATCAAGTGCACATTATATTTCAATGATACTTAACTTCTCATAACACATCAACACTCACTAGTTCACCTTACTATATCTTGTTTTCAAAGCCTCTTCATCAATAAAATGATATGACACTCTACACTATTAGGAAATGTCTCTCCAATAGGTTTGACATTTTGGCTTACCAATAAGTTTAACACAATTAACAACGTAAATATTGCTCCAATTTTAGTTTCCAACACTCATACCCTCTTACATTTTTTCAAATGTCCCATGCATTCTTAAATCTATCCTCAAGATGATCTCTTTCTAGTAAATGTTGCTTCAACCTCCTTGATTTAGGGCAAGGGTAATGGATTTGGTCAATCATATCCTAGTTGATCTTTTTTACAGGGTTTGTCTCCATTTTAATTTTCTTTCCTTCTAAATCTCCACTCTTAGATAGTCTTTTTTTTCTTGATTACATAGAGCACCCCATCTAAACAAGTTTGTTTGGAAACAAACCTTATAGAAAATGGCTCTTGTGAATTTCCCTTTTGTAATTCTTCTTTATGTTAACTCTTTGTAGCTTTGGTAATAATCTTTGGCTATGAAATGTATTGACTTCACCAAATTGTGAAGAAATCAAATAATTATAATGCCTCATGTAAGCTCTTTAATTCATTTGATCTATGTATTTAATGGTGTCCTTGGGCCCTTTTAAAAAAATTCAATCAACCACTTTGACTAACATAAAAGTTTCTATAGGTGTTTCTAATAATATTAGCCATTAAACACCATTGACAAAACTCCCTATATGTTGCTCCATGAGATCACTAGTTGTTCATTTATTGACATAAGCTAACACTACTTCATCCATCATGCATAAACATATTTATCATTTTGTCATCGCATATTTAAAAGCCTCACCAATGAGGCCATCAACATATCTTTCACCGATTTTCCTTTTAACTCTATCAACAAGAGTTACTTTGAGTGGGTTCAAATCATCCTTTCATCTCTTGTCAACATAATTTATCGCAATTTTCATCTTCAAAAATTGGCAAAGCATATCAATAGCCTCTTTTATAGTTACTAACTTACCAATATCAATTTATTGCTATGATCTCTATCAATGATTTTACTTCATTTTGTCTTATCAACATCAATCTTATCAATGGCCTCATCAACCACTGTGAAGACAATTTATTTCTTACTTTTGATAATAATGAGTTACAATGATGATTTTTGTGATTACTATCAATGATTTCATTAGTGTAAACTTTCTCAACAATGTAAGACTTTCTATATAATCTTTTGTTACTTCATCAATATTACTCTTGCTGATATACTTTGACCCTTCCCCCCTATTATTTCTCTACCATTGTAACTATCTCTTCTCTAATTCATCAACATATCATTCTTTTGTTAGGTTAAGAAAATGTCTACATCTTCAATGTTTATTGAGGGACACTGAATACAAAATCTTGGTGATGACTTGTGTGTAAAACTTCTAGTGATTGTTCTATGAGAATAGTACAACAAAAAGGCATGCATTGTTGAGTCTTAATAGTGGCTCTTTGTGCGGATGTATGCTTATATCAGACATAGAGAGAATTCAACTATCTATGGGGAGTAGATCAAGAATCACACATAAGAAAAAATTACCTACAAAAATGAATAAAAATTATGAGATGCGGATCAGTATCCTATTCTATTATAAATGGAACAAAGTTCCTTTCTTTTAAGAGAAAATGCACTTAAAAAATCATCCATGCACTGGCTATTCTTGTGCTTCTTGTAAGGTACTCTATAGATAGTAGAAATTTTATTCTCCTTTTTGTATGATAATTGTTATCTCTAAAAGTTGCACCCTAACCAAGTCATAAAAATTAGTCACTTTGAGAAACATGGAAAGCTCTTGGGTTTGTGGGTTACCCAAAAATAGAGTAGATATTTGAATTCTAGGTCAATTCCTATATGACACTTCACCTATGATTGATGCAAAAAAGTAAAATGTTTGGCTAGAAAAGGGTAAGAAGGAATTCTTGCACAAAACTACATATTGAAATGGTAAATTTGACTAAAATTTAAGGTGATGTACCAAAACATTGAAATGAGAAGTTTATTGAAACTAGCATGATGAAGGCTCTCTTAAACAACTTAATACTGACACCATACTATTATAAACATACTCATATATAATCACTTTATAAGAAGGATGGACTTCAAACAAAATTCTAACATGACTAATGATATTCACAATTAACAACTTGAAATGAAGTACAATTTTACAACTTATAACCTATATAGGTATTCCAAAGTTCACTTGCAGATGCTAAATTTGAGACATTAACTCAAGGAATAAAACATAATCACAAAAGTAACATCAGACCAGTGATTTACACACAACAAAGTGAACACAAAATCGGTTTCCAAATTGTTCTTTATTCAAGCAGTACAATACAACCTCATAAAATTGGTTATAAAGTAATCTACAAATAAATCATGAAGGACTCAAGATAGATCACCTCAAAAGCACTTGTGCAAAAAATTTGGAACCCTTAAAAAATGAGCCTCAAGCTCATACTTATGCACTTTTACATCCAAATGCATCATAAATGCAAACACCATTTGCTTGGACAAGTTTAGTCAATAAGGGACTTTTTGAGGCCCCAAAAAGACTTCAAAAGGTGTACAAATGACAAAAAATGCATGTCCCCAAAATATTATCATAATTTCCTAACATAAATTCAGTCTTATCTCCAAATTAAGCACTCAAAAGTCTCTAATACACAATAACTCTACCTAACTATTATTCCCATCAGTACAACCCTTGGAACTCTACCATAAATATAAAAAGTATCCCATTTTTACCTCCTTAAAAGTAAATAAAATATCTATTTGATACTTAATTGATTTATTAATTCTACTATTTTGATAAATACTAGTTATACTAGTAATTATATTAAGTAATAATGAAATTACCTTGATAATATTATTAACATGATAACATTTATTAAAATAACTATCAATTATAAATCGCTTAATAATTATTAATAAGTACAAAGTAGATATTTTATTTCACTTAACACACCTCCCATTTTTATTTTCTAACATTATTTAAATAAATTATTTAAAATACCATTTAATAAATGTCTCACATTTGCAAAATAAGAAATAGGAAATATAAGGTGAAAATAACTATCTTATATTTTATCACACATATTTAATGATTTATAATTGATTTATCTAGTTAATATCATAAACATTAATTTGATAAATAAATTACAAGAAATTTGAAGCTTCTTTTATTTTAAATAATATTTATACTTTATTTGTAATAAATGTTAATATATTAATAATATTATGTTAAGTGATAAAAAACCACATAATAATATTATTAATATATTTAACACTTATAAAAATAAACTACATATTATAATCAATCTTATTTAAGTGATAAAAATAAAATATTTTAAAAAACTATTATATTGCCTACTTTCCTAAGGCATTGTAAAGGCTTCAACTTGGACTTTTTTGTCCAATGCCTTACTTGACATGAGAAAGAGGTATTCACGGGCATGGGAAAAGAGTTGGAAATATTAAATATTTTCCCACAAAGTTCATGAAGCTTCTAAGGCATGAATACCCTAAAGGGACCTAAAGATATTCATTTTTGTATTTGTGACTTTGGAGAAAATACGTTCTATTAGGAAAAAAAGCCCTAGCTGCCATGAAAGAAGCAAGAAGGAAATCTGGAAGCTTGCAACTGATTCTGGGTGCTATGACTATGATAAATGATGGAGTTATCTTTTCCTTTTCTTGTCATTTTTATGCACCTCTTTTCTTTGTATCATCTTTCTTCTATTGATTGTTGGAAATAACAACGTGAAAGTAAACTCTAAGAGGAGGGAGGGGGGGGGGTGGTGAATCAACACTTCAAAACTTTAACTGTAAAACATTCACCACACATCCATCTCACAATTTAGCATGTAAACTGAAATAGGGAACTACACATGTTCATCCATAACATGAAACAAATAACACATAACACAATAAATTTGTTACCCATAAACCCTCCAATGAGAAGGTAAAACTAGGGTGGGGATGACACCCGCAAATCTTCACTACTATAGTTGTAAAGCTTACCCAATTATGGTTACAATAAATTTGATCATAATCTACGATCTACACTATGAGGGGTTTTCCCTATTAAAGGCTTACAAATACTATTAGGTCTCACCCTATTAAAGGGTTTCAACACCCTACTAAAAGTATGCCTTGTTAGATGACTTAAATTTACAATAAAGAAAGCACTCAGTTAAGAGATTTACACAAGTGTGTTAAGACTACTCTAATAGGAGATTTACTTTGCATCATCTATTAAAATGATTCAACACCATGATCTTTCAGTTAGCACGCTGTTGCTAGATGTTAGATTTTCTCTTTCTTGATGTATCTTTGATCCTTCTAATTAGATATGTCTCCTTTGTCCTCTCTTTGTTTTCCTCTATTCTCTCTAACTGAATCTTAAATTCATAACATTATCACAAGCTCTATATCCACCATGAATTTTCTCTCTTCACTTAGGATTCATCTCCTTCTATGCATTCACTCATCTAAAAAAATTCTTAGGGTTTGCCTCTTTAAGTAAGCATATGTGGGCTACAATTAGGTAAGAATCAACGACTGAGGTTGATCCATATTTCTACTTAGAACATCCCTTAATTTTATTGGTTGCATTTAATGCATAGGGATTCATAATATACCTTCATACATATCTTCTGGAATCATAAAAAAATCATTAAGTCAGCCCAAAAATGGTTTACATAGAAGTTTGTGCCATTACAAAAAACTATGTACAAAATTGTTCACTTAGCATCTAAAGGATCTGATGCTTGGCCATCACTACATTCTCAATGTTGTAACTTGGCTTCTGAATGGCACAACATATATAGTTTGCTTGACTTATGAGTGACTCAGAACATACTAGTTATATTACTCATCATGTATTGTTTGGCAATTGATGCTCGACATGCTTTGATCACTTGGCTCGCACTGATTGCTTGACATGCTCTGATCACTTGACTTGCACTGTAATACTGATAGATAATGACTAAGTGTTTTTTCACTACCTTGTCAAAACTAATATGAGATTAACATTTATTGGAATTTTTTTTTGGCTCATTGAGGCCTTTTTAAACCACCTTGTGTATTGCTCTTACATACTATTGCTCACCATGAATGAAAAAAAGAAGGTTTTTTGAAGCCTTTGAAGCAGTTTTGTGTCTCCAATATAGGAATTTTTGTTATTAATTATCTTTCTCTTTGCACACTATTAGAGATATTTGTGTTGGTTTCCATATGGGGGGTCTAGAAAGAGGGTTTTGGTAAGAAAATTTGAAGTCTATTGTGCATTTTTTTTGGGCTTGACCAAAAAATTTCATGGCATTTTTTATGGTTGAAAAACAACACATATTTGAATTTGGCTTTGATCCTCCATGTTGAAGCTTTGATCGCTTCCTAGACATGCAAAATTGAAACCTTTTAAGGGTTGAAAGATGACATTTTTCTTTGAGAATTTGGATAAGACTTCATACTTTTTTCTTTGAAAATTTGGGAGCCTCTACCAAATTTTTGTAGTTTAGAAGGGCCATAATATATATGCTAAAAGTTCTTTTCCTTAGAAAGGATGATAATGAAACCATTATTCTTTTGAACATTCTTCATGTATAATATGTGTACTTTTAGTTGGCTCTCTTGATATTTCTAAAAAATGAAATTGGGAATCTCTATATGATTAGAAAAAGTGAGGAGTCTTTCATATTAATTTCTCTTTGTAAGGGTTTTCTACTGCCAATTTTTATTTGACATTTTTATGTGCTCTTCAATAGTTTTAGTTTCTTTTTGGGATCTTGAAAATTATTATTTTCCATTTTTAAAGCTGAAAAGAAATTAGTTTTTGAACAATTTGAATCTATGATTTGTTGACCTTATGGTTGAATCATTTGTTAATTAGTACCTAAACACTTAATCATTTGGTTGGTTACATTGCTATCGAGCTTCAAAGAGTTTACCAAGCTTCACAAGCAAAAATTGGTGTAAACTAAGCTTCACATAGTCTACCAAGCTTCACAAGAAGAAAATAGTGTACACTGAGCTTCATAGTTTCTACCAAGCTAGTCGTGTTAACCAAGTAGAAGGAAGGTAGTATTGATCAAGCTATAATGTCAATCAAGCCCTTCAATGTTAATCAAGTTCTCTAGTGTTTTTTGAGTCATTAGTGCTAACCAAGTTCATGACTACTCTTGAGTGATCAATGTGGATCAAGCACCAGTGTCAATCAAGTGCCAGAGCTTGTTGAGTTGACTATGTTGACAAGTGTCAAAATATCACCCAAGTGGTCTTCAAAACCTAAGTTACAACATTGAGCCAACTTAGTGAAGAATTTTGAATTAGGTATTGTAGCTAACTTCAAAAGGTAATTATTTAGATTGATCTATATGTAAGATATCTTGTTACATCCAAATGAGAAAAAGAGTATGGATTCGTAAGAAGAATGAATATGAATTGAAGAGTAAAGGCTATAAGAAATATAAGGTAAATTATAGTCTCATCTATAACAACAAGGTGATTATTTGTACATCAAAGGAATCTCAATCAAAAAATTGAGCTATAGAGAAGAGATTAGCCACTGGTTCATCCTAATAGGTGCATCAATCATGTCTTATAACAAGGTGGACTTAACAATCTTATGCTAAATCTCCTAACTAAGTGCATGCTTCATTGTATTGTATAAATCCTTTTACAAGGTGGACCTAACAATCCTTATTTTTCCTAATAGGGAAGATCACCAAAAGTGATAATTTGTAAGCCTTAACAGGCCAACTTTATACTATAGTACTAAAGCTTGTGGATATCATCCCCACCCCAATTTTACTTTCTATTTGGAAGGTTTTTGGGTTACCAAATATTGTGTCAATTTCTATGAATGTTTTTTTGCTTTCAGTTTTTCATGCATGCAATTATCTCATATTATCTTAAATAGGATTAATTGGTGAATTGAAGTTAAAGCTTTATTGGTTCTTGATTCACTCCCCCTCTCAGTCACCTAGCCCATCATACATTTCCAACAATTGGTATCAGAGCATTTGGTTCTCATATCATAAGTCTAGTAGCTTGAGAAAAAATTAGAGGCAATAGAACTATAGAGACTTGACAAAGCTATTAAAATGAAAAGCTGGATTTGTAGATGGCCATGGAATAATCCAAGAAAATGAAGGAGCAACTCTTCCAATCCTTGAAAAGAAGAAAAGAACTAGCAACACAAATGAATGAAAATTTCTATATAGAAGAAAGAGTTGAAGAAATTTGCCAAGATAGAAGTTTAGATGAAGCTAATGCAACAATCAAAGACCTACTTGAGAAGAATCTCACTCTTCATGAAGAAGTCAAAAAGCTAAAAAGAGAACAAGAAATTTAGTTAGTCAAAATTTGTGAAGACATGGAACAAAAAGACAAGAAAATGAAGAGAAAATATTGGTAACTAAAAATATAGAAGAAAAGGACAATGAAGTTCAACACCTATCTCTTCAACAAGTAGATTTGATAAGTCATCTCAATTGTGCAAATCAAGAGCTTATCAACTTGAGGAAAAACAATAAAAGATTGTAGAATTATCTCAGCAATGAAAAGAAAACCAATGAAAGGATAATGAAATCTCAAGAAAGCACGAATCAATTGAATAAGAAAACTCAATTTAGACACATAGGAAAGAAAAATTAGGCTATACAAATAAAGGTGAATCATCTTAGAAAGGAGTTCAGAAGTACAAAAGACCTACTTATAATCATTGTGGAAAGATAGGGCATTTATCAAACAAGTATTGGAGAAAGAAAATAAAAATTTAGTGGAAAATGCTATAATTTTAACAAGCAAGGTCATAGAGCAAGTGAATGCATAGAGAAAACCCAGTTTGAAGGAAAATGTTTCAATTGCAACAAACAAGGGCACACATATTTATAATACAAGACCAAGAAATGGAATCCAAAAGAATAGATTATGAAAGCTATCTTTGGTTGGGATTACAACACATGGTGCAGATGTCACTTATGTGGTGAGAATGTACATATTAAAGAAAATTGCATAAGAACTAACATGAGGAAGAGAGACCCTACAAAGAGATGTTTTGTATGCATAGAACTTGGACATCTAGCTAGAAACTATATGAACCAAGCTAAAGTTGAAAATGAGAAGAAAGAAAAGGATAACAATATCAAAAGTCAAATGAGGTAAGAATGGAGAAAGAAATTTCTAGAGAACGCAAATCAAAGTCATGAAAGTGTTGACACTCAAGTCAATGAGTTGGGTTACTCAACCATTTCAAAATTTTTATCCATGGAGGTCACTAGAACTATGATTCAAAGGAGATATCTCATATAGGTTATAGTCAACAAGCAAGAAGATCCAAATCAATATTTTAGATGCATTGGGATCATCAAGTTAGATAATAGTTGAACTAATTTCTTAGAACTTATCGAGAAAGGTTAGGTTGCAAGATCTAACCAAGGTTGGATATAGATGGCGAGTTTAGAGTCCTAATCTAGTGTTGAAGACTTAGCTGAGTTGAACAGGCTGTCACCAAGCTATCCTATGTATGATGCATTAATGTAAATTTGAAGACATATTTTTTGGTAAAAAAAAAGAATCAAAAGTTTTATTTTCAGTATGAATTTGAGAGCAAATAGAGAAAAGCATTCCTGAGCCCCTAAGAAATTCAAAGCAAATTTGTCAAAGAATTATCTTTGCATCATTAAGCATAATGGAATCTTCATCCATCAACAAGGCTAAGAAGGGTTCCAAGATGCTGATAAGAAATGTTGCACCTACAGACTTGAAGTCCAAAATTTGTCTGACAATAGTAGAAGAATTGGACCTAGTTGGTGCACATTCACAAATTCCTCCAAAGGTACTTTTAATCCATGATATTAGGTCATTTTACCACTATTCAATTCAAGAATTAGTTACTTTTGAGATGAATCAAGCATATGAGGCATTATGTGTGGATGGAAACTTGAAACTTGAGCATAAGCCTCTGGAAACAAAGGGTTTAACCCACATTTTGCATATGCCGAGGGATTTCCAAATCAAGTGGATTAAGTTTATTTTGAGTCATGTCCATGACATGAAAATTTGGCTTGACCAATCCATCCAGATAATGAAGAAAATGATTCATAGGGTTACCAGGTTTCCCATGCTTGACATACCTAAAACAACAAAAAACCCTAGGTCAGGTTGAGCTGGTGAAGAAGACTTTTTCCAAATGAGATGAAAAAGGAATGAATCTTAATAGTGTTACATATATGGAAATTAAATTCATGATACATGTAATTACTCACAAAATTTATATTCCTAGCCAACTTAACAATGTTCCATGTGAAGCTGAGACTTAGCATTCAAGGTGGTCAAGAACAATCTATCCTTTGACCTCGCTAAGTTGTAGCTGAGCCAGTTAATCAAGAACATGGAGAGCATCTGAGTATCCAAGAATAATCTGTGTAAATTTGGATCACTTCTTGTATGTTATTCTTTCATGTTTAGAAGTTTTTTCCTTCACAAGGTACTATAGTATGGAAGAAATACATACCTATTTTATATCAGATCAATGAGTTTATAGCTGAAATGGGATATAATTTTGAAGGCATCATGGATGCATATTTTGAGACCTTTAAGGAAAGAATGCATAGTAGGTTTAGAATACCCAAACAACTAGTTGATGATTATGAACAAGATATATGTTTCCTTGTGGATTGTGATAAGGTATATATTTAGGTAGTTAGGCAAAGAGTGGCGTGGGTAAAACCTCTTGGTTATGAGGTAAACATTGATGACACAAGATATATCATTAAGGCTGTTGTTAATGAGTCTATGGATCCAAAGGAGACATATTTTGGCACATATGAAGAGGAAAAGACTAGGATTTCTTTGGAAATCAAGATACCTCAAGCCTTGAAGAGAGGAACAAATAAAGTTGAAATGATTCAAAAGGAAAAGAAATCTGGTTCCCCTCTTCTACTCACATAAGGAAAGGGAGATGACATTAAAGAAGAAGAAGAAGGAGAAGAGGAACATGAAGAGGAGGAAGAAGAAACTATAGAGGAACCTTCAAAGAAAAAGGGGAAAGTAATTATAATAAAAAAAGATACAAGGTCCTCTCTTGCATTCTTCACCAGAAGACTCACAAAGTCAAGGAAAATGCTAAAACTTCAAGATGAAGATGAAGAAGAAGAGCAACATGTAACTTTTTAGAAGCTTGCTCCTACCTTTGAAGAAAGATTGAGAAGAATCATAGAAGGAGGAGGTATGACATATTTAAAATCTCTTTAGTATGAAACTAGGAGTAAGGAAGAGCAAAAATATATTGAAGAAGCCTTAGTGGTAAAATTGGCTAAATGGAAATACACTATGAGTGAATTGAAAAGCCAAGTTCCAGATATCATACTGAAGGAAGTTGCATCTTGATGGGACAATGCAATAAATATTGCCAAGGATATCAGGGAACAAACCTTGAGGAAGTTTATGCCAGATCTTTCAAACAAGAAAGTGAAGGAAGAATTGATCAAGCATGAACAAAAGCTAACTCCTAAGTTCAATGAATTCCTAATTTTTTCCAATAGTATTGAATATGTTGTGCAATCAAATACAAATGCATGGAAGAACATATATGGATTGCATGTTGTAAATACCACTAAGGAGTTTGTACAAGTAGATGATGTTGATGATGAGGAAGATATGAAGAGGAACAAGATGATTAAACAGTCAGTGAGGATCTACCTAAGATCCAAAATATCTAAGATTCTAATCCTAAAAATATTGTAGTAGAGTTAATGGCCTCCCTTCCTAATTATCTAAGAAAAACATTGGCTATATCAATTTTAGAGAAGGTTTCTATCGAGTCAAAGACAATTGAGTTAAGCATTGTTCCACTGAGAACTCAATTGACTGTTGGATCTATCCTACCAAGTGAAATAATGAGTGTTGTTGGTACCAGTTCATATTAGAATAAATGATGATGATACTGCATTGGGGGAGTATCCTAAGCATGTAAGAGTATTAATGTGTTGCATTCATGACTATATTTGTCATTGATATCTACACAATAGTAATCTTGTTAAGACTGGAAAAATAGAAGTTAGTAATCTTAGTATGCATAGGAGTTGAGGAATTTTTAGATGATTAATAGTAGAGGATATGTTCCTAAGGTTGTCTAGATGATGTGGTTCAAAGGACTAAGCTTGATTCAATGTTGTACAAAAGTTACACTTGTTTTACTAGAAGCAGTGTAGAAACAGAGCATTGGAAAATAGAGTTCTGATGATCTATCACTATCTTTCATCTAAGATGTAATTAAGCTGATACATATATTATAGTGATAGAGGAAAATGGTATGGTGACACCAATGAATGCGCATAATATGGCTTCACATGTGTAAAATTTTGTATAGACTGTAAGTTGATAATGTTGTTGTAATTATGAATTAATTAATTATGTTATTTTAATTAATTGAGAAAGCCTAAAGGCTGACTCAAGGAATTATTATGAAGATATGGTATAAAGGAAAGTTATTTTCCTTGTTTATAAAGAGACTTGGAAAAGAGAGAACCAAGTGGAATACAAAATATTAGTGCACAACTCGAGAAGGAGTAGAATGCTTACTAAATGCATATAAGTGATCCAAGGGATCATTGGATGTATAGTATGAGATCTAGTTACAAGATCTGAAGGAGTAGAAGTCTAGATGACAGGATAGAGATAGAGGAAGAAGTAAATTTAAGTTCTATTATTCTACAAGGAATAATTTAGAGATCATTTGGACATTGGGTTCTTTGAGCTTAACCTTGAAGCTATTTGGGCAGTGGGTCCAAATGTCTTCCAAAACTCCTAACAGGGTTGGCACAACTCCTAATAGGGTTAGAATATCCTAATAGGGATTCAAAGTCTCCTAACATGGACTGATATGTACTAAATTTTGTAATAGACTCCTAACAGGGTCTATCCTCTAACAAGGAATATTTATATTAGTACATCATCTTATGGGTACCGTCCCCACTGAGGTTTTCCCTCTGATCAAGGGTTTTCCTAGTTAACATATTTGGTGTTAATTGTGTATGAGTATTTTGTTGTGGTTTTAGTTTATTTACTCAAATGGTTAAGTTTTTCTAAGATTAATATTTATGATGATAGTTGGATAACTGATTCACCCCCCTCTCAGTTATATCAGTGGACTATATATTCTAACACAAGCTTCACTCTTCATAGCTCTAGGCCAAACTGAGTCATAAAAAGGTATTGTAAATACTCCTACTATTGTTATTGTTTCTCAAATTAGTAATGTTTTTTTCTACTACTACTGTTTCAATAGAGTGTAATGATAATTGAGGTTAAGCATCAACCGGGCACTGAGGATTTAAGTAAAGGAAAGGACATTATTCCTTCCTCTATTCCAAAGGATAAGGGTAAAGAGGTAGACACCTCCATTGATAAAATTGACCTAGATGAGGGTATAGTTATTCCAAATTAGGATACCTCTAATCTCACTCCTGAAGAGATGGACACTCTTGGAGAGCTTTGGAAGAAAAGGGAAAAACAATAGAAGCTGAGAGCAGAAATGAAGAAGAGGAATCAAGTGCTAAATGACATAAATGGTATATTTGTTGATGCACTTAGTATTCAAATTGATGAAAAGAAACCTATATTGGACCAACTTGTTGACATAGCTCACAAGTTTAATGAATATCTAAGTAGATAAGAAAAACTATAGCAGAGTGCAGAAAGAAAGTTTGATAATAAATTGTTGGAGAAAGTGGCACAAAAATTGCCATTGATCAAGTGGAATTGTCTACTATTGTTGTTAATTTTGAAAGTTCTATAAATAATTTTGTTTCCTTATTTATAAAGTTAAGTGATACTAAAAATTTCACCAAGGAAATTAAGGACAATTTGTCTAAGATAGATATTGATCTAAAGGTAAGTGCACATTAGTTGTCACTTGACCCAAGCACTAGCTCTATACATTTCATCAAGATCAGGTATCTGACAAACTTGCAAGTAGAATTCTTGAGAGAAGAAGCAAGAATCCAGGTTACACTAGAAAATATTCAGAGTTTGATAATTCCCAACATGGATGTAATGCATAAACATATTGTTCATGCTAAAACATTGATTTGTGACAAAAACTTTTCTATTGCTGATCATATGATGGAATTATTAGCTGAAGTACAAATAGCTTTGCACTCTTCCAAAGTTTTGCAAGATAATTGGGGCAAAACAATATCCACAATTTTGAAGGTACATAGTTATTTCCTTTCACATGTTGGTGTTACCTTGTAATTATGTTTTTTTGGAATTTATGTTAAAAAAGGGGGAATATATCTATAAGAGGTAACATAGAATATAACACACACACACACACACACACAGACAAAATGAAGAATAGAGAAAGGGGGAAATATAGTTATGTAAAACAAAGCACATGCCCACACACACACACACACACACACACACACACACACACACAAGGAAGAATATAGAAAGGGGGAAATATAGTTATGTAAAACAATGCTACAATAACAATTTTGAAAAATAAAAAATTGAATCAGTGTCAGTTGAGTATCAACAGAATTGTAAAAATTGAGTTACAGACCCAAGTACATTGATAGGGGGATTTTTGACATTTTTATTTTTTGAAGTATTCATAATTTTGGTATGATGAGTGTTTTTGTCACTAATACAAAAGGGGAAGATTGTTGACCTTATGGTCAAATAATTTGTCAATTAGTGCCTAAACACTTAATCATTTGGTTGGTTACATTGCTACCGAACTTCAAAAGTCTACCAAACTTCATACAAAAGTCTACCACACTTCATAAGAAGAAAATAGTGTAAGTCAAGCTTCACAGAGTCTACCAAGCTTCACAAATAGAAAATAGTGTAAGCCAAGCTTCAGAGTGTCTACTGAGCTAGCCATGCTAACCAAGCAGAAGGAAGGTCATGTTGATGAAGCCGTAGTATCAACTGAGCCCTTCATTGTCAATTGAGTTCTCTAGTGTTTGCCAAGTCATCAATGCTAATTGAGTACATTCCTACTCCTGAGTGATCAATGTGGACTGAGCACTGGTGTCAATTGAGTGCTAAAGCTTGCCAAGTTAACTGTGTTTCAAAGTGTTAGAATATCACTCGAGTGGTCTTTAGAACTTGAGTTACAATGTTGAGCCAACTTTCTGAAGAATGTTGAATTAGGTATTCTATCCAACTTCAGAAGGTAATTATTTTGATTCATATATATGTAAGATATATTGTCACATACAAAAGAGAAAAGAGTATGAATAAGTAAGAAGAATGAATGTGAATTGAAGAATAAAGGCTACAAGTAGTATAAGGAAGAGAAGAATTTCATCTATCACAAAAAGGTGATCATTTTTACATCAAAGGAACCTCAATAAAAATTGAGTTGTAGAGCAGAGATCAACCACTAGTTCATCCTAATAGGTGCATCAATCAAATCCTCTAACAAGACAAACTTAACAGTCTTATGCTAATTCTCCTAACCAAGTACATACTTCATTGTATTGTATAAATCCTTTTACAAGGTGGATCTAATATCCTTATTGCTCCTAACAGGACAGATCACCAAAAGTGATCATTTGTAAGCCTTAATAGGACAAATTTATACTGTAGTCCTAAAGCTTATGGATATCATCCTCACCCTAGTTTTACTTCCATGGAAGGTTTCTAGATTACCAAATATTGTGTCAACTGTTATGAATTTTTTTATTCCTTTTAGTCTTTTATGCATGTAATTAGATCATATTAGCTTAAAGAGGATTAATTGGTGAATTGAAGTTAATGTTTTATTGGTTCTTGATTCACCCCCCCTCTTAGTCACCTAGCCCACCATACATTTCCAACAATTTGAACAATTTGAATCTTTGCTTACATGTCCCTTGTTTAAGAATTCTAGGGCATATACCTCTGCCATACTATGATCAATAGATGTTACTTCTTATGTCCATGCTGATGCATTTAAAATAATCTAGAAAGTGACTTCCATTGAAGTTTTTTTTGTTATGATATTGTAGAAACCTTTGAAATACTGGCAAAAAATAAAATTATGTCCATATCTGTAGCTATAGGAAACTTGAAGCTTACATTCTTTTTGGAATGTTGTTATTGACTAGAACCAAATATGAAACTTTATCACTTTCTTAGCAATGAACTAGTATTTTTCTTAGAGCTTCTCATTGAAGGCACATGTATCTCTATCAAGCATTGATGGCATTGCTATATGCATATATTGAAATCTTGATTGTCCTTGATTGTTTATTGCTCTTTAATGTTATTACAATTCTGAAGCCTATTTTTTCACCATAACTCTTGACATCCTTTAAATAACTAACAATTACTGTATGTTTATTTCTACAATTGAAGCATCCTACAACAATCAAATAATTGTTATTGTAGAAGAAGGAACTCTTTCAGTTTGTTGTACATTGATTCTTCACTATAAAGTATTGGCATATGACTATTCCAACTTCAAATATTTGCCACTATTTTATGTGAACATGTTTCCCCTTAAATATTTTGATCATATCAATAACTATTATCTTGTCTTTAAATTTTTTATCTTGAACTATTCATGGTTGAATATTAGTTATGCTTTTCTATTGACCTTGTTGTTATGATTGAGTAATCTGATCATGCTCTACTATTGTATCCTTTCTGCACTATATGACTTCTTCCAATAACAACGTTTAGTAATTAGTCTCATTTTTTTTCAATTGTTAATTATTGCAGCCACCTTAAGTTTGCTAGTTAGCTTCAGGATACAACCATTATTGCATCTTATTACTATCTTCCTTTATTTCTTTGTTAGACTTTGAACTTTATGTGAGATATTCATCTAATTTCCCACATTGTGATGATGTGCCCATAGGCTCCTCACATACTTGACTATCATGCATCCTCTTTCCATTTGATCTAGTATCCTATGCATTTTTTGATGAAGATTTCTATGTATCCTCTAAGACCATATTGATGAGTTAGGCATCCTATTGTCCTAATAGCTTTAATGATGGTACACTATATGCTCACATGTTATACCTTTTTTCCATATGAAAAAAACCATGCATACCTATTGATTTATGGAATGAACACTATTTCCTATGAAAATAGATAACACTTCATTGATCAAATGGTCTAAAGATTGTTGATAACCTATGTATACTCTATTTATATATTGATTATCAATGACACCTACATGCATTTCACTTAGATTTATAATTTCTTTCTCTCATATTAGAAAGTTTGGCTTGAAATGTTGTGGGAGCCACATCTACGTCCACTTGCTAATTAGAGCCCTTGTTGTAGCACATGAAGCTAACTAGTTAGAAACAAAATAGGGTTTGGGTTTTGGTAACATAGATGCACTGTAAGGTTTGATAGTGAGGTAGACTAGTTATTGCTTAGATCCATTGGATCAAAACTCCAATTTTTCTTTCATTTTCAAGATTTGGTGATGGAGCCCTAGAAAATAGGAGCAACAAGGCATCAAGAACATACATGGTCATAGCAAACAACAACATCGCTAGTCATTAATGCAATGAATGGTCCCTATGATATTTCTTGTATTTTCTTCTTATTAGCACATGTATTTATGTTATCCAAATTTAAGCACAACTTTAATTTTAGTTAGTTTCATGACTTGTGTTAAATAATAAGAATACTTTGATAAATAAAGATTTTACATTTTAAAAAAGGATGTTAAATGGTATATCAAATTATACTCTGTTGTTTTTTTTCCTTCATAAAATATAATAACTTTGCATGTGGATAAAAGTAATCATTTTCCTCTTAGGACATATGTTACATGATGAATTTGGAATGTTTTATATCTCAGCAAGCATGAATCTACCTATTTTGAGCCTATGGGTAAAAAATAGGTAACCATTTTATCAACTTCTGCATTATGTTTTCCTTTTTAACATTAAGACCAGTAGCGTTAAAAAAATTCATTGGACATAGAGTCCTCTCAAATCTGAAAATGGGTAATCCTTTCTTTCATCCAAGTGATATGTGCATTATTTTTAATGATGAAGAAGACTCCATTTTCATCATTATGAGTTTTGAAAATGACATTCATCTTTAGGATAAATGGTTACTTATTTTTGACTTCATGAAACACAAAATCAACATGGATAGTTAAGACAAAATAATGTCTTATGTGTTCAAGTATCCTATCTAGGTAGTCATCCTTGTATGTGTGCCTTGTTGGGACAATTTTCTCCTTCAATATCTTTCTTAATGGACATATGTATGAGTGTGCTTGGATGATTATGGCATTTTCATGCATATAAGGCTATTTTTTTCATTCCAACTCTTCAGATAACTTAGAAACTCTCAAGAAAGAAGGAATCATTAGGAAAACCTAAGACAATTTGTGCTAGAACAACACTTGAGGAACACAAGACAACTAAATTGTAGTATGACCATAATTTATTGAAGACATAAAACTATGCTAAGCTCCACTCAAAGAAGGTAAAACCTCAAAGAAGGTCTTGAGTTGTATCCCATTGACCAAGATAGGTAGTACATCTCAATTCATTGTTGAGAGTTGAAACACATTGTATTATTTGCACTTTATGATGATGAATGGACCACTCCAAAAAACATCAAATTGGGAATATTTGCCTAGCCTACTTTTGAGATCATCCCATTTGAGTACTAGACCTCCAACCTTAAAACTCTTGACCTTTCCTTCTTATCAAAGACCCTCTTAGTCTACAATTGTTGGTACTCCATAGTTTACATTGCTTTGTATCTAATTTCTTCCAACTCCAGATGTTGAACATACCTTACTGTCATATCACTTGGTTGAAATAGGACTAGCTGATTAGTATGATCTAATGATGACATCTTGGTAGATATAGGAAACTGTGCTTCTCTCCCATATACCATCATGCAAAGGGAATTGCCAATTACATTTTAGGGGTAATTCTATTAGCTCACAAGGCACTTTTCAACTTTGACTGCTAGTCTTGCATCGATTATCTTGTGAGGTTATTTTAATGATCGTTATCAAATTTTTATTGGTGGATTTTTCCAATCCATCCCTTTGTGGATAGTAATTAGAAGACGTGTTTAGGTAAATACCATTTTTTACTGCCCAACTACTTAATCTCAACCCTATGAATGTGATGGCATTATTTGATATAATAGAATCAAGCACTCCAAATATGCAAACAATATTTTCATAGAAACCAAGGATAACTAATTCATTAGCCTCTTTTAAGGCTATTTCCTCTATCTAATAGATGAAGTAATTTGTAGAAGCAATGACCCACTTCTACCCCATACTTGAGGGTAGATTAATTGCTCCAATAAAATCTATGCTTCACTTCATAAAGGGTTATTGTAATTTAATGTGATGCAATGGTAAAGATGGTAGCCTTTCTTTTCTAGAAAACATGATACATGTAACACATTTTCTTACCCAATAATGATCATCCTTAAATAGGCTTGGCAAATAATAGCCATCTCTCATAAGTTTAAATGCTGTTACTCTAGGAGAATAATGACCTCCTGAAGGCCCTTCAAGGAACTCAAATATAATTTTATCAAAATGATCATTACCTATAAACCTTAACAACATACCATTGTGATCCTTTCTAAGTGGAATATTATCAATCAATAATAAGGAACAACTTGTAGTTTGAAATACCTTCTCTTGGCTCTACCAAGATAAGATGGACACTCTTTGGTTTGCAAAAAGTGAGTGATTTATTTTAACCAAATTTCTGGTTGATCATTTGCAATTGCCCCATGTACTTATTTATTCTCTGGGATAGGTACATCATCAATTTTGTCACAAATACCCTTTCCCCTAAAAATATTGGTAATCTAAATATCCATATCATATTCCATAACCATTGTAATCCACCCAAACCTCTTTTCATTCAAGTCTCTACTTAGTAAGAACTCTTTGATGCTTGGATGCGCCACCATTATATGTACCTTTCTATGAGAAAACATATGCTTGAATTTCTTCAAACTCTTCATAACAACCAATACATGGTTCTCAATATTTTGTATATTTTTCCATAATCTTCAAGGCCTTTACCAAATAAGGAAATAGGCTATTCAAAGCCTTCTTCATTCTACTATAATAAAATTGTAGAAATGACATCAAAATTTTTGTAAGCATATAAAATGAAATCTTTCTTAAAGTTAGGATTTACTGGTGTTGGGGCTGATGCTAAGGCCTCTTTGATCTCTTGAAGAATGTTCTTTCCTTCCTTATTCTAGCTAAAAACTATATATTTTTCTTCAACATTGTTATAAATCACTTTAAAAGAGTAGTCATATCAAGTATGAAACATCTAGAAAAAATCTTGTCTTCCTATGAAACTTTGCAGTGCCTTCTTATGATGTGGTAAGGGCATCTCCAAGATAGCTATAACTCATTGTGGATCTATTGCAATACATTTCTTAGATACTGCATATCCAAATAACTTGCCTTAATGGAAAAAAAATACACATTCCTTGGGGTGAAGAGATATACCAAATTCTCTACACCTCTTAAAAATTTGTGTAAGATGGCCAATATGACCTACAACATTTTTAGAGTAAATTGTAATATCATCAAGGTCAACTAGTACAAATTTGCAAATCAGATTACTAAAATCCATAACCATAGCATTTTGGAACCTTTCCCCCGCATTAGACAAGCCAAAAGTTATCCTTCTATATGCCATGGTACCCCACTTTATGATGAATGTAGTTTTTAACAGATCTTCCTCTTTAACCAAAATCTGGTTATATTTTGAATAATGATCAATAAGTGAAAAATTCTTAGAACAAGAAACATATTGGAGTATTTTATCCATGGATTGTAAAGGGTGATGGTCTTTCAAAGATGCTTTGTTGAGATCTCTAAAATCAACACACAACCTTAGTTCCCCATTCATTTTTCTAATGGGAACAATGTTTGATACCCTACTAGTATGTTTAATAGGAAAAAATATACCACTCTTAGTAAGCTTGAACACCACCTTTTTCATGAATGGTTCAAGGTTTGGGTTGATTGGTCTTTGTGTCTACCTTATTAGCTTGGAGTTAGGCTTTGATTCAATAGTATGTTGGGCAAGCTATGGGTCAAAACCCTTAAGATTTGCATACTCCCAAGAAAAAATATCATTGAATTCTTGAAAAAGTTTAACATAGGACTTTTTTTCTTCTATAGAAATTACCTTCCCAAAAGTTTAAGTTTTTTCCCTTTGCAGTTTCAATATCCTCATAATGATCTTGCTAGACCAACAATATGGTTTTATTCTTTCTGTCTTGATCATCTGTGTTAAAGATGGATTCAAGGGTGAGAAACCCTTTAGGAAGTTTATTAGACTTTAGCTAGATAATTTGATCACCATATTGCTACTTTAGTTTATGTTGGTTGGATGGTAAAAATATATCTTCTTTGAGTAGAAAAATTAGAATTTTCTCATCATTATCAAACACTTTCCAAATGACATCATCATCAAGTGTAGAAGGTCTAGCTACAATTTTGATATGATGCTATACATTTTCTTTAATAATATTTTTTAACTATATCAAATTGTGGTCCTATAACAACTAGACTATCAACATGTAAATTTAATTTTCTAGGGACAACAATAAGATTAAAAGAACTAAATTTTTTAATTGCATCATGGAATCTATGTTTTTAGCTCTTTAGTGTACCATTTTTTGTCACATGAAACCATCTTACCTGATTGACGATTAATTCACTATCTCTAAATATTTTCAAGAACTTGACACCTCTCACTTTAGCCCATTCTATCCCTTGAATTAAACCCTCAAAATCATATGTACATGAAAAGCTAAACCAAAAGGTTGCACAATACTCATCCCCTTGAGGAGATACCAAAATCTCTCCTCTGCCTGAACCATTCTTGCTTCTGGAGCCATTAAAGTATAAATCCCAAACTTATCTTTCTTATCCTTGTTTTTACTTTTAATGAGGTTTGATATAACTAAAAAAACTTCTTGGAATATATAATTTCCTAAACCAAAATTTGAAACAATGTTGTTTTGACTTCTTAATCCATCCTCTACTATCCGCTCATCAAGGAGGATATTAGGAATGTTCTCAAGTTGGGTGCTTGTTTATGAGACAACATGGTTTTCATTTTGATCAAACACAACACAATTCATATTGATCATGCTCGATATATATGGATTAATGTGTTCTTTGGCAAGCCTCTCAAATTTGATGGTTACTTTGGTTCCATAGTGGGTAGACAACATATGGAACCAATATGAGAAAATATATCCTCCTATTTTTGCTATAAAAGAAAGGTACAAATATGGAGGAAGATCAAAAATTAAAAATATCTTGAGGGATAGAGAAGTTGGGGCATGCATGGAGTGTCATATTGGCATCCTTAATAACTCAAGTATTAATAGTGGAAACATATAACTACACTACTCTCTTCTCTAAAGGCTGATAAACCCAACCCAATTGATCAACTATCTTCTTTGGCATTATAAAATTGGCAGCCCTACTATCTACCATGAAATTATGCACTAAATTATCTCCAATGATTAAAGATACATATAAAGGAGGTGGTTTCACATTCTTAAATTGAATTTTACTGCTATCTTGAGAAGAAACTGCTAAAACAATATTTGTCAAACAACCTTAGGGTTCTCATCATCCACTTGCATAGGAATATTCTCTTTAGATAGAGCCTTTTTCAAAAAATCAGTTTGTCCTAGAAATTCCAATGAATTCCATATAGATATTGTGACATTTATTTTTTCCATATTGTTGATTATGTTGTAAGGCATAGCTAGAAGTATGTTGGGATGTGCCTTTACATCAACCTGATTTGATTGTGATGAAGGCTACTCTTTAGCTAGGACGATATGATTTCTTTGTGCCATATGTGCTCGGGTGGATGGTGGCTCATTGATTGCAAGTCCCTTACCCCTTTTTGTAGCTTGATCTATTTCTAAAGCTCTTTTCTTTATCTTGGTATAGGTTATAATTGGTGCGTCACCATTCACCCTACAAAACTCTTTGCTTTGACAATTGTTGAAATCAATGTCATTTGGAGTTGAATCATATTTCTCTTTAATTACATCTCTAACTACTTTTGGTTGTGCACTTGCAACATTTTGGACCATCAATACTTGATTTATGACCCCATTAGAGCATGTTGCCTGATTATGCAATATTACATGGATGTCACCATTCATAGTCAAGAACTAAATTATTTTAAGTTGGTACTATGTCTTTGGTAGAAATCAAAGGTTCTAGTGCATATGTTTGAAAAGATCTTGGGTTCACATTCTTCTTGTTTCCTTTATAATTATTCTGATAGGGAAACCTAATACCTTGGTTTTGTTTCTTCTGTCCTCCTATCTACTATTGATAATATGGGTTCATATCTTGATTATTCTATTGGTAATGTTTCCATCATTGATATTATTTCCTATTGATGCTTACTAACTCATTCCCGATAGTTTGCAATATGTTTTCCATCTTTTGTTGACTACCTTTAAGCTCTTGTAGCTCTTGGGATGACCTTGCAATTGCTGAATCACTTGCTGCAACAACCTATAATGTTGAAATAATAGGTAATTATGCACATGGAGGAATTATTAGTGACATATTGGCTGAATATTAGGAATAAAAGGCATTGGGAGTCTTGGTGCTATCTTTCTAGCTTGAATTAGACAATTTTCTCTCTCACAATTAAGTCATTGCAATGTACCCACTATTATGGTTAGTTTGGGACAAGTAATACCTACAAAATAATGGTTATAATAACAACAATAAAAAAACTAACTATATCATTCTACCCTCTAATCTAACCCTAATCTTAAGGACATCTCTAGATTAGGCTTCCTAGCTCATAGTCACCTCATTGTCTTCCCGAGAGTGTACCCCTTAAGATTCTTCTTGGATGAGAAATCCTCTATCGAAGGCCAATAACATATGTATATGTTGAGATCATCAGAATATTTTGGCACATTGATGGACAATGGAGATCTTAATATCTCACATGCTACATGCTTTGGGTCTCATTAATTTCCATGGTGTTAACTCCATGAGCTAACACAATATTATCCAAAAGTATGATTCATTAATATAAATAAATTCATAAATATAATTAAACAAATATAATCTATAAACATACCTTTCTTACCTTCTTCTTTTGCAAGAGTCACAATCTTTCATAATATAAATCCTTTGAAAAGTAACAACACTTCATAGTTATAATCCTTTCAAAAAGTCACAACACTTCATAACTAAAATTGTTTAGAAAAGTTCCAATACTTTATAATCACAATATTTTTTAAGAGTCACAACTTTTCATAATTATGACCCTTTCAAAGGTTCACATCCTTTCAATCATTGATATCTTTTCAAAAAGTCACTTCCTTATTTTCCTCATATTACTTTTCTCTTCCATTTTTCTTTTTTGAACCCCTCTCTTCTACTCTTCTTTTTTCCCTCTCTAAGATAAACTCTACTCCCTTTTATATCTTAATTATAAGGAGTCATGTCTATTTGTTAAACAATCTATTGACTTTTCATTATATTTAGTCAATTTATATTATCTATTTACTTACTTATTTTTGTTTATTATTATTTATTATTAAATTCTATTTAGAAAGTTAACATACTTTCTACAATATTTTTCTTTTGTATTTAATTTTATTTCTTTATTTTCTCATTGGTATTTAATTATTTTTTAATTATTTAAAATATCATACTAAATATTCTTTAATTGATAATATAGATTAAATAATTATTACTTTATATTATTTTATATTTTAGTATTAATTTTAATATGACTTTATTATCATGATTTATTTAATGAGATTTTATTATCTAATAATTATTAAAATTCTATCTTAAAATGGGGATACGACAGTCCACCCTTCCTTAATTTTCTTGTCCTTAAGGGCCTGTTTGGTTGCGGGAATATAAAAATGGGAATAGGAATACCTATTCTGGAATACTTATTCTCGAATAGAGAATGGGGTTACGTATTCCTGTTCTTGTTTGGTTCATCCAGAATCTGATGCAGAATACACAGACTCAAAAATTTATGTTTTCTAAAATTAAAAAAATTGGAATAGGAATACGTATTCCTATTCCATCTATTTTGGTGAATTACCAAATTCTCATTTTTGGGCCAAAATTGGAATACGTATTCCAATTTTTTTCCTATTCCTATTTCGATTTGGTGCATCCAAACAGAGAATTACATTTTTCCAGAATACACATATGCCTATTCCACTTGTATTCCCATTGCCAAATGGGCCCTAAGCAATTAGATAATTGATTCTCTTGAGTTGAAATATATATATTTCTTTTAGTATAACTTCTTAGGTTGCTATCATGGATATGTTTGAATCCTTTCTAACAATCATTAACTTTCTACTTTACTCTTTCATATAAATTATTTTTCTAGATCCTCTTTAACCCTATAGGATGACAAGATCATTCTCTAATACCATTGTAATGTCCCCACTATTAGGGTTAGTTTGGGACAAGAAATACCTACAAAATAATTTTTATAATCACAAAAATAAAAAAAACTAACTACATTATCCTACCCTCTAATTTAACCCCAATCTTAAGGACGTCTCCAGATTAGACTTCCTAGCTCATAGCTACCTCACTGTTTTCTCAGGAGTGCACCCCTTAAGACTCTTCTTGAAGAGGACATCCTCTATCCAAGGAAAATTACATATGCTATGTTGATATCATCAAAATATTTTGGCACATTGATTCTCAGCCGTGGTAGATAATGGAGATCTTAACATCTTGCATGCTCCATGCTTCAAGTCTCATTAATCTCTATGGTGTTAACCCCATGAGGTAACACAATATTATCCAAAAGTATGATTTTTTAATATAAGTAAATTCATAAATATAATTAAAAAAATATAATCCACACACATACCTTTCTTATCTTCTTCTTTCAAAGAGTCACAATATTTCATAATATAAATCCTCTGAAAAGTCACAACACTTTATAGTTATAATCCTTTTGAAAAGTCAAAACACTTCATAACTAAAATCCTTTAGAAAAGTCCCAATACTTTATAATTACAATATTTTTGAAGAGTCACAATTATTAATAATTATGACCCTTTCAAAGGTTCACATCCTTTTAATATCATTGATACCTTTTGAAAAAGTTACCTCCTTATTTTCTTCATATTACTTTCCTCTTCCATTTTTTATTTTTGAACTCATCTCTTCTCCTCCTTTTCCCCCTCTCTAAAATAAACTTTCCTCCCTTTTATATCTTAATTTTATGGAGTCATGTCTATTTGTTAAAATATCTCTTGACCTTTCATTAGATTTAGTTAATTTATATTATTCTATCTTATATTATTTATTTACTTACTTATTTGTGTTTATTATTATTTATTATTAAATTCTATTTAGAAAGTTAACATACTTTCTACAATATTGTCTCTTGTATTTAATTTAATTTCTTTATTTTCTCATTAAAATTTTATTTTTAAAAATAATTTAAAATATCATATTAAATATTATTTAATTGATAATATAGATTATATAATTATCATTTCCTATTTTTATATTTTAGTATTAGTTTTAATATGACTTTATATTCATTATTTATTTAACAATATTGTATTATCTAATTATTATTAAAATTCTATCTTAGAACGGGGATATGAAAGTCATATGATTATGGTAGTGAGATTCCTCCTATAGACTAGGTAAGAACTGATATATTAATATTTAGGCTCTTTAATTAATACAAAAAAGTATGTTCATCTAATGGCCTGACTTGAACAAGGATTTTATTCTAAGTCCTTTGGAATCTCATATTGAAATCAATCATTTGTTCTCGAGGGGCCCTTTTGATAGTAGTTGGTTGCTCCATTGAGGATAAATACTTTGTCTTATTTTCAAAACACCTACTCAAAGCATCCCCTAGGTCATCCCATGTGGTCATAGAACCCATGTTTAATCCTTTGAATAATTAAAGTTATTTCCCCCTCAAAGAGGCTACTAGAAATCTTACAACTACATTATCTTATTTGATATGATGGGTATAACATGGGGTTGTCACATATCTAATATGCTCCAATGTTGTAGTTTGACCTTACCCTATATATTTAGGTAAACTTTTTAATGCTACAAGGGTAATATCATCATGTAGAATAAGATTTAAGGGGCTTCTTTGGTTAAAAGGAACAAAGGCAATAGGCCTTTCCATTGTTGCTGGTGGTATAGGTACTTGTTGAATGTGTAATAGTTTGTACCACTAAAATTGATGCAACAAATTGTAATAGGGACCTAGTTCTGAATGATGGTGAGGATGAATTCATTTTAACCTCTTTGTTTGAAGGACTTCTTCTCTTTTCATAAGAAATAAGGGTCTATCTCCCATGCTAGGTGGTGTAGATTAAGCTCTCTCTAAATGAGGAGTTCTTTGAAGCATTCTTCCTCTTCTTTTTGGTGAAGAATGTCGTAAATACTAAAAATAATTTGAGCTTCTAGTATCAACATTTCATACATCACTACTCTTCATAACCATAAGACTAAGTCACAACATATGCATCAAAATAGCCTCTAAACATGTCTATTTTATGTTGACAACATATAATAATCAACAAAAATATCAATATAACTATTTTAAAGATCAGTTCTAAAAGAATTTAGTCAAAAGAACTATCCCACCAGGCATGCCAAAATTGTTATCTCTAAAAGTTTCACCCTGTCCAAGTCCTAAAAATTAGTCACTCTAAGAAAAGTGGAAATACTCCTAGGTCTATAGGTTACCCAAAAATAGAGTAGATCTCTGAATTTTAGGTCGGTTCCTATATGATACATCACCTATGATTGATGTAAAAATGTAAAATACTTGGCTAGAAAAGGGTAAGAATGAATGCTTGTAGCTAAATACTAAAATGGTAAATTTGATTGAAACTTAAGGTGATGCACAAAAATATTGAAATGAGAAGTTTGCTGAAACTAGCACCATGAAGCCTCTCTTAAACAACCTAATACTGGCACCATAGTATTATAAAAAAATCATATATAATCACTTTATAAGAAGGATGTAATTCAAACAAAATCCAAGCAAAAATAATGATATTCACAATCAATAACCTGAAATGAAGTACAATTTCACAACTTGTAACCTATATAGGTATCCCAAAATTCACTTACAGACATTAAAGCTAAGATATTAACTCAAAGATTCAAACCAAATCACAAAAATAACACCATATGAGTGACTTACACACAAAAAAGTGAACAAAAAATGGGCTTCCAAACTATTCTTTATTCAAGCTCTAAAGGTAGCACAACATAACCTCATAAAACTAGTTACAAAGTAATCTACAAATAAATCATGAAGGGCTCAAGAGAGATAAATCCAAAACTTCTGCTACATAAAAATTAGAACCCTTACAAAATGAGCCTCAAGCTTATAATTATACACTTCTACATCTAACTGCATCATAAAAGAGAACACCAAATCCTTGGAAGAGTTCAGTCAATAAAGCACTTTTTGATCCCCCCAAAATACTTCAAAACATGTAAAAATAGCCCGATAGGCATGACCCTAAAATATCATCATAAAGGCTCATAGATGCAAAACTGAAGCCTTTGAAGGGTTGAAAGATGCCATTTTCCTCTAAGAATAATGAGTAAGAATTCAAGCTTTTTTCTTTGAAAATCTGGGAGCCTCTACCAATTTTTTGTAGTTTAGAAGGGCTATGATATATATGTTGATAATGAAATCCTTATTCTTCTAAATATTCTTCATATATAATATGTGCATTTCTAGTTGGCTCTCTTGATATATCTAAAAAATAAATATGGGCATCTCCATATGACTGCAAGAAAGTGTGGAGTCTTTCTTATTCATTTATCTTTGTAAGGGTTTGCTTCTATCAACTTTTGTTTGATACTTTGATGTGTTCTTCAACAATTATAGTTTCTTTTAGGTATCTTGAAAATGATTATTTTCTATTTTTAAAGCTAAAAAGAAACTAGAATTTTAACAATTTGAATATCTTCTTATGTGTCCCTCTTTCATGATTTTTGGGGCATATACCTCTACCATGATGTGATCAATACATGTTACTTCTTATGTGCATGTTGATGCAATAAAAAAAATCTAGAATTTGACTTCCACTATAGTTGCTACTATTATGATATTGTAAAAACCTTTGAAATACTATTGATAAATGAAATTATGTTCTTATCTATTGCTAAAGGAAACTTGAAGCTTAAATCATTTTTGGAATGTTGTTATTGACTAGAACCAAATAATAACACTTTATCACTTTCTTGGCAATGAACTTGTATTTTCCAGTGAGCTTCTCATTGAAGGCACACACATCTCTATTGGGCTTTAATAACATTGCTATCCACATATATTGTAATCTCGATTGTCCTTGATTATTTATTTCTCTTTAATGTTATTACAATTCTAAAGCCTATTTTTTCACCGTGACCCTTGACATACTTAAAAATACTAATAATTACTACATGTGTATTGGTACAATTGAAGCATCCTAAAATAATCAAATAATTTTTATCTTTGTAGAAGGAACTACATGGTCAAAGTGAGCAACAATATCACTAGTCATTTAGGCAATGACTGGCCCCTATGATATTTCATACATTTTCTTCTTGTTTACATATGTATTAATATTATCCAAATTTAAGCTTTATTTTACTTTTAGCTAGTTTGACGACATGTGTGAAGCAATAAGAACACTTTGATGAATACAAGTTTTATATTTTCAAAAGAGACGTTAAATGGTCTATCAAATTGTACTATGTTGCTTTCTTTTCTTTCCTTCATAAAATTTAATAACTATGCATGTGGATCAAATTAAGCATTTTGCTCTTAAGACATATTTTACATGATCAATTTGCAATTTTCTCTCTCTTATAAAGCACAAATCTACCTAATTTGATCTTTGATGAGGCATATTAATGTCTTAAATTTGATGTAGTTTGAACTTACTCTTTGAGCCTTGTGAAAAACATTTCCAATATGTTTGTTTTAAATGTCTTGTGAACTTATGCTAAATGCAGCTAGAACCTATTAAACCTATGGATAATGGATATGACATACCTTGCTTAATATTATACGTAAAGTGCATTATTTCATATAAATATTTTAACTATGTTCTAATATTTGAATGAGAATAGAAATGTTGTTGTGCATATGTGTTTGAATGTTTCTAATTTTTAGGAAATGGAGAAGTGGTGCAAAGAGTGGTGAGCACCGTATTAAAGAAGAAGTAATGAAGATTGGTCATAGAATGAGAAGCGTAGGTTAGTTCAGGGTGATAAGTTGCATTTGCGAGAGGAGTTATTCCAAGAGACCTGACTTGTTACATTATCTACAGACCATTATTCTGTTGCTCAATCAATGTTCTAAAGTCATGGTTGATATTTCACCTTTTTCTTTTGACAATGTTTGCTCATGGTTTTTATGTTATGTTTGTAATAAGTTCCAATCCTCTCTCTCTCTCTCTCTATATATATATATATATATATGTATGTATGTATGTATGTATGTATGTATGTATGGAAGGAAAAGGGAAAGAGAGTAGTTGGAAGGATTTTAAAGTTGTTTTTATGTTCTCTACAAATTATTCAGTCATGTAACAAAAGAAAAATTCTAATGAGAGATGGATTTTGGACTACTTGTTGTGTTCTTAGTTAGTTGAAGCCAACCAAGGGGGCCCACTTGGGAGGTGGAATAGATTTAGGTAGAGTAGATCCATTTCTTGCAATTCCCTGTTTAAGATAGATTTACTGTATTAGTCCTATGACATAGTTGCTATGAAAGTTCCTACAACACTTGTGGAAAATGGTCATAGTGGATGTTTGAATTGTTAACTAGTTTAGAATTCCATTTTCTGTAGTTTCTGCAATTCTCTATTGATAGTCCAAGTGTGTTCATTGTTCTATGTTAGTAGTAAAGATTCCTTTCATGCATTTTACTTTCTTGCAACATAGGTGTTAAGACTCCTAAAGGAACTTAGTGCACATACTATGCGGATCCATTTCAAGTCCTACGTCCTTGGGTTGGCAATTCAAATGTATTTTCACAATGGAATAGATAGTTCTTAAAATGGATATAGTATCCTTGATAGAGGAATAATGGTGTGATTATCTTGACCTATTATGGAAGCTACCATTTTTGGTGCCATTGTTGGGGGTGGTGTCAAACTAGGAACCTTCATGAGTCCTTTTTTTTTAGATTAGAAACCACAAGATTGAGTGCTTGATTCACAAGATTGAGTGCTTGATTCACAAGTCACCAATTCAATTGCATGCATCAAAGAGGAAAACAAAAAGATGAATATGGGAGATTTATTCCATGGAAGCTTGCATTTTTGGCACCATTGCCTATTAATTTGAACAAATAAATTGAAGAAGAAGCTGAGTTTCCTTTTTCGGATGCAAGCCCTATTTTTCCTATAGAGTTATCCTTAAGAGTAGAACCTTTAGATACAAGTGGTCTTCAACCTTTTGCTAAAATTTTGGCTAGTTTTCTTGATAGTACTACTCAAAATCCACCAGTTGTTAACAATCCAGTACCCAATGTTCCTTTTCAGCAACAACCTCATCATCAAATATCTCCAGTAATGGCACAAATTACTTTTCCATTTCCTCTCCCAAGCCTTGTAAACAATGCTAATCTCAAAAATATACCTCCAAATGCTCTTCCAAAATTTTATGGCCTTGCAACTGAAGACAACTGAAGATCCTAATACTTTCTTGTTTGAGTTTGACATACTTTATCATAGCTTTGACTACAACACTGATGTCCATAAGCTCAAATTGTTTCTAGCAACACTGAAAGAGTTAGCTTTACGATGGTTCATGGGTTTAGGAGCTAATGCAATAGGTACTCGAGATGAAATGCAAACTCTATTTTTGGACAAATACAAAGAGTATTGCAAAGCAAATGATTCATGAGGAGATGATATCTTTAGAATATCACAAAAGGAGGAAGAAACTGTTGGGATGTCTTAATGGGAATAATACTTCTGAGAGGGGGGGGGGGAGGAGAATCAGAAGTACTAGCCTTTAGCCTATTTTAAATCCTTAATAACATATAACTAAAATTAACATGCATGCATATAAACATTAAACAATCATGAGAAACAAACATGCATCACCACATAACACTTGAGATTTTGGTAACCCAGAAACCCTCTAGGAATAAGAAGGTAAAACTAGGGTGGGGATGATACCCACAAAATTACTGAAACAATAATGTTTAACCACTTATGATGGTCTGCCCTGTTAAAGGCTTTACACTATGTCAATAGTGACTTGGTTAAAGGATTTACAAACACTTCACATGAAATGTTACCCTGTTAAAGGATTTAATCACCTTTTCAAAGGATCTACAAAATAGCTGTTAAGCTAACCTATCAACATAGGGTTTCATTTCTAATACAATGGCTAGAGAGTATTAGGTATAATAAACCTAATAGCTTACAATCCTTGATTGCTAAATATAGGAACTTGATCTACTTTCTCTGATTGTGATCCTCTAAGATCTTATATTTTTTCATATCCCTTGCTTTGTTTTGATCAACTGAATGTCTAACTGCTGCTCTCTTGCTCTAAGTCTTTTTACTCTTTACTCTGAACTCCACTATAGTTTCCCCATACACTCCATCATCCATTCATAATACAATGAGATTTCATCTTCCTTATAAAGACATTTGAAGACTTAGGGTTAGGTGTGGATCTATGATACATATTGAATCTCTGTTTCCTGCTCATTCCTTGCACTTTTGTTATTGGTTGCATGCCTTCTTCATTTTTTTAATTGGCTGCATTTAGTTTGCATAAGAAAAATAAAATATTTGATCTTATCTATTTGATCCTTCTAGATCCTTTAATGTCGTTCATAAAAATGGTTTACATATGAATTAGTGAAGTTAAAAACTCATATGTGCATTTTGTATTACTCGACACTTACTAATTTCTGATGCTCGTCACATGTAACAAAACTATCTCACTCAGCTCCTGTTGCATTTTTGTTTTTCTCGGCATCTTTTGTGACTCGACACTTAAATATCACTTGGATCCTGTATCATGCTCGACACCTGAAGTCACTCGACACTTGATCTTCACTTGGCACCTGAAGATCACTCGGCACTTGAAGGCTACTCGGCTTCAATATAGAAAGTGGTTAAGTGTGTTGGCACTCAAATGTCAAAACCATTATGAGACTAACAATCTTCACCTTTGACACGAGTGTCAAAAACACTTAACTAAGAATTATTTATCTGACCTTATGAGTGCATTCACTAATCACAAAATTATTGTAACTCTCCCTGAGTTGATTGTGCCATTATCTGTTCTGTCTTGGTAACCAAAATTTTTGTGCTGAATATGTCTCATGCTGAATGCTGATATAACATTATATCTCCCCCTTTATCTCATCTCCCCCATTCTCTTTATCTCCCCCTTTTTTGACACTTATGTCAAAGGGTTCTAAGGGTTAAGACCATATTTCACCAAAAATGTACTATTTACCTCCATAATCATCTTGAGAGAAGCATCCCAATTACTCAAAGCAATTTTAAGAGATTTGTAGTAGATGGCAGTCTCTGCAGCAAGATGAACAAGACCATCTGAAGTAGACAAATTAGGGTCTTTCTTTAGAACATTTTCTACATAGGCTTGTTCCTTATGGAGGATTTCCAAGTGTGGGGTGATGGAAGATTGAAGCTGTAGCAATTTGGCTTTGATGGTGCTCTCTTCTATTGTCAATTCAGCCAATTCCTTTTGAGTATGAAACATTTGAGAAAAATGCTTCCCACTTTGAGCTAGATCCTTAGGTAGTTGCATGCTTGAAATATTTAGATTCCTCTCCAAGCTCATTATCCTCTAGCTGGTCTCTTGTGTGAAATATGAGAAGTCACACAACTTTTTGTACA
Organism: Cupressus sempervirens; assembly: GCA_028749045.1. Taxonomy (NCBI): domain Eukaryota; kingdom Viridiplantae; phylum Streptophyta; class Pinopsida; order Cupressales; family Cupressaceae; genus Cupressus; species Cupressus sempervirens. Next base: position 691,351,565 of record CM053783.1, read on the forward strand.
ATGAGAATATATTCTCAAGTACCTGTTTGACCTTTTCAATTTTCTTGGCCAGTTCAACTTGTGATAGTGCTATTTCATTTACAATTTTCTTGTTTACTTTCCCTTGAAATTTCTTTTCTGATCATTCCATTAGTTTTACATTGGTCTCTTGGTCTTCACTTTGTACCTGGTCCACTATATTGGCTAGTTGCTCCATTATGGGCTTTGTTTCATCAGGTACCTATAAATTGAAAGCATCTAGAAATATATCCTTAATTTCTACTAATGCTTGCCTCTGTTTGTACTCATTCCTAAGTACCTCTTGCTTCTTCTTCCTTTCAAGTGCCTCTTGCACTTCAGTCATTTGGGAAATGGTCATGGTGTCAAAATCATACCTGGGAATGACTATCTCTTCATCAAGAGTAGGGTCTCCATAGTGAAGTACCCTTGCAACCTTGGTAGAATTTGAGCCTGGTATAAATATCTGCAATGGTACTGTAGAGCTCGGCTGCTGTGAAGTTTTACTAGGAGTCCCTATTTTAGGAAAGTTGGCCAATGTTTTAATTGCCTGTTGCTCCTCCTTAGGGCTCTCCCCTTCCTTGTCCTATTATTTTCTACCTTGATCAATGACAGTTATCTTAGGCAATGCACCTTGTGTTTGTGCTGTAGATACAAAGGCATCTTTCTGTCTAGTTTTCTCTTTTGCTGTCTCCCCTATAGGTGTACTTATTGAAGCGTCAACCTTAGCAGTTGTATCTTTGACTTCATGCTCTTTAGGTTGAGTACTAGTAGCTGTAGGAAGTTGTGAAGGTGGTTCTTGTGGATTCACCTTTTCCTTGGTAATTTCAGCTACTGCCTTCTACAATTCCTCTACACTCACCAAAACAGGGCTACAACACAATTGTGATTGCAATGTTGTTTGGTGAAGAATCTTCTTGAGATCCTCTGTAGTGAGTGGATTGATGTTCTAACAAGAGGTGTCAGGAACATCCTTTATTGTTACAAATTCTATAGGTGTAGCTGCAATATGTGGAGGACTAGGTGGTGGCAATTGGGTTTCTTGGACACTCTGTTCTTGTTGCTGCACCTCAACTATTGCCTATTCACCTTCTTGGGCATCTTTCTCCACATCTTCCTCTTTTTCACTTTCATCAATATCTTCTTCTTCATTTCTCCCTTCAAAAGGGTCCTCTTCTCCCTCCTTTCTTATAGTCAATCCATAGATTACCTTCCATATTTGTGTTGACTTTTTGATAACATCTTCAATTTGATTTTGCAGGATACTAAAGGCTCGATATTTAGGTACAAATTTGCTTGCATATTTTTTTCTTGCCTTACTGATTTGGCCTTTTGTAAGGTCTAGCATTACACGAGCCAAAGTTGACTCTCTTATTTCCTTTTCCATTTTGAGGCAGTAATGCCACTTACTCTCAATTAATGTGCTTAGCTCCTTGAGTATTGAGTCATCAAGTTCAAGTGGAGTAGTCTTGAACTTTGCCATCATAGTGTAGATGGACTCCTCAACTATGTTTTGTTATTCTATAAACAACTTATTGAACTCTATGGTCTTAAGACTAGACAAATTTGCATTATCTCTAATATCATTACAAATGCTTTCTAATCTGGATGAAATGGAGTGTCTTACTATTCTAAATTGTTCTTCATCAGATTCTATTTCTTCTTCCTCTGACTCCTATGGTGCAATGAAATTTCTTCTCTTCTGCTTTGCAGGCCCACCTTACTCTATTGCCTTCTTCTTTTCTTGTTCCTTTTTTTCTTTGGCTATTCGCCTTGTATCTGCCCTTGTAGTTGGATTTATTGGGCTAGGCTTTGTCACATTTTTTTGTGCCTTAGGCCGTACAACTGGTTGCTTCTTTGCTTTCCTTTTCTTGGGCTCAGCCTTGGGTGCATCCTTCTATGCACTTTCCTCTTCTTCAACATCTTCACCCATGCCTTGGGTTAATGCAGGTGGTCCTTGCTCTTGCTCTTCTTCATCTCCTTCTACTTCTTCATCCTCTTTTGCTATGCCTTCACCAAGTTTTTCCTTTAGCTTTTTAACCAATTTATCCTTTTTCTTGAGTGTGGAGATAGTCTTTAACTCCATATCCACCTTTGACCTTATCACATCATAAGTGCCAAAGTGTGGGGCACTCTTTTCTATCTCTTCTGCCAATAATGCAGTTATTATTCCAGATGCTTCATCTACGTTGATCTCATAACCAAGAGGCCTTAACCATCTCACTCTTGGTATGATAGCTTGTACATAGGTATAGTCAATATCTACAAGAAAACAAACATCATTTACATGTTTCTCCACTAAAGAAATTGGAATCCTGAGTCTTTTCTTTATTGATTTCTTAAAATCTTAAAAATAACTTGTCATCAGTGTGTCAAAATTGTCTCCCATTTGTTCTATATATTCAATAATTTGGGCTATGATATTTCTATTATTTATCCATGAAACTTTTCCAAAAGAAGGAAATTCATTCTAAACATAGAAGAATATACAAACCAAAATTGCACCAAATTTGCATTGGTCACCCTTTGTCCTTCTTATAACTACTAAGTTTTCATTAATCTATTGTAGTTGCAGCTTTGTAAGATCATAAGTATGATCCTTTTTTTACCAATTTTTAGCCTACATCTACTGCAATACAAGGCACACTATTGAGTCTACTGTATTGATAGAATTTATGGGCAATAACTCTAATAGAAAATTCAATGAGAGGATCTTGAATGGTGTCAATTGTCATTCCTCTTTTATTCCACTTGGCACCTATGTTTTTCTCAATAACCTCCTTGGAATCACTTCTTAAGGTCTTGTACCGATCTAGGGTAGGATATCCAGTTACCCTAAGAATGATTCTTTTCGTGATCTTTATGGGAACATCTTCTGACCACAAACTACCATCATGAATTCTACTTAAGACAAGTCTAATCCATTCTATCTTAAATACGGTGGGAAAACCCAAAGCTCGTGTTAAAACCTTCCTCTCAGTAATTTTATATTCATCCTTCAAAACTCCATCGACACAAAACTTCTCATAGGCTTCCCTTATTTCCATATCTCCTATGGCTCCTATCTTACAGTTATAGCATCTCCTTATGTCCTAAACCATTACAAATTTTGAGGGTATGCGAGAAAGGGCTCCGACGGGATCATTCTTATATGCAACTTCAGGGATGGGATGGAAATCAGGCTACTTAACCTCATTAGATACTAGCTGGACCTCAAACGACTCTTTGTCATGGGGTTTTCTTAGAACTTGAAGCCATTTGTGCAAACTAGGGTTTTCATTACAAAGAAATATGAAATTGCGTAGCTCGGCACAAATGAAAATACCTCAAGATCAATGAAAATGCATTGTAAGAGGTTGGAATTTGCTTGGAACACTAGATTCTCTGCTATGAAGTTGCTACACTCTCTTTCTCTTCCTTGCTTCTCGTTCATGATGAAGAAAAATGATTAAAATCATGATAATATACCCTATTTCTATCGCATTAAATGCTCAACTGCCCACTCAACTTTTGAACAATTTTTAACATTACTCAGCTTGCACTACATTTCCACTTCACTCAGCTTCCATTGGAGTTACTCAACTCGGCATCAGTCATCAACTCGGTCGCTGTTAGGAACTCGACACCCACTAGAGTTTTACTTAGCCTCTAAGGACAACTCGATAGTTTTGTAAGAATCTTCATATTATGACTTGGGATCTATGCTTATGCTGATTTCTTATTTTTAGTACTTCTTTCTCTTGGGACTGGCGTATGATATAACTTTATATATCAGTCCCATGCATCTATTCATGTTTAGTTTGATGAAGTGTGATCACTTGACCCATTGGGTGAAGTGATCCCTTCACTTGATGTGCTGCACTCATATTTTTTCTTCCAAGTCTTATTCATTTGTCCTCAATATTTTCTTTTCCTTTGTTGGCTTCAGTTTTTGGTGCTTTTGACCTTGTAGGATAGTTTTTGTTGATATGACTAGTTTTCAAGCAGCTAAAACAAGTAGTTTGACTTAGCCACCTGCTATAATTCCCTCTGAAGTGTGTCCTTATACAATTTTCAGAGATATTTCCATATTCTTGACAATAATGACAACTTTGCCTTGTATTGTAGTCCCAATTGTAATTGTTTACTTAGTTGTTCCTTCTTGCATGTTGATTTGGTGTCCACATAGGCTTTGATCTGCATTCAAAGGCTTTGTGTCCATACTTCTTGTAGTTATAGCAGTGACCTTCAAATCTTGGTGTCTCAGTAGTCATAGTTCTGCATTCATGTGTTTGATGTCCTTGCTTCTTGCACTTATGACAATAGCTTGCACTCTTAGGCTTATCATGCTGATGGGCATTCTTGCTTCTGCATACATTAGACATATGTTCTTTCTTACCATAGAAATGATAGGTAGGTTTGGTGTTCTTACCTTTTTTGTTTCTTTCTTTTGCAGTCTTGGATGAATCTCCTTCTTCAGTGCTAGTATATCCTAATCCTTGAGTGTCATGGCTGGACCTTGGGGATTTCAGTAACTGCTTAAAATACTTGATAGCTTCACTTGACTTGTTGAGATTCTCTACTATTTATTTTTCTCTTTTCAATTCATTCTGTAGTTTCTCATTCTGCATCTTTAAAGTAGAGATCTCAATATCTTTCATATTGAGTTCATGATGAAGGTTCATCATTTGGGCAAGTGTATCCATTTGCATGTTTGAGATCCTTATTAATTCAGTACATTTTTCTTCAAGTCTGTTTGCAAGATTCCTTTTGTCATCTTCCATCATGACTCTATTCTCAACCACTCTTTTCTTTTGTTCAATGATTTCACATAACATTATGGCCTGTGATTCATGTTCCATCTTGAGAGATCTTATCTCTTATGCTTGAACTCTATTTTTCTCCATCAGTTTTGCTATTGCTGCATCAAACTATTTAGTGTCTCCATTGGCAAACACTTGTGTGGTATCAATCTCCCTATAGTTTATATCATTTTCAGCTATAGCTATCTCCTTCCTTCTTTTCAAGGATTTTCTTAATTCCTCTCTAGCTTCCTATACCTTGTGTAGAGCGAGATGCATATCTATCACCTAGTTCTCAATGATCTTTCCAAGTTTGAAAACTTCCATCTTTAGATCTTTTCCTCCAAGCTGTTAGGCTTCTTTTCGAGAGAACTTGGCTCTGATACCAAATTTTGGGATGTCTTAATGGGAAGAATGCTTCTAAGAGGGGGGGTGGGAGGGGGGGGGGTGTGCGGGTGAATCAGAAGTACTAGCCTTTAGCCTATTTTAAATCCTTAATAACATATAATTGAAATTAACATGCATGCATATAAACATTAAACAATCACGAGAAACAAACATGCATCACCACATAACACTTGAGATTTTGGTAACCTAGAAACCCTCCAGGAATAAGAAGGTAAAACTGGGGTGGGGATGATACCCACAAAATTACTGCAGCAAAATGTTTAACCACTTCTGATGGTCTGCCCTGTTAAAGGCCTGCCCTATTAATTGCTTTACATTGTGTCAATAGTGACCTGGTTAAAGGATTTACAAACACTTCACATGAAATGTTACCCTGTTAAAGGATTTAATCACCTTTTCAGATGATCTACAAAATAGCTATTAAGCTAACCTATCAACATAGGGTTTCATTTCTAATACAATGGCTAGAGAGTATTAGGTATAATAAACCTGATAGCTTACAATCCTTGATTGCTGAATACATGCACTTGACCTACTTTCTCTGATCGTGATCCTCTGAGATCTAATATTTGTTCATATCCCTTGCTTTGTTCTGATCAACTAAATGTCTAACTACTGCTCTCTTCCTCTAAGTCTTTTTACTCTTCACTTTGAGCTCCATATAGTTTCCCCATACACTTCTTCATCCCTTCATAATACAATGAGATTTTTTCTTCCTTATAAAGACATTCAAAGACTTAAGGTTAGGTGTGGATCTACGATCCATATTGAATCTGTATTTCCTACTCATTCCTTGCACTTTTGTTATTGGTTGCATGCCTTCTTCAAAATTGGCCTCATGTAGTTTGCATAGGAAAAATAAAAGATTCGATCTTATCTATTTGATCCTTCTAGATCCTTCAATGTCTGTCATAAAAATGGTTTACATCTAAATTAGTGAAGTTACAAACTCATATGTGCATTATGTGTTACTCGAAACTTACTAATTTTTGATTCTTGACACATGTAACAAAACTATCTCACTCGGCTCCTGTTGTGTTTCTATTTTGCTCAGCATCGTCTGTGACTCGACACTTAAATATCACTCGGCTCCTGTAACATGCTCGACACCTGAAGTCACTCAACACTTGATCTTCACTTGGCACCTGAAGATCACTCTGCACATGAAGGCTTCTCAGCTTCAATGTAGAAAGTTGTTTAAAACCATTCTGAGACTAACAGAAACATTGGAAGACTGTGTTTCACATTTCTTGTATACACTACAAAAGAACCCTCATCATGTATTGTCTAATGATTGACAAAAGCTAGTCTTTTTGAGAGGCATGAATGATAGTTGTCTAGAAGCATTAGACTTGATGGCTAGAGGAGATGTATATCAATATTCTTGGGATGACCTCAAGAAAATCTATCTTAATTACTCAAGGTCAACAATGAAGATAGGAAAAGAACACCAGACTACAACTACTAAAGGAATCAGTTAGGGTATTTCAAAGCTTGAGATATCTAACCTGCTCTTAGATTTCAAGTAGGAGATTATAAATGATGTTGCCACACACTTTAACACAATGACTACAAAGAAGAAGCATGCAGAAGCTGAGGTAAAATTAGCCGAGTATTGCCCACATTGCCAAAAGTAGAAGAAAGATTGCCAATGCAAATTGGTTTCTAGTGTGGAAAACCAACATCTTCCAATTGAGTACATCAAGATAGATGGAAATTATGAGGAAGTATTCTTTGTTTCTCAATGTCAACCATGGGCCCAATGACAAGGTATGCCTCAAAACTCTCTGCAAAATTCAAATCTATATGGTAATCAATGGAAAAATTGTAATACCAAAGTCCTCCACAATATAGTCAACCTAATTGGAATAAAGTTTGCCAAAATAATCCACAACAGCCTTAATGGCCTCAAAATTCCTAACCTTCTTGGCCAAACCAATAGAATAATCAATGGAAAAATTAGTAGAACCAATGAAAACCACCCTAGGGGAATTCACAACCTACAAATCAATGGAAAGGACCTCAACAATGACCTAACAAAAATACTGGTAATCCATAATTACCACCTCTAGTCCAATGACCTACACTAATGCCACCACCTGCAAGTCCTAGACCTCATAAGTAGACCCAACTACCTACACAACCTCAACCAAATCCAAATAACCAATAGTCACAACAACCCATGTACTCTACTGATGCTTAGCCATATCTTGCTTATGCTTTGAATGTTGCAAATATACATTTGAGATCTGGTACAACCCTACCATTACCTAAATTGCCTCTTATAACTAAAATATCAAATACTCCTACAACATCAGAACCTATAGTTACTAAAGAGGTTGACCCTACTAATGTTACTAGCTTAGCTCAAGTCCAGCCAACAGTTGAACCTCCTTCTCTAGAGAAACTCATACAAAATAAACCTATACCAATAGAGGAATGGTCTTTTGATATTATTGATTAGTTAAAGAACATGCATGTCCAAATACCCCTATTCCAAGATATTAAAGATGTTCCTATCTATGGAAAAGCCATCAGAGAAGCCTACCTAAAAAAGCCTGGGAGGAAGAAAAAGGACCCAACTATAGTCCATGTTGTAGGAAAATTGGCTGACATTATGTTAGGAAAATTGATCATTCCTAAATATTCTGATCTAGGAAGTCCAATTGTGAATGTGATTATAAATGGCTAGTCTGTTAAAAATGCTTTAATTGATCTTGTTGCTGCTATAAATATCATGACTAAGGATACTATGAAAAAGTTAAAAATAGAATGATTGAGGGCTACCCCAACAATTCTGCAACTTGTAGATAGTTCTATTATCACTCCTGATGGGATGATAGAAGACATAGTTGTAACCCTAGACTCTCTAGAGTACTTTGTAGATTTCATGATTCTATCTTCCAAAGTCAATTTATCTAGTTACCCTTCATTCTAAGATGACCATGGTTAGCTACAACTGATGCAAATATAAGTTTTAGGTATGGGAATATGACTATATCTAATTCACAAGCAACAAAGAAATTTGATTTATATGTTCCAGCACAACCACAACCAAATTTAAGCACATCTGTATGGCCAGATTTTGGGGATGGAGAAGAAGAGTTAAACTCTATAGCACAACATATGATGTTACATAGACAATATTTTCTAAAGCCATAGGAAGAGGATTTAGTAATTTAGAGTATTCTTACTAACACTTGTGTGGTAGAAATAGATGTATCTAATAGTTCTTTGTTCGAATTAACCACATATGAGGAATGTAATGAGAGTTGTATTCTACTCAAGGAGCCAGACATTATTCATCAACTCTTGCCATGTGAATTAGATATAAGTCCAACCTTTGAAGTTGCTATAATTGAGTCTACAACTATTGTTGAGCTGTCAAAAGGTCATAATCTCCATGTCAATTCCAAATTATCTTCCACACAGATGAAACAGTTAACAAAGCTTCTTCAAAAACATGAAAAGGCTTTTGCATGGGACTATAGGGATATGAAAGGGTTGAGTCCTAAATTATGTACTCATAGAATATACATCAATGAAGGGTGCTTACCACTCTGTCAACCCCAGAGAAGGATTAATCCAACCCTTAGAGAAATAGTTAAAACTGAATTGCAAAATTGCTTGATGCTAGTTTTATCTATCCTATATTTGATAGTAGATGGGTGTCATCCCTGTTCATAGTGCCTAAAAAGGAAGGGAAATGGTGGATTTGTGTAGATTATAGAGAATTAAATAAGACAACTGAAAAGTCACTTCCTTTACCATTCATTGATCAAGTTATGGACACTCTAGCTGGAAAGAAGTATTTCTCTTTTCTCGATGGGTACAATGATTATAATCAAATAAGTACTGCTCCTAAAGATCAAGACAAAACCACATTTACATGCCCATGGGGTAATTTTTCATATTCTATTTTTCCATTTGGCTTGTGTAATGTCCCTGCAACATTCCAATGTGTTATGATCAACATTTTTGCTGATATATCACATGATTGTATGTAAATATACATGGATGATTTCACAACATTTGGAGTTGCCATTGAAGAAACCATGATGAATCTTGAAAAGATTCTTATCTACTATAAAGAACATAATCTAACACTTAATAGTGAAAAATGTTTCATGCTCATGCAAGAAGGAGTGGTACTTGGTCATTTCATATCAGCTATAGGAATACAAGTGGATCTAGCTAAGATAGAGGTAATTCTAACACTTCCCATACCTATAAAACCAAAAGATGTAAGATATTTTTAGCTCATGCTGGATATTATAGGCATTTCATAAAAGAATTCAGAAAAATAGCTAGTCCTTTGTACACATTGTTGACTAAGGAAGCTAAATTTTTTTAGACACTCGAATGTAGTGAAGCCTTCCTACTACTTAAGAAAATCCTCACTACAACACTAGTTTTAAAGGGACCAGATTGGTCAATTCCATTTCATATTCATACCGATGCATGAGACTATGCCATAGGAGCTGTATTAGGACAAAAGCTTGCTAATCTTGAGAATGTCATCTACTATATTAGTAAAAGCCTTCATGGACCCGAGCTGAATTACATAGTAACTGAAAAAGAACTTTTAGTTGTAGTCTATGCATTGAACAAATTTGGACATTATATGATAGGATATCCTATTTTTGTTAATGCTGATCACTTAGCTATAAGATACTTAATGAAAAAACCAATTATCATTGGTAGACTGGCAAGATGACACTTGTTGTTATAAGAGTTTGATATTACTATTATTGATAAGCTAGGAAAATCCAACATAGTTGCAAATTATTTGTTTAGATTGACCATTGCTAATGAAGACCCAAATCCAATTGAAGACACCTTTCTAGATGAGCACTTGTTCCATATAGCAACTCATACACCATGGTATATAGAAATTGCAAATTATCTTGCTACAAATAGACTGTCTCCACACTTCTCTCATAGAGAAAGGAGAAAGCTAGCAAAGAAAAGTTTTCAATATTCTTAGATAGATAACAATATCTTCTATTTAGGACCATATCAAGTCATGAGGAGATGTGTTAGGGAAGATGAGATGTATGATATACTGCATGCTTATCATGATGAACCATGTGGAGGCCATTTTGCAGGGAAAAGAACATCACTGAAGATACCTACAACTAGATATTATTTGATTGTGGTGTTGTCTTTTTTGCATCCTTAGATTTTCTCTTCCATTTCTTCTTACCCTTTCCTTTGTTTGAAGATTGTGTAGCTAAATGTTGAGAACCCTCATTATTGGCCACCAATGCTTTAGACTGAGGTGATTTGAGAATCCTCATTGATTTCAACTTCTTTTCTTCATCATTCAATAGTTTAACATATTCATCAAAAGTGACTTTCTTGTAGGCAGAACCTAAGGTAGTTTTTGAGGTGTTAAAAGAAGATACAAATGTGGAATATTTTGATGGCAACTTGTTATGTATGAGATAGATCAGTCTATCATCTTTGATAGAACTCCCACAATTAGTAAGATTTGTCCTTAATTCATTCACATTGATGATGAAATCTTGTATTGAGTCATATGACTTAGGATCTAAGGATACAAGCTCATCTTCAATTTTGAACACATCCTCTTCAGACACTATACCATAAAGGTTTTCGAGGGTATCCCAAGCTTCCTTGGATGAAGTACACTTCTTGATTTGATACATGATCTTATCATCTACCCCCAAACAAATATCACCTAGGGCTTTCCTATCCATTGCTACCCAAGCTGAAATATCACTTTCTAATACTTTATCACCTGTTGGTTAAGGAAGAGTACCATCGACATATTGTGAAACTCCATTATGCATTAAGTGATACCACATTTTGATTGACCACGTAGCATAGTTATGAGGAGTTAATTTAGGAAACTTAAAGTTGCCCATAATGTAGAAAATGAAAGAAAAGTGTACAAAAGAGAGAACACAACACTAAGAACACCCCCCTCTTTTTCCTAAATCAAGAAATGCCCTCCAAAAGAGATGCTTTGGGCACTTTATCAGTAGTGCGATTAAAATGGGTCATTGCCAATTTTTTCCTTTGTGGACTTTTGATTTTTCTTGTTACAACCTCTAAATGGATTAAAAATTTGGAACTTTACAATGTGCTACAATTCTGAAGCATTACAAAATTGAAAGTGACACATTTGTCCACACAACCCTACAATCTGATAGTAGATTTGGAAAGTAGACAAAAAATAATGCACTTAAAAAAAATCAAACCTATTTTTGACTCCAAATGTGCCTGTACAAAGTGTTTAAAGTTGTAAAATGTAGGATTATGTAGGTATAGTCACCAAAAAATGCAAATTTTGAAAAATCCTTGCACTAAAACAAGAGAAGAGCTGCACCTTTGAAAAGTTTAGGAAATTCTACCCAATTTAAAAAAAACTTGCACCTGATTTGGAGTTCGGATGTCTAAGTTATGGCATCTCAAAGTTGGACTATAAAAACTAAAATCAATCTGGAAAGGGGTTGCATAGTGAATGACTGGGTTAAATTTCATGGTCATACAACTGTCTTCATAGTTCAATTTGGCTCTGGAATGACATCTAAATCACTGTCATAGTTAATGTAGTGAATTGATGATGTCAGCAAAAATTTCACCCTTGGTGATGTGGCAGATGATGTGTCATGCCATATTGTACAGATTCGTATAGAATGCACGTAAAAAGTTGGTGTGGGTGGTTGATGTGGATGCTGAGTCATTATCTGCATGGTAGGTATAGATGCTTTGTTAGCATTATCTACTTGTTGATTCAGGTTGACTGGGCGGTGATTTGTCCTACATAAATCGTGTGTCACTGTCTACAGGCTGTTGACTTGGCACTAACTTGGAGTGCTGATAGGACACTGTCTCAGCAAAGTGACATGTTCTGGGACAACAAATGGAATAGTGCCATGTGGACATTGTGTAGACTACTACCTATGTTTGGATTTGGATTGCTGAGGTGGACTATAGGGTCTGTGCGTACTGTATGCATGGTAGTGTTGTATAATCATTGAGGTGCAGGAAGTTCCAATGCACAAGTGCCACATGTCAATAGATTCCTGAGCACGAGCGGTTGCCAGATTTCATGTTGCTACTTAGATTCTTTGTATGTTGATGCTAGGTTTTTATAAAACAGTCATCGGACTGTATTTCCATGAACTAAAATATCCTTTTTTTGATTGTGCGAGAAACCTCAATTTTTATCCCACATCATGTGGGGAAAATACTCTTTGAGTGTTCAAAATTAATGAGCCATGGGGATAAACTAAACAACCCGCTAGTGGAGGGCTTAGCAAGCACTGATTGTTTGGCTGGTGGAAATTTTAGGCCTTTGGATTACGAATTAATCCGTCGAGTTTTGAAGTGTGACCATCGGTGGATATTGAAGCTAGAATTTGAAAGCTTAGCCACCAAATTTAATTGCAAAGTATGGTTTGTGATTAATTAACCCATAGAATATAAATAAAATACCCTATGATAATATCATAAAAAATTCCACCAAATATAGTGCCAAGCTGGGGTGTCACTGCCTGGTTCGACAAATTTTTTTTCTCTTCCTAAATGAAGAAATTAATTATGAAAATACAGATAAATGTAGATATTCAGATCCAAAAAATAATTAATCAAATCAATAAAATGGCCATACCTGTATTGTAAATTGGGGCCTCCAAGTTTTGATTTGCAATTATTTTTGCCTCACGATCAACTTTCACCCAGCATAGGAAAATTTATAGTCAATCTTCACTGAATCGATGCTTTGGATGCAATGATGAGGTCAAATTTGGCTCTAGATGCTCCCAATTCCTATAGATCCTCCAGATTCATGTTGAAGTGCTAAAGCATGAACGATCTCAAATGGCTATGTGTAGAGAATCTCCCTCATAGCTTTGATACCATGTAAGAATTTGGCTTATGCCAGAATTCACCTAAGAACTAAATAACTCAACACAAGCACATAGTAGATCAAAATAGAGAGAGTATGATTAGAATAACGATATTCATTCAATATGCTAGCTTGAGAGTACACTAGGAGTGCCTATATATAAAGGCCTCAGGAGGGCTTCTAGAATGCATAGAAGTCAACATCATGATAAGTCATACAACCAAGCACATGTCCATCAGATATGGATTATCCTCCATTAAGCACAAAATTAAGTGTGATGATGTGAGGATAAGCCTACAATGGTGTAGCATGCAAATCAATGGTGTAGACAACATGTGCTAAATGAGGAGTGTGGATAACTATGTTGTCATCATGAAAACTCAACGAATGATACAAACTCCTATGTTGTAGACACCATATGCATAATTAGAGTTGCATAGCTCATGAGAGTACACAAACTCCTAAGTGTCTCACCTAAATAAATAATAAAATAATGCATTAACCTAAGTAAGTGTAATAAGTAAATACTTATTTACACCAACATCTATAATGGGTTGAATGGGGAAAAAAATAGCCAACATTTTTGTTGTCTCAAGGGAATGCTTTCCTACTAAGAATAATATTAGTGGCCTTAAGAAATCTATTGGGAATGGAGTCACCAATAGAGAAGGATGCAATAGCCCACTTGTAACTCCACAAAAAAATCTGTAACCTCTGTAACCTAAATTTTTTACAAAACTTTCTATCTCCAAGAGGGAATAACTGTGTACACACACTTCTTGGAAAGCTCAAAACACCTACTCTACTATGTACTGGTATTTACAATAAGAATAACCAAACAAACCCATTTATTAGCTTGATGGAATATCTACCCTTTCTTACAAGTGTTTAGTTCCTTCTATGCATATGGATAGTTAAATATATCACCACCATGAAAAATACATTGCTACACTTTGGAAAGCCTTCCCAATATTGAAAACAATGAAGCTTTCCAACACTAGGACATTCTTATTTGGATCAAGACTTACTTTCTCATTTGGAAACTTACCCTCATGCTCAAATGTAAACATGAATAGGGGTAACCTGCTGATTTTTTGCAAAGCTAGATGCCTTATGGGGTATTCTCTTGATGACTCAAACACATCCAAAAGGTCATCCTAATCAACAATATCCTCTATCATAGTAGAAATAATATACATAGATTGAGGGGAAGCCTCATGCATATAAACATGTTCTTGATCCTATTTCTATAGAAGGTTCAATCTTTCTTCTTTATACGAAGCTTGATCATCTATCTTTGGTTCCTCCAAGGTAGGAACCACCTCATTCTTCTCTATTTTTTTTCTCCCTTGGTGGTTGATTTTGTTTTGTATATGATGTGGGAAAAGGTATATCCACTTCTGCATCATGAATGAAGAAGTTGAAATAATCATCTGGTTTCTCACAATTATCAAGATGGGGAGGTGTAGGCTCAAGATCTTTGCAAGATGATATGAAAATATTGCGAGGCTCACTCCTAAAGCTAGAAAAATTGCATTTGTGTGGATCTTCTTTAGATGGTGGATTTTGAAATATGCCTTGCAAGGGGGTCTTTGGATCTTGTGAGGCATTTTGAAAAATGGGAAGGTCTCTCTATCTTAGTTCTTCCTCCTACTACAACTTGATAGAGGCCTAGTTAGCCTCATTGAAAATTTTGAATATATATGAGACCATGCTACAAACATACATGTCATGCTTTTACATCTAATTGTCATCCTAAAACTCTTGAAGCTAATAAGTAATTAGGATCATAACAAAAGAAAACCTCCACAATCTCTTTTTGTGTATAGATTTTTAACATAGTTAAAAACCTTTCCAAGATTGGAAAACCTAAAACCCTAATGTAGAAGAATCCTAGGTGTAAGAGAAATCTTGCATCACCTAAAAAATATTTTCTTTTTAGTCTTTTCTATTTTAATAAGGACTAGTAGAAAGGGTGGTTACTATTTATGGGAGCTTGCTATGTTTATTAAGTTTGTATACGAACTTGAAATGTTCTCATTTTTTATATGAAGGTTCATTTTAGAGTTGTAAGCCTACCATAAAAATCTCATTGCTCAAGCATAAGTATTCAAGAAGTTATTGCAAATTTTAGGTGGAAAAATTTGTAGAAAAATCTTCAAGCTCACTGTTGGAGGACTTAGAGTGCCTAGATGAGGTTTGAAAACTTGACAGAAGGGTGCTTGCACCATTCCAAGCCTATAGATTAGGAGCTAGCATTTCTGAAAAGTGGTTATAATAGCCAATTAGAGCAACGGTTCATGAGTTATGACCTTTCAAATTTGGGCTACTTGAAATATCTAAAAAATTGTCAAAGATGTATTTGGTCGACTCCATATGTATTGTTAGGGTCTATCAGCTCTAAGTATTTAGTTTCAATGTCTAGAACCTTCCTAGGCAGTATAAAATTGCCTATTTAAGAAAGGTCCAAACATTGTCTAGGATAGCTCTAGGTGATAGTTCACAACTTCTCTTATAGATTATTGTAACAAAGGCACCCATGTGGGTTAGCATATTGTATTTTTGAATTTTGTAATTTTGCATTTGTGACACAAATAAGAAGTCCATATTTTGTTCTCACATTTTTTGCTATTTCTTTATTTTTGTTATGAGTTTATGGTATTAAGGGGAGCACCCTTCATCAAGTGGTATCAAAGATAAAGTTCTTGAGTGTGTGGGTAGATCGTCAACTGTGAGGCAATTTGCACCAAGATCATGGTTTGGGCTGAGTGTGTAGATAGATTGTAGATTATGATGTAGTTTGCACTAGGGTTTTAGCGAAAGTGTGAAAATACCTCCACAAAGAGAGCATAGTAGAAGAGCTGTAGATGTTACACCTAAGGGTTTCCTATCCCTTCAATTAAAAATGCAAGCATTGGAAGAGAAAATGTGTAGAGGAATAAATCCTCCCATAAGAGATGAAATTAAGGATGAGAATGAAGTAGAAGAAAATGCTGGAGCAAAGACAGTTCTAAACCCAGAGGAAGAGAGGCTTTTTAGAGCCATCTCCAAGATTGGAAAAAGATCAAAGTTTGAAGTTCTCACATTTTTGAGAAATATTAACTTGGAGGAGCTCATTAATTAGATTAATGAACTGGAGGAGTACTTTGAGCACGAAGATATTGAGGATCCTAATAGGGTCAAGTTTGTGAAGGCAAAATTAAAGTGACATGCGAAGATCTGGTGGCAAGAGGTTTAGTTGGAGTGAAATAGAAAGGGAAAGAACAAAATCACCAAATGGGAATGAATGGTAGCTAAATTGAAGCAAAAATTCATTCCATAGATTATAAGCTTGATCTATTGAAAATGCAAGGGTTGAAGCAAGTGGGAAAATATGTTCAAGAGTATACTGAAGAGTTCTATCGAGTTCTCATTAGAACTGGCCATGCAAAAGCTAATAAGGAGAAAGTGGCTTGTTATCTTTATGTGTTAAGGCCAAGCATTTAGGATGAGCTGAGTCTAGTTCAAATGAACAATATTGAGGGGGCATACCAATTTTCCTTAAAATTTGAGGAGAAACTAAGCAAGAAATTTAACAAGAAGAATAGTGGAAGAGGTCATAGTGGAATATCTAGTGGACGATCTTATGGAGGCCATAATGATGATTAGAAGAACAAGGATGAGGCTAGATATAGAAATTATAACCAAAGGGGAAAGAATTTTAATCAATTCCATGATCACAACAATAGATATTAGAGAGGAAGAGGTATTGGACAAGGATCTAGAAGAAGAGGCTTTCATGGGAAATGTTTTCACTGTGAAGAAGGGCGTAGAACATTTGAATGTACCAACACCAAGGAAGGATATATTAAAGAACTGAAGGCCAGCCCAAAGTTGCACATGTTGATGAAGATGCCAGATCCTCACATTCTAAAGATGTTGAAAGAGGAGAAGTCCTAGTTAATAGAAGAGTCCTACTGAGTGGTGAGAATGAACCTGATCAAGGAAGGAGCTTGTTTCACACAAGGCGTAGATGTGAAGATAAGTGTTATAATGTGATCATTGATGGTGGGAGTACTTATAATTTGGTGTCAAAAATGATGGTCACCAAGTTGAAGCTGAAGAGATAGGAATGCCTACGTCCATACTATATTGCTTGGGTGTAAGATGACCACAAGGTCATGGTCAATGAGTAGTGCTCAGTGAAGTTCAAGATTAGAAGCTACCAGGATGAGGTACTATGTGATATCATACCTATGGACATATGCCATATGTTGCTAGGTAGGCCATGACAGTTTGATAGGTGAACAAATACCTACACTTTAACCAAGGATGGAGTGAAACATAAGTTGAAGCCGTTGAAGGATAAAGAAGAAAAGGTATGTAGTGCTACCAGAATATGTTTTGTTGATGGAAAAAGAGTTTCTCAAAGGTATGAAGTGTGAGCATACGTGTTTTGTTATAATTCCAAAAGATAGTGAAGAACAAGTAGAGGAGGTACCTGCAAAATTTGTAGATATGTTGGGAGAGTTTTTTGATATTGTATCAAATAATGTACACAATGATTGCCCCCAATAAGGAAGATCGGTCACTAGATGGATTTGGTTCCTGGAGCTAGTTTACCAAAAAAGGCAGTGCACAAAATGACACTAGCAAAAAGTGAAGAGTTGAACAAACAAGTTCATGAGTTGTTGTAAAAGAGGTTGATTTGAGAGAGTCCGAGTCCATGTGCTATACCAACTGTATTAGCACCAAATAAGAATGGAGAATGGAGGATGTGCACAAATTCTTGTGCTATTAACAAGATCACAATCAAGTATAGATTTCCATTTCCAAGGAGGGATGATATTATGGATTGTTTGAGTGGAGCTGAGTATTTCACAAAGATAGATCTGAAGAGTGGGTATTATTAGATTCATATCCAAGAAGATGATGAGTGGAAGACTGCTTTCAAGACAAAAGAAGGACTACATGAGTGGTTAGTCATGCCTTTTGTGCTAACCAATGCACTGAGCACTTTCATGCAACGAATGAATGAGGTACTCAAGGAATTTTTGGGTAAGTTTTTCATTGTTTACCTAGATGATATTTTGATCTTTAGTAAGACATTGGAGGAGTATTTGATTCAATTTGCAAGGTGTTTGATAAGTTGAGGGAAGAAAAGTTGTTGATAAACCCAAAGAAGTGCAGTTTTGTAAAGAAGGAGTTGGTGTACCTGGGATTTGTAGTCTCAGTAGAAGGTCTAAAAATGGACCTAGAAAAAGTGAAGGCTATCCTTGAATGGCTTACTCTAAGGAGTGTGACAAAGGTAAGATCTTTTCATGGACTATCTAGTTTTTATAGAAGGTTCATAAGAGGTTTTAGCAATATTTGTGGACCCTTCATTAAAACAATGAGAGGGGATAGGAAAAAATTTAAGTGGACTGTAGGAGCAGATAAAAGTTTTAATTTGTTGAAATAGAAAGTTACTAAGCAGCCTATTTTAGCACTTCTTGATTTTAACAAGGTGTTTCAAGTAGACTGTGATGCTAGTGGTACTAAAATAGGAGCTATTATGAGCCAAGAAGGTAGACTTGTTGCTTATTTTAGTGAGAAGTTGAATGATGCAAAAAGAAAATATTCTATTTATGATCATGAATTTTATGCTATAGTTCAAGCATTGAAGAAGTGGAGATAGTATCTTCTTCCTAAGGAGTTTTTTTTGTATATTGATCATCAAGATTTGCAATATTTGAATAGTCAAGGAAAATTAAACCAAAGACATTTGAAGTGGGTTGAGTTATACATTTTTTTGAAACACAGGAGTAGGGAGTCTAACATTTGTTTTGAAACACGTGTTATACATTTATTTTGAAACACAGGAGTGGAAAGTCTAACAAAGTTGCAAATGCTCTTAGTAGAAGACAACTTTTGCTAACAAAAATGTAGATAGAGGTGGTTGGATTCAAGGAATGTAGTACTTTATATCTAGATGATCTTGTTTTTGGTGAAGCGTGGAAGGCTTGTACAAAACCTGTTACACTTAACAAGACAAAGTGGTTGGATTTCATGATCCAAGATAGTATTTTGTTCAAAGGAAGCTAGTTTTGCATTCCTAGAAGTTCAATGAGAGAGAATCTCATCAAAGAGAAGCATAATGGAGGGTTGGTTGGGCATTTTGGTAGAGATAAGACCATTGCTTTGGTTGCTGAGAATTATTACTGGCCATAGTTGTAGCAAGATGTGAAGAAATTTGTATAGAGTTGTAGAGTATGTTAGATGGAAAAAGGAGTGAAGCAGAATATAGGATTGTATCAACCACTACTTTTACCAAAGAAGCCGTGGGAGGATGTCAGCATGAATTTTGTTCTTGGCTTCTTGGGGACTCAGCATGGGCATGATTCTATTTTTGTGGTGGTTGACAATTTTTTAAAGATGACACATTTATTCCTTGCAAGAAGACTAGTGATGCTATTCATGTGGTAGAGTTATTTTTTAGAGAAGTGGTGAGACTAAATGGTCTTCCAAAGAGTATAGTTTCAGATCAAGATAAATTTTTTTTTGGATATTTTTGGCATACATTATGGAAGAAGTTGAAGAAATATTTGAAGTTTAGTTCATCACATCATCCACAGATCGATGGATAGATAGAAATTGTGAATCATAGTTTGGGAAACTTGCTCAGATGTTTGGTTGGAGACAAGCCAAAAGGGTGGAATATGATTTTACCACAGGTAGAATTTACAAATAATAATTTTTTCAACATGAGTACTGGTAAATCACCATTCTAGATTGTATATGGGAGTAGTCCCATAAATGCTTTTGAATTAAGGCAGTTGGATAATGGAGACATAAGTAGTGCTGAAGCAAAAGAATTTGCTGAACATTTGAAGAACATCCATGAAGAGGTGAGGAAACACATCATAAAGATGAATACACAATATAAGGCTAAGGCAGATGTGAAAAGTAGGTATAAGGAATTTTATATTGGAGATGAAGTCATGGTTCATTTGAGAAAGGAGCAATTTCTAGTGGGTACGTATAATAAGCTGAAGATGAAGAAGTTTGGAACATGCAAGATAATGAAAAGGCATGATTCTAAAAATGCATATGAAGTGGAGTTGCCTACTAAATTGAATATTTCACTAGTATTTAACATTTCAGATTTGACAAGGTATTACAAAGGAGGTGATGGGGATGAAGTTATAGAAGTGTAGTGGAGTATTCCAGCAACTAGTTCAACTACAAAGGAGATTAAGGAGATATTGGATAGTCATGTTGGTAAAATTTCAAGGAACAAAACTTATGAAGAATATCTGGTCAAATGGAAAGGGAGGCCACTAGAGGATTCATCATGGCTAGCAAAGGAGGAGGTTAACCAACTCATTTTCCCTCTAAACACTTGAGACATGATGGAGACACTTCTAAAATTACCCTAGGTGTCTGATGCAGGAGCATCTTGGGTGTAAGAGCAATCTTGCATCACCTAAAAAATAATTTTTTTTTTGTCTTTTCTATTTTAATAAGGACTAGTAGATAGGGTGGTTACTATTTATGGGAGCTTGCTATATTTAGTAAGTTTGTCATACAAACTTAGAATGTTCTCATTTTCTATATGAAGGTTCATTTTAGAGTTGTAAGCCTACCATAAAAATCTCATTTCTCAAGCATAAGTATCAGAGAAGTTATTGCATATTTTTAGTGGAAAAATTTGTAGAAAAATCTCCAAGCTCACCACTGGAGGCCTTAAAGTGCCTAGATGAGGTTTGAAAACTTGATGGAAGGGCACTTGCACCATTTAGAGCCTGTAGATTAAGAGCTAACATTTCTAAAAAGTGGTTATATTAGCCAATTGGACAATGGTTTGTGAGTTATGGCCTTTCAAAGTTGCTACCCAAAATATCTAAAATAATTATCAAAGATGTATTTGGCCAACTCTATATGTATTGTTAGGGTCTTTAGGCCCTAGGTATTAAGTTTCAATGTCTATAACCTTCCTAGGAGGCATAAAATGCCTATTTAAGAAAGGCTCAAACATTGTCTAGGACAGCTTTGGGTGATAGTTCGCAACTTGTCTTACATATTATTGTAATGAAGGTGCCCATGTAGGTTAGCATATTGTATTTGTGAATTTTGTAATTCCACATTTGTGGTACAAATAAGAAGTCCATATTTTGTTCTCACATTTGCTATTGTTTCTTTGCTTCTGTTATGAGTTTATGGTATTAAGGGGAGCACCCCTCATAAATCCCAAACTATGTGAATGATCATGGAGCTCTTTTAGTTTTGACTTGAAATAATTGTATGGATCTATAGGAGATTGGGTAGGGAAACATAGGGAAGTACTAGGTCACATCCTGATTAAGATGGAAAAGATGAGGTAGAAGGTGATGGAATCTTAGGATATGGGGAAAAATAGGGGGCATCTCTATGAAGTTGGTCCATGTTAAAGCATTTAAATAAAAAAAAAAATCATAGAAAGTCAAAAGAATATTTAAGATCAAATATCATTTATTCATACCAAAACCTAGTTTGTTTGATACTGATAGATGCATGGAGTAGTCACGGTGTTAGACAAATGCCTCTAAAGGTTGATTTCAGTCGGAATAACTACCAAATTCTCAACAAATGAAGATTATATTGGCTACCAATTTATGTAGCTGAATCTATGTCCCATTATGTGTGCCAAAAATATTTGACACAAAAGTTTGCACCCATGATCAATGTGTTGTCCCTAGGAAACCTCATGTAACATGGAAATAACCTCCAAGTGTGTTACTTCTACTATGATTTTGAAGCTCCAAAGAAGGTTAAATTCCTTATGATCAGGATGCACATAAAATATAAATTTTAGGGAAAAGAGAGAAGGAATGTACAAATGAAAATACTGATAGGAAATGGGGATGATGCACCCGATTGAAGCATGATTACTACCTCTACCTATAACTACATTACAAATTAATAAAACACCCAAACATAAACTAGCCTTAACTTAGTCTACCCTCCATGAACTTGTCAGATGCTAAAAGGAAATGGATTTCCATTATGAAGCAAGTACCTATAGATTAAACACAACACACAAACTAGGAAGATAAAAAATAAATATTCACTACAAGGCAAGTGAAAATTCACTATATAGTGTAATGAAAAGAATAGGTAAGGAGCAAGGAATTTCATTAATGGAAGGAAAGTAGAGTACAATTATAGAGCATACTATTTCTGTAAAATGCAAACAAAGAAGAACCCATAAACTATTTACAAAATTTTCTTCTATAGAGTTCTAACATAACTCAAATGTAACTTTGAAGTTCAAACTCCAACCATAGTGGAGTAACATTATAGAAGATCAATATAGAAATAAATCTAACCTTCGAAGTAACTTGTCCATTTGAAGTGATCGAAAAAGCCAAAAATAATGCATCCATCAATTGAAAGGATAAATATGATAGATTTTATCATTGCAAGTAATAAATGTGCATTGGACATACATTGATGTCATGAATACAAGATCAAAGAGTTATCCAAAATTAAAGAATTAGCCTTGGAAATATATTTCAGCCATAAAGAAATTAGATTATACTATTATCATACAATGCATGAAGAGATAACACAAAGTGTTAACCTACTTGCATACACCTATCGAGTTGACCTGCATGGAAAATGATTTGATATACTAAAAAAAAGATGAGCCATTGATGAAGATATTTCCATTTGAAATGGATATCTTAGATGCTAAAAAATACTCCTAATGAGTGATTAAAATAGAATTGTTGATAAACAAAACCCTTAAAATCTAATAATGGCACAAGTCCCAACAAGTAGTAGATGAACCAGCAAAAGGTTTCACCATTTTTTAGGCTACCAAAATGACATCCTATGAAATAGAGAAATCGGTTAACATGAAGGTTAACCCCCTGCTACATGGCATTGTCTTGGGCCCACTAAACCTGTCAGTCTAGAGAAGAAGAACACATGGGAAATTTGAGTACAACTCACTATTTTGTAAGAGGAAAAGAAGGCCTTCTACAAAATAGAAAAACATGCTTATAAAAAGAAGGTTTCCATATTGTATAAAGGGGAAAATGTGTATCCTACAAAATAGAAAAGCATAGAAAACACAAAAGTTGGCCACAAATATAATGTGCTAATCCACCATGATAAAATCCAACCCATTGAAGATATCTCAGATCATTTATCTATGATTGGATGAATGGGGGACAAAAGTAGCCAACAATTATCCTAGTTTTCCTTATCAAGAATATGTGAAACAAAATATCAATAAATTTTGTTAGAGTGGGGTTATTGTTTCACCAAAAGACCGATCAATTAATGCCTAATACAACCACTCAACTTATAGTACATAGGAGGTGGTTAAGCCCTTGTCACAAATCTTGAGGGGAGCACTAGACAACTTTCTAAAAATCTCCCCCCCAATGTTACCTAATGGTCTAAGGATTTGAACCAATGACCAAGCTCTGATACCACTTGTTAGAGTGGAGTTTACATTGCATCAAAAGACCTATATATTAATGCCTGATACCACCACTCAACTTATAGTACACAGGAGGTGGTTAAGCCTTTGTCACAAATCCCAAGGGGAGCACTAAATTTTTTTTCTAATAAGTTCTCCAATAGTAATCAACTATATTGATATTGATTTATCATTGTGACCTCTACTGATGGTTTTACTTCATTTGATCTTATCAACATAGGTCTTAACAATGACCTCATTGGAAATTATGAAGACATTTTATTTATTCTTCCAATAATGAAAGCTATACTGATGGTCATTGTGATTGCTTCCAGTGATGTTACTGAGGTGAAATTTCTAGATAGTGTAAGATTTCCTTTGTAATATTTTGTTCCTTTATCGATATTACTCTTGTTGATATACTTTGACCTTTTTCTACTCCTATTATTACTCCACCAGTGCAATTCTTTCTTCCCTACTTCATTGGTACATCATTCTTCTATTGGGTTACCTTTCAAAGTCTTTACCAATTTGTATTTTTATAATGATCATTCTTTTATGTGCTTTACCATTAGGCTATCCTTCTCAAAGTCTTGTCAATAGTTTATTTTTCATGCCAATGCACAAATGCAACATATTATAGATTCTAATTTCTTGACCTTTTGCCACATATGCAAATTTCACAGATAAATTCTAATGATAAAACCAAATATAATTAAAAAAATTCATAATCCCAAGTGAAGTCATGATTTTGTTGAGAAAATTCCTATACCTTCAATCTATCAAGTACAAAATCTTGGTGATGACTTGTGTTTAACAACTTAGGATGATTATTCTATGAGAGCAGTGCAATAGAAAAATATAAATTTTGGAGTCCTAATAGAACCAATCCACATGATATATTTTGTGAGGTAACTTTGCAAATATTTTTTGAATCTCATATATTTAGCATCCCAATAATATAATTGAACTAAGCTACACAATAATGTAATGATCATATGCCTTTACCCCTCTTAAGCAATTGTTCTACCTCTTCGACATTTAGTGTAGTGATTAATATTGGGGTTCATAATAGGTATGCATACAACCTTTCATATGGTATAAATAATCCACTTCATTTATTTTCTACATGAAAAGAAAGCTTCCCTAAGTTTTGGGAACATCATAGCTGAAAATTATCATATAATTGCTTTAATATTTTATTCTAGATACTCTCTATTTATTTTTCATTTTCGAACATAATATACTACTCAAATATTTTATGAAAACCTTAACATTGTTTTCTCTCTCCACAAACTAATGCATTTGACAATGTTTGAGTCACCAATTTTATAATGAATCAATGAATATTTGTTATTTACATCCACAAGGCCAAAAAACATATGAGATCCACATATAATTAGAAAATTACATAAGCTACTCAAAGATGCTATGAAAAACTTCAACATTCTTCGTTCTCTCTGTAAACAAATGCATTTGACTATGTTCAAATTACAATTTTTGAATGTATCAATGAATATTGTCTATATATGTCCATGAGGCCAAAAAATTTAGGGGATCCACATATAGTTAGAAAAGTAGATAAGAAAGAAAAACCTACAAAGAAAAGAAAGTCTTGCAATATTTTGCCTATTTTTTTTTCATTTTATATCTTGGATCTTCTACTATATATCTTGATCAAGAAACCAATAAAATTTTCTATCTTTTCTTCCCAGGGAAGGTTACTCAAGGTTTCTCATGTTTAGCATCTCAATGTAATTGATCTAATGCACTTTTAAGATGAACACTCCATGATGTAATTTCATTTTATCTCTCACTCCTTTAATGCAATAAAATCTACCTACTTGGACTACTTTAGGTATCATCCATCTTCCACTTTCACATATAAGTTGATGTGAACTAGTCTTAATTGAGCCATTAATATTTTTTCTTTCCATTTATCTCAATTCTTGTTTAGTTATCTTGTCTATGGTCAAGTGGGATTGAAATGTTTGATGTTTTATGCTTTTTCTTCTCCCAATTTTTTTTGTACACATCAATTTCTCTAAAATTTCCTTGTGTAATTTTTTTTCTCCTTCGTTATTTGAAACCCTTTTATGATAATGCTCTACTTGTTCATCTACATGTTCTTTTGTTTCATCCATGTGCTCTTCCTTTTGTTTCCTTCCTCAAGACAATGAAACACCTCCATTTTATCTAATCTTCTTAAATAACTTAATAAACAAACTGTAGCTAATGCCACAATCATAAAGCCCCCAACCTTATCCTAGATGATCACATGATACTCAAGATTTTTATGTTGAGGCAATCTTTAATGAAATGTTTGTATAATCTCTTTGTTTGTCTACACTTTTTTCTTCTGTATTTTTTTCCCTAGACTTCACACCCATATAATACTAGTGTAAGCACTTGTAGCCCAAAATGATTTTTTAAAGTTTTTTAGTCCCATAATTCAACACTTCTGCATCTATTTTGTAATAAGAATAAGAATTTACAACTTTCTTGTATTCTTATTTCAATACATGCTTCCTAGTTTACTCTAGAAATCAAAGCCAATGTACTTATAATTATTGTCCACTTGTAAGTTGGCTGCCATACAAGAAAAAAACTCTACAAATGTTACTCTCTCTTTAAAGTAATGATTAGAACCTTAGTTTTTCTATTGTTCATCTACATCCATAACATTAGAAAAATAATTTAAGAGATTTAATAATCCCATAAAATCTATTTTTTCAATTAAAGTAAAGACCATTTTTGTAATTAAAGTAAGATCATTTGGGACTATCTTGCCTTAGTTATTTTCATTGTATCTATGGTTATGATAGGTAACAATAAATTCTACAACTAATAAAAAATAGAGTTTCATTTCAAATAAAGGGTAGATGGACCATATTAGTCATAAAATTAATTATGATAAAGAGAGTTATCTTCTTGGGTACTAAAGTAGATAACACAAAATTCAACATAAAGAACTAAAACCCAACTACTGATAAGAAGGAAAAATAATGGCAAAAAAGAGAGATAAAGTGCCAAATTCCTTGCGTGAGTAGTATATGGAATTTTTTTTCTTATACTCTCTCTCCTAAATATATTAAATATATTTTTGTAATTGCACATGGAAAAATAATCAAGAGCAGAAGTGAATAAGTTCAGATTCATAGGGAAGCTCAGAAAAATTGTGGGAATGAAAAGTATAGATTCATAGCTCCATTCAAACCAACAATTTGTCCAATAAAACCAATGATTATATTGATCTAATGAGGAACTAGTGAAAATATGTTAGTTTATTGGTCAAATATATGATATTTTTAAAGGAATTATAAAGAAGACTATACAATAACATAGACATTATCATTAAAGTAACAAATTCTCCAAGGAAAGGGCAACAAGTTTGACTAAAGTAAGGCAATGGATTTATTATTCTTGTTAGGGATATTACCCTCCTAGAGATAGAAACTAGTGGCCCTATGTAACAACCCCACCTAAAGATGGTAACCAGAAGAGTATGACCCCTAACTTGGCTATGACCAATTCTCACCACGATCTTGTTTTGTAGCTGGATCAAATCCCCCAAAGTTACCAGCCTAGGAAACTTCTTCTCATAGACCTACTATAGAGATAATGGACAAATCAAAATCCAAAATTGAGGAGGATTTGGTCTTGTCTCTAATAGGATGCTGATCTAACTATGGCTAGCATCAATGCCAACAATATAGAGTCTACTACAGGTGGACAGGCCCAAGTATGGAACTTGAAATTCTAGCCTATTGGATTAAAGAGTATTTAGGTAACTATGTAAATATTTTAGTAATGGAAATTGATTTCCTTTACTTAGCCCATGATAGATTAGATTTAAAAAATAGATAGTTTCTTAATGGAGATGTCCTAGTTTTTAATGGCTATCCCTTCAAATTTTTAGATTGGAAACCCTTATTTGATCCAAAAAAAATGTGAGGCATTTGACATTGTGCAAGTAGTCATGCTACCAAATCTTCAAATAGAGATAATTGTTAATGACAAGTTAAACCTTATAGGATATAAATTAGAAACTTTCTCTACCTTTATCGAGACTTATCTAAAAATCTCAAGCCCAATTATTATTGTATGCATGGATGCTAATATTTTAAACCCTTAACCATGGATATTAATGTTAATATTTACACTATTTCAATATAACCTATATTTGCAGAAGGATCCTTGAAATTATTATCAAATTAAGATGTTCTACCACCTCCTAAACCTATAATCCTTATAATTCCCCTTGTAGCTTCAAATGTCCAAGTAATCCTAAATAAGTAAAGAGGATGATTCTCTATTTTAGTGGGTAATGAGTTGGAACATAGGGATATTAGGGAATTTCATCCCCAAATTCAATCAGTGATAGTCAAGATGGATAACCCTCTAGATTAGGAAGCTCTTCCTTTGAAATCTAAGTTGGATCATGCTTAGATCACTCTAGAAATGGGAAAAGATAAAGTAGACTTAAGGGAGGAGAAAATTATACTTAACCTTAGCAATGTAGAGATGGAAGAACATAGTAGGTCCCCTCCAAAAGCTGATAGAGAATCCATTGGTTGGGTAGAAATTGAGGTAAATATTCTAGTGGAGGCTCTGAACAATATGGTGGTAGATGAGCTCATGGATTTTTTTTGGATGAAATATATGATGAAGAAGAGATAATGAAACATAAATATACTCTCACAAAATAAACATTTGAAGGCAGGGATCCCTCCTCTATCTTAGAAGAGGAAGAAAATTTTGCAGAGGAAGAAATGAGGGAGGTCGACGAGTTGGCACCTCTAGAATTAAAACCCTTCCATCCAAGTAGAGTTAATCCTAATTGTGCTAAGGAATTAAGGAAATAATAGAACAAATACCTTCAAGAGCTTATATTAAGAGACAAAACTTTGTATGGTCAAGAAAGATTAACAAATTTATTTCAAGTAGAGAAGGGTAAGGTCTTTCCTAAAGAACCATCAATGTACTCACTTGGAATGTTAGGGGCCTCAATGCCCCTAAAAAGAAAAATATCCTCAAATGATGCATCTCTACTAATAAATAAAATACTACATCCTTGAAGAAACTAAAATAACTAAAGAGGATATGGGAAAATTTAAAAGGTTTTTGGGTTGGTGAGAAATAGGGGATTCCCCTATTTAGGGAGATTCGAGGGGTATCACTATCTTATGGGATCCAAGTAATGTCTCTATTTATTATTTAGAGTTTCATAGGAATTGGATATGTAGGTTTGTCATAGAAATTAGATAAATTTTTTATTTCATACTCTTTGATGTATATTGTCATACTTGAAATCAAGATAAACTAGAGAATGGAAGGAGATTGAGGAAAATATGAGCCTATTTATGGGCGAGATATCTATTATAGGGGGAAAATTTAATGAAATTAATCATCCCTCAAATAAATGGGGAGGTTAAAAATCCTTGTCACAAACCGCTAAAGAATTTACTGAATGAGTCAACAGGAATGGGTTTTTGGAAATTGAGTTTCCCTCTAAATCCTTTACTTTGAATAACATGAGGAAAGGATTCAACAAAATAGTCAAAAAATAGATAGGTTATTTTTCTATGGAGGTATATCAATCTTAAGGATAATTTATATCTCAAATTGATTAAGAAATGGTGGGAGGAGATGAAAATGTCTAGTTCTAAACTTTTCCAAGTGGTCAACAAGTTAAAAATTTTAAGCGCAAGTTGAAGGGAAGGTACTGGGCGAACACACCAAGTTGGTGTACAAAAAAGTGTACTTCAAAAAGAAAAAAGAAAAACATTCAATATCTCGATTGGGTTATTTAAAAGTGAAATGTTGGCCAGGCTTGGTATCCAAGCTTGGCCATTATACTTTAAAAAACTTGAATGAGTTTTGTAAAGTATATATTTTGTTTGCTAGCCACATTTGAGGGCATTTTTATACCCTCAAATGACAACAATAATGTGAAGTGCATAGAAGAACATCAAAACCCAATTGGGTTTAGCATAAAATTTGATTTTCTATTGTATTTCCATCCATGGCACCCTGCAAATGAGGTAGGTTTTCATTCTATTCATCATTTATGTATTTTTATATTAAATTTTGTAATGTCGTTTTGTAATTTATAAGTTTTATAATTGTTTTTTAAAATTTTAATATAGATGCATTAAAGAATCCAAGAAAACAAGGGAGAGATGAAAGATCACCTCCTACACAATAAAAACCTCCACCTATCATGATAGAACCACAAAAAACTCCACCTATTGTGACATGACCATAAAACCCTCCACCTATAGTAACACAACCACAAAACCCTCCACCCATAGTGACACAACCACAAAACCCTCTACTCAATGTTCCCATTCAACAACCACTACCTCCTATAAACCTTCCATGCATACAATTACATTATTTAACTACTAGACTAGAGGACCTGATAAACCTCCTTACACAAAATAGTGCTAACATTACCCAAATGGTCAATAGGTTGCAGTTATCTACACTTTCTTACCACTCAAACCCAATGAATACATTTGAACAAATAGCCCAAAAAACAAATGAGGTGTCTAGGGAGGTTACAAAATGGGGTACATGGAGGGATAGGTGTTGTGCATTTTATGTTGATGGGTTATTATATCAGCAAGTGAAAGATAAAGACATAAAGAGAGGTACTATATGTTCTCTTTTCATTGATCGTATATTTGGCAACTCTGTATTACACACAACCAAAACTTTTCCTATTCATTGGTGCACTCATACTAGGATGAGATCATGTTTTTGGGATAGGTGGTATATGATATTTGACCTAGCACCATGTAATAATTATGAGAAAGCTATATTGTAAGTTCATCCTTGGCGAGAAGCCAAATTACTTTGACATCCATTAGCTCTAGGGTAGAGGGAGAGGCTCTACGTAGGATAGACCTAGGGCCTATAGGGTGGTACCACAACATGAGAGGAGATATAAAATTTGAAAAACCATGCCTCATGTTGTGCTCCCATCAAATGTAGAGGAGTTTATTTATTTATAGACTCTTCACGTGACTGCATCATTGATAGATGTTATCATTGAGCATGGATCATAGTTAGTTGGTTTTCCTTCACATATGACACCTCAACCATCATCAAATGCATCTTTAGGGTCATCATAGCATGTGATAGCTCCATCATCATCACCTATGGCACCAAGTTCATCACAACATGCAACAACTTCGTCATCATCACCTATGGAAACTTGGTCATCACAACCTATGACAAATCCATTAACATCACTTGCACCACTAGTGTCATCTCCACTTGTGTCACCTACACCACTAGTGTCACTTGCAACCTTTTGCATCATCATCATGTGCATCATTATAGTCTTCAGGGCCCAATCAACATTTTTGTTTTAGCTGTCAGCACATGTGTGATGAGATAGATATGGAGGCATCTGAGGATGAAGTGTCTTCTCATCCATGTGTACATTTTTGGCATACTTGATATTCATATGGAGGTGGGGATTTCACACTCATAGATGATTTGATGGTGATGGTCTTCAGTGGATATGATACAAAGGTTTATTCTTTTGAGTTTTCACGTGATATTATTTAATCACCTAAATATTGTAAAAGAAAAAAAATATATTATTTTATAGATCTCTCTAGATTTATATGTGAACAATATGCAATGTAGAGTGAAATAAGTAGTACGAGAACACCACATAGTACTCATTCTGCTAGAGGTGCGAGGCTAGGAGCAAGATCACTTGAGGTAATTTTTTTTAAAAATACTCTTAAAAGTACAACAATAAATTAGCTTTAAAATATTGTTTCTTAATTGGTATGACACTAACAACCCACTTATAGATCCTCTTCCATCACCTACCATCATTGAAACCCTCCCACTCATAAAATCCATCCAATTCCCATCCACATCTCTTGCTCCTAGTATTAAGTCCAAACCCCATCTAATGGACCTCATGAGTTTTGACATGATATTATTTAATCACCTAAATACTATAAAAGTAATTTAAAATAATAAAAATTTATAGAGAACTTTATATTGATATGTTTAAACAATATGATATGTAGGGTGCAACAAGTAGTACGAGAACAACACATAGTACTTATTTTGCTAGAGGTGCGAGGCTAAGAGAAAGAACACCCAAGGTAAATTTTTTTAAAAATTCTTAAAAGTACAATAATACATTGGCTTTGAAATATTTTTTCTTAATTGGTATTCTTAAAAGCAAAATAATACCTTTCCATCTCCTACCACCATTTAAACTCTCCCAAATTCATCAAATCCATCCAATTCCCATCCACATATCTTGCTCCTAGCATACCCCAACTCCTTCTAATGAACCTCATGAGTTCATCCTCCATATACCCATCCACAATGAAGAACCTCCATATCACATTGGATGTCTTGTAGGAGTGTGGAGATCATGAATCTCTACTTTCATTTCTTGACAAGGTGCTTGAAGTTTATTCACATCTCTCTTTTCCTTCTTGGTCTTTTTTTTTTTTCAATTTAGGCCTTCTTGTCTTTTTAAGCCCTAATTTTTCCTATCTTTCAACTATCATTCCAATATCATCTTTCAAGTCCTTCTTGTATCTTCTTTCCCTCCTATGATCTTCCTATTGTTATTGTGCCTTCTTTCCATTTACAACATTATTTTATATTTATAACAATACTCTTTACTATTTTATAGGGCTTGTTGGGGACTGAAATTTCTCAATTTGATGATGCCATGTTTTCTGCCATTAACTTTGGCCTTGAGAGCTATGCAATATCATAGCTTGCAAACCTATCAAGTTTATGATTTGATTTGAACTCATGAAATGTCTTATTGATTCCTCTTATGTTGTATTTTCTTCTTCTTTAGGGCACTCCACATAGCTTGATGTCTAGAGGAAAGGGAAGGAAATCATCAAGAACATTGAAAAAATAAGAAGAAGGTATTAAATACAAGTCAAGTTTATATTTTGAAATTTATTATGAATGAATGCATATAAATGTACTTAATATTGATGAATACATGTTGAATTTTTTTTTGTATATATGTAGAAACAATTTAGTTTTGTAGAGTTGATGAATGCACCTACGATTGTTGATGTTGAGGCAACAAAAGATGTAAAATTTCATATTTTCCTTCTCATAAATTTTAGGTTATAGTATGCATTTTTTCTATATAAATATTAAATAGTTGTATTTACAAATGAGTACATGTTTTTTCTTCTTCAATTTTATAGTAATTATCAACAATTTGTTATATTAACATGTGTTATTTATCTTTTACCTATTACAACACTCTTTGAGACTTCGTACAAATATTTTCCCATTTCATTTTGTTAGGAGTATCGAGCGTCAAAGACAAGGTCAAACACAATAGAGGCCAGAGGTATGTATGTAGAGTCTTACTTGAAGTCCTCTTGTGATCTCAATTTGGATTTCTCATGTGTGTGATAGAAATCCCTAATGCCTACTCTAAAATTCTAACATTTTATTGCTTACCATATAGGCTATGCCTCATACCAGCATTGATTCATCAGTGGTTGTGCCTCCTGCTAGCACATGAGATCTAGCTTATGATACTATATATATATATATATATATACACTCTCTATTTGGAATTCCTAATGTCACTCTATAATGCTAACATTTTATCACTTATCATGCAGGTTGTGCCTCATGCCAATCATGATTCATCTATGGGTGTACCTCATGCTAGCATGGGAGATCTAGCTCAAGTTGTAGTAAATTTTTTATTTTTTACTCTATTTGGAATCCCTAATGCCTACTCTACAATTATAATATTTTATTGCTTACCATATAGGTTGTACCTCATACCAACATTGATTCTTTAGTGGTTGTACTTCCTACTAGTATAGAAGATCTAGCTTAGGTTGCATTACATTTTTAGTTTTTTACTCTATTTGGAATCCCTAATGCCACTCTATAATGCTAACATTTTATTGCTTACCATATAGGTTGTGCTTCATACCAAAACTAATTCATCAGTGATTGTGCCTCCTACTAGCATGGGAGATTTAACTCATGCTATAGTACATCTTGTTTTTTTTACTCTATTTGGAATCCCTAATGCCACTCTATAATGCTAACATTTTATCACTTACCATATAGGTTGTTCCTTATACCATCACTAATTCATTGGTGGTTGTGCACCCTGTGAGCATTGATTCATTGATAGTTGTGTCTCCCATTATCACTCTACCTCATCATTTTGTTAGAAGTCCCACCCATTGACAAAGGAGCCCATTACCATTATCATTCAATCCAACTATGGGAAAAAGGGATGAGGTATTGAACAACTAAACTATCCACAATTTAGAACCCAATTTTTAGTTATTTTTACATTACTTTTAGATAAGATATTTGATAGTGTATTTTAATTTTTCTTTTGCAGACACCTAGCGAGCCACAAACTGCATCAAAGAGGCTCAATTTTGACAATCCTACAGTCATATATATATATATATATATATATATATATATATATATATATATATATATATATATATATATATATATATATATATATATATATATATATATATATATATATATATATATATATATATATATATATATATATATATATATATATATATATATATATATATATATATATATATATATATATATATATATATATATATATGTAGTTGTGGTCATCACATAACATTGACATAAATTTGACTTTTGTATTGTATATATTTGAGATTTGTATTGTGCACATTTGAAATTTCTATTGTACACATTCGACATTTGTCTGGTATTTGATTTTTCTATTGTATATATTTGAGATTTGTATTGTGCATATTCAACATTTCTATTGACACACATTCAAAATTTGTTGAGTATTCAATTTTTTTATTGTATTGATGAGAAATAACATCTTTTTGTAACTATATGATTGATATGGCATAATATATTGTTAATTTTGATATACATTAAACTTGGATTTCCACCCAACTTGTTCAATGTGTGATAGAAACTTGTATTTTAGCTTACTTATTTTCAATTAATCAAACACATGAATGCCAATTATTTTATATAGTAAATGTAACATGTTTATCAAATTCTTTATAACCTATAATCACGTGTCACTTATTTTGATGTAATGAAACATGAAAAGTAAAAATATGACATGATTTTTGTATTTGTGTCAAAGATTGCAACCCAATAGTGCTTAGAGACCCTTAGGGACACTTCCATTTAGTGTGGTCGATATTGTTGGAGGGATGTTGTGGCTCAGGCAAGGTTGGTCCTAGCCTAAAATTGACCAACCAAAGCTAATAGAGTAGATGATTCAATCCTAGGACCAATGGTTTGAAATATACACAACCTTACTCATTTTAATTGAGCAAAATTGCAACTTTTAGCAATAGGCAAGATATGGA
The DNA here is from genome assembly GCA_028749045.1 of Cupressus sempervirens. NCBI lineage: Eukaryota > Viridiplantae > Streptophyta > Pinopsida > Cupressales > Cupressaceae > Cupressus > Cupressus sempervirens. Next base: position 691,386,455 of record CM053783.1, read on the forward strand.
TGTCAAATCCAAGAAAAATCGAATCTTTAAAAACTAAGATAGGTTGTTGTAGGCCTAGATAACATGATCCTATAGCACCTAACAATTCATCAATACCTTGCACGAGCTCAGAGAAATTTCAAATCAAAGATTGCAACATATTGGTGCTTAGAGACCCTTAGGGATGCTTCCATTCAGTGTGGTTGATACCATTAGAGGGATGTTGTGGTTGAAACAAGGTTGGTCTTATCCTAAACCTAACAAAGCAAAGCTAACAAAGTAGAAAATTTGATCCCAGGACCAACGATTTGAAATATACACAACCTTGCTCATTTTAACTGAGCAACATTGCAACTCTTGGCAATAAGCGAGATATGGATGCCAAATCCAAACAAAGTTGAATCTCTAAAAACTAAGATCACACCTCGATGGTGCTTAGAGACCCTTAGGGACACTTCCATTTAGTGTCGTCGATACCATTAGAATGATGTTGTGGCTGAAACAAGGTTGGTCCTAGCCTAAACCTGACCAACTAGAGCTAATGTAATAAGTGATTCAATCCTAGGACCAACAGTTTGAAATATACACAACCTTACTCATTTTAACTGAGAAACATTGCAACTTTTGGCAATAGGCAAGATACTGATGCTAGATCCAAATAAAGTCAAATATCTAAAAGCTAAGATAAATTGTTGTAGGCCTAGATAATGTAATCTTGTAGCACCTGAAAGTTCATCAATACCTTGCACGAGCTTAGAGAAATGCCTGATCAAAGAGCGCAGCCTAATGGTACTTAGAGACCCTTAGTGGCACTTTTATTCTGTGTGGTTGATATTGTTAGAGGGATGTTGTTGCTGAAACAAGGTTGGTCCTAGCCTAAACCTGACCAAAATGAGCTAATGAAGCAACCATCGATTTTTAGGAATACATTAGAAGCTTCAAAACCCTAGTTGCTAGGAAGGCATTAAAAAAATAAGTTTTCTTGCATGGATATGGTGATGTGAAAGAGGATTGAGGTTGTGGAGTCTCTGTGTCATGATCTCCAACACATGTACACTCCTTTGAGTCATTTGATCATTAGCCAACCAACTTTTGCACTTGGTTGTGCATTCTTGACAACTTGTGCAAGAAATTGCAAAAATTGCACTTTGCAACTTTTTAACAAATTTTTGCACTATTATGCAATTTTTTATCTTCTCATGCTTTATATAGGGTGGTTAAGTGGTTATTCACTCTTTAAAAACTCCTCTTCAATGCTTTGCAATTTTCTTGCCAAAAGTTGCTCAAGCAAGCAACTTTTGAAAGTTGTGATAACAAGGACACGGTCCAAAACAACCCTATCTAAGCTTTGCATATTTTGTAGAGAAGGCAAATGGGTATCCAATTCTATAATTTATTTCCCAATGTTTTTGGAAATTTAAGGAGAAAAATGCAAGATGACAACCATCTAAATCCATATAAGTTGAAGATAATTGGATATGTTTTTAAGGATATCATCAAACCCACAAAAAAGAGTTCAAGAGACAAATTCATAACAAAATATAACATCTAAATATACACATGTGACATCTCTTATCATATTTATATAAAATATGGTATCTAAATATGCACATGTTACATGTCTTTTTTTTTTTTTATATACAAAATTTGGCATCTAAATATGCATATGTGACATCTCTTATCAGATTTTTATACAAAATATGACATATAAATATGAACATGTTACATGTCTTATCAGTTTTGTATACAAAATCTGGCATCTAAATATGCACATGTGACATCTCTTATTAGATTTTTATATAAAATATGGCATATAAATATGCACATGTTACATTTCTTCTCTTTTTTATATACAAAATTTGGCATCTACATATGCACATCACTACAAAGTTGCAACATTTTGCATAACATATATACAAAATTTTCAAAATTATTCCACTATATGTAGAATGATTTAGCTATATAGCACATAATCAATCAAGGGAACCTTCTAGATCAGCTATAACCCTTATTGTATCAAGTATTGCCTCATGATCAGATTCACATATTTTCCACAACTTCTTGTTAAGAGGCCTACCACGATACAATATCAATTGAATATTTGTTGCAACAATAAGGTTAGAGTAATGAAGAATATGTCTGTGTGTCTCAAAATCCTCAAATAACCACATGGTATAATTATTGATAGGGTACCTAAATTTAATTGTAAAGATAATTTAAAGTCAAAATTGATATATTATAGATGACAAATTGACTTAAAGAGGTCTTCATGGCTTCTAAGCCATGTGCCTATCACAACAACATATCCTATTCGGTACTCAATATCCTCACCATTAATGACTATAGCTATAAATTTATTTTTGGGCTCAATATGCTGACATAGAAAGGAATCTATTCCTTCATCATTATTCTCATACACAATAATTGCATATAGATGACTTGCATTATATAGAAGGACAAGTTAATGGAAAAATTGAAAGTAATCTAAATTGATAACTTAATACTTGGTTCAACTAGGTTAGATATATGCTCAAAATCTATTGATGCTTCAACTTGGTTGAGTTGTAGTGTTGTAGGAAGTTGATATGAATCAATTGTATGCTTCAACCTTCATACTTTAATTCCTCTCTACTAAGGGTTCTTTTCACACATACTCCAACACTATCATGCTCTCACTTTCCATGTCCTACCTCAATGAAATTAAAAAAAATGTTGCACTCCACTTCTCACATGCATCCTACTCAACTAACATAACATATCTTTGCCTCAAATTGTCATAGAAAACTCTAAAACATCCTTACACAAACTTTGATGAATGAGTTTGATCATCGCTGATATAGAAGTGATACTCTCTTAATACCTTTTTGTCATCCTCGGTGCTATCATGTGCATGCATAAATGCTACGTGTACAAAAATTGACACTTGTATAGAGTTGTAATACATTGGTTGAACTTCATTTTGAAGTTTTAGTGTATAGTTTTCAGCAAAGTCAACAACTGACACAATCATACCCAAGGGTAAATGCACCAAGTTGTGAAGCCAAAAGGGGGGTATAAGTGGCCACTTAAATTTTTTTTTTTATATCTTTCTAAAATCAATAATTTCTTAACTTTGAAAATAATTTCTTAATTTCTTAATTTTTTAAGATATGACGATAACAAAAGTAGTAGTCCTTTGAATCTAGTTTCTAAACTACTAATTTTTTTTCAAAATAGTTTAGTTTTAGGTCCTCAAAAAAGGAGGCACTAGAAAGTGGTACTTAAAAAAAAAAAAAAAAACATAACATAGTGCAAAGTGTGCCCCCCCTAAAGTTTTAACTTTTTTCTTGAAATTATTTAACTGCTCTAGTCAAAAGTTACCTAGCACCGTGTAGTTTTTCCCATATTTTTTGGATAATTTTATAATGTGTATTTTTTTAATGAATTTTTTAATTGAACACATCCCAAAAAAATGAAATATTTATGTGCTACCCCTAGAAATTATTGAAAAGTAATCTAAAATCAAAACTTCTTTTTTTCAAAGTGTATAGATGAAGTCTAGTTTCTAAAAAACTAAGTTGTTGCAAAATTCAATGAACGAACTAAAATGTACACCCCAATTAGTATATGTTGGTTTTTGAGAGAAAATTGACATGCATTCAAAATAAATTATAGTTGAAAGGCTTGAAATAGTTCAAATTTCAAATAAATTATATGGTTATATAGCTAACACAAAGATCTACAATGTCATGTAACTTGATTTTATCGATGCTCAACCACAAGGAAACTTGGAGAGCACACAAGAAAAATCAAGCATTTTTTGTATGCATGCTATAAAACACATCTTAGACCAGTTTCAAGGTACCAAACCTTTGGGTTGGATCCCCAAGGAAAATTTAAGCCTTGGACTTGGTAGAATCCAAAGCTCTAAATAGCACACACATGCTATTTAAAGCATTTTTGAATTGAGGCTTATAAAGCACACACACACTATAACACGTGTGTGCTATAGTGCACACACACTTTGTAAGCCTAAATTTCAATAGAAAGGGAAGGAGAGAGGGAGAGATGGTAGAGAGTAAGAGAGAGTAGAGGATGTGGTGAGAGAGAGAGAGAGAGAGAGAGAGAGAGAGAGAGAGAGAGAGAGAGAGAGAGAGAGAGAGCATGAAATAGAAGAAGGTGGGATAGGGATAGAGGGATAGAGAAATGGAGAGAGAGAGAGAGAGTAGGGGATGGGAAAGAGAGAGAGAGAGTAGGGGATAGGAGAGGGTGTGATAGGGTGAGAGAGAGAGAGAGATGTGTGTGAGAAATATATAGTAAAAGAGAGGAGTGGGGAGAGAGATATAGCTAGAGAAATATGGAGATGAAGATCAAGATAAATACATACATATATATATATATATATATATATATATAGAGAGAGAGAGAGAGAGAGAGAGAGAGAGAGAGAGAGAGAGAGAGAGAGAGAGAGAGGTTGGGAGAGGGTGGGATAGAGAGAGAGGTATGCATAGGTTGTCTAGAATTCAATATATGTGGAATTTCATAGAGGTTGGTCATGGAAAGGGAGAGAACGATGGTGCAGGTGCATGCATCAAAAGAGCCTTAGCTTGCAAAGAATTAAAGTACAAAAGATGGAGAAAAATTTATAGATGCAAAATTAATCATCCACTGGTGTAACACTACAATGGGTCTAGGTAAGGAAGGTGAATCTACTGTTCGTAGATTTTTTTGGTTGATAGATAATACTAACATTGCACCATATGAGGATTGTTGCACACTAACATGATCAAGTGAGTTGCATTCTTTTAGAAGCTCTAATGAAAGTTCATGGAGTATATAGACACACAAAAAAATGTCATGCTTTTGTCCATCATGTGTAGAGGAAAATTGGGATGAGTGGGAGTCCACTGAATGGGTCGACAAATGGGATATACAAGTTTTGGACCCAATTGACACCTATCATCCCCCACAAGCACTAGAAATGGTAGAGATGGATTCATCCACTAACTTTGACTACTTGTCTAATCTAGTGCAACTTGGTAATATATATCTCTGTAAATTCAATATATAACTTTATAACTTTTACCTAAGTATTTGCTGAATTAATGACCGCATTTTGTACATTTATAACTGTAGGTCATGTTGTTGATGTTATTGCACTTGAAGACAATGAAGAAGGGAAAAATTATTATTTGTGTTATTTTATTCAAGCCAATTTTTTTTTGGATCACTCAGTTATAGATGGTGAAAGTTTAGAGTACCATATAGGTACAGTTGTTGTAACCAATACATAGCTTAGACGATATTGTATGAAGAACCCTAACTTGTGGTTATTCGAGGATTGACAAATAGAGAGGAATATTCTTCATTATTTGAACCTTTTTGTCATGTAAAATATCCACTTGATAAATATGGTGGAAAATCATATAATAAGACCCTTTGGAAGGTTTGCGAGTCAGACCACAAGGTAATACTTGAGACATTAAAATGTAGAGCAGATCTAGTTGGTTCATTAGATTGAATATAATTACAAAAACATGGACCTCTCTCACTTTTTTGATGTAGAGTACACAACTCAATACTCAAAAATGATTGGAAATACTAAATTAAGTTATTCTCAAATGCTCAACCCTTCACCAAGTCCCAAACTCCTACCATTCACCAAACAACACACTACAAAAGGTCAAATCCCTCAAGGCACTTGACCTAGGGCTTGGTTGGAAAACTCACAAAATACATCCTCCAATTTTGGAACCCTGGAATCTTCAATAGGACCCTACTAAATACCATTTCCCAAGTGTACATGAAATTCTAACTAGGGATATTGCAATTAGAGGCCCTTCTTTGTTGAATGCACCAAAATGTTGTCCTAAAAACCTTTCTTCACTAAAAATGCAATAAATTGAACAAGAAATCACTTAGAAAGATGAAAAAAAAAGAAAATTAAAGATGATTCAAAAATATATCTCAAAAATCCACTATATTTGGTCTGGAAATCCATAGAGTATGGTCAACATCCAAAAAATAGAGAAAAATGACTCCAAAATTGAATTTTATTCTTTGTAAATTCTTCCAATCCATACATTAATGCCACCCCAAACCTCAAAAATGAGGTATTTATCTCTCCCATGCCTATTCCAATGGTTACAACCAATATTTTAATTTTTATAACCCATTTTCTCTAAGTTGCATTTTTTGAGCAACTTTTACAATTTTTCAACTATGCAACTTTGCACAAAAGTGTATTTTTTGCATTTTTCACTTGATTCCACTTGTAGGAATTGGAAAAGGTTAAAACATACCTAAAACTAACTAAAACCACCTAATCCTAAGATTTATTGACCAAAAACATAAAAAAATCCAAATTTTCCTAATGAGCAACTTTTGCTTATAAATTGCATAAAGTGCCATAGATATACAAAATGATATCTTGCATAATCTGATGGAAAACATGATAAATCTTAAAAATATGATCCTCCATGCTCATATTCCTGAGAATGGGTAGTTACAACTTCCAAAACCATCAATTGCAACTTTTTGCAAAAATTGCAAATGTTGCTCAAGCGATGGTCAAATCGGTCCACCTAGGACCTTTCTAGGACCCTAGATAAAATAACTAGGACCTATTTAGGAAATCAAACACCTTAGCTACCCATCCCTAATAAAATTTGACCTATTAAGAAACTTTTGGCTCAATGAGAAACTTTTGAGCAACTTAGGACCTAGTGAGCAATTTGGCTCTTATATTTGGACTAGTTGCACTCGAGGGACTCTTGGAAATTATTAAGCATGCACACATACACACAAAAACAAACACACACACACCCACTCTCTCTCTCTCTCTCTCTCTCTCTCTCTCTCTCTCTCTCTCTCTCTCTCTCTCTCTCTCTCTCTCTCTCTCAAATAACCTCTACCAACTCCAAAAACCAAAATTAGGGAGGTGCCTTGCACCATAAACACTCTACATCACTCTTTCAATCAACCAAAAAACTAAAAAATCTCCAACCTTCTCACACAAGGTTTTTGGTGTAGTGGAAAAGTGTGATAGGGCCCAACCAAGTTCAAAATGTAAAAATTCAAGGGAAAGGCAATGTTCCACAAACCCAAAAAATAACAACTATCCTTTTTACAACTCTAACATCCTCCTAAAGGCTATGGTGGATGTATTTCACCTATCTAAGATGGATTCAAGATATTTCAAGTGGTTTAAGACCCTCAACCCAATCCTAGCACTCAAATTCCTCAAAATTACCTAGTAGACCTAATTGCCCCCAACTAGATCTCCAATGAGAAAGATGTTAAGTTTTATACCAAAGGAATTCTAAAATAAAATAGGTTTTTAGATACTTATTTCATCCTTCTTTAACATGTCTCAACCTCGATATAGGTTGTTTTGGACCAACAAACAAATCCTCTAACTAGGCACCCTTTTTAAGCATAAAAGAGGTTGGTTTTCCAAAACAACTACCTGCTTCCCTTGCTTCCAATGCTCCAAAATATCAAGAGTCTCCTTAAATGAACCCAATCAAAGGAATATCAGGTCAATTTGATGCTCCAACCTTTGCAAGTTAGAACCCCCAAATTGGTCTCTTACAAACCCTCAAACCTAAAGCTTTCTCAATGTATGACTTACCAAGCTAACCTAAATCAATTAAAGGTTGATTAACCATATCCAAGGCATATGTAGACATAATATACCATAAAATTACCCTCTCCAATGGATATATTTCTTGCTAGTGCTCCTTAGGCATGCATTTCATGCACCTACAACCATCTAAACTCCATTAGAGGCCTCAACCATACAAACTCCTATCCAAAAATTGTTAGAAGGACTATTTAAATAGTAATACTGGTTAATTCCATGGGAATTGGATTCCTACATCCATGGAATGACCAATTTCTTCCTAAGTGCTTGAAACTTGCAAAAATTAATGAAAAGTTGCTTGCAATCACCACTTTTGGCAAAATGGATTCCTACTTGTCTTAATTCCATTTCAGACCTCACAAATGAGGTAATTATCCATCCTATGCCTATTCCAATGTTTACAACTATTATTTGAATAGTTATAATTCTTTTACAACCAAGTTGCATATTTTATCAACTTTTACAACTTCTCAATTTTGGAATTTTTGCAATTTTGCACAAAAAGTGAAACTTTTGCAATTTTCAATAGATTTCACTTCTAGGACTTAGAAAAGGTTCCAACTTATTTAAAAACTATTAAAAACACCTAATCCTAGGCTATCTTGACCAAAAACTAAAAAATGCCCAATTTTGTCTAATTAGCAACTTTTGAGTGGCCTAGACATACATATCTTGCTCATATCTCTCTCACCATCTATCATAGGACCAAATTGTTAGCTTTGTTAGCTTCAAGTGGTAAGGTAAAACCTAGTCCAAATCTTGTTTTTTCCTATTGAATTCTTGAAGATTCTCGGGCATGCCAAATGAAATTGACCCTGAGAGTCACTACATGTTATAGGGCAGCAATCTTTGATGGGGCATATCTCGGAGCTCGTGCGAGGTATGGATGAAATTATGGGTGCTACAAGATCATGTTACTAACATCTACAATAACCTCTCTCTCTTTTTTGATATTGGATTCCATTTTTTTATTTTGCGGACCCATCTCAAGTGATGCTAAAACTTGTAGTGTTGGCCAGTATAAAGTTTCCAATTGGTGAATCTCTCTAACCATTCACTATGGGATCAAACTATCTACTCCGTAAGCTCTAGGTGGCTAGGTAAATGCTATTTGTAAGCTCACCCCATCCTATTGACCACTCAAATGTTCTCAGGAACATTGAACATAATTGATTGTGAGAGTCACTAAATGCCATAGGGCAGTGATCTTTAATGGGGCATATCTTGGAGCTTGTGTGAAGTATGGATGTATTTCTATGTGCTACAAGATCATTTTATTGACACCTACAATAACCTCTCTCACTTTTTGGAGATTGGATTCTATTTTGATTATGCAACCCCATCTCAGGTGATGTTGAAACATGTAGTGTTGGCTAGTACAAAGTTGCCAACTGGTGAATCCCTCTAATTGTTCATCATGGGATCAAATTGTCTACTCCATTAGCTTCAAGTGGGCAGGTAAACCCTAGTCCCAATCTTGTCCTATCCTGTTGACCGCTTGAATGTTCTTAGGCATGTCAAATAGAATATTAAATGCCATAGGGAAATGATATTTAATGGGGCATATCTCAGAGCTCGTGCAAGGTATGGATGCAATTATTGATGCTACAAGATCATGTTGTCAACACCTACAATAATTGCTCTCACTTTTTGGAGATTGGATTCCATTTTGATTTTGCGGCCCCATCTCAGGTGATGTTGAAACTTGTAGTGTTGGCTAGTACAAAGTTTCCAACTAGTGAATCTCTCTAACCATTTGTTGTGGGATCAAACTATCTACTTCATTAGCTCCAAGTGGCTAGGTAAACCCTAGTCCTAATTTCATCCTATCTCATTGATCACTTAAATTTTCTTGGGCATGTCGAATAGAATTGACCCTGAGAGTCACTAAATTGCATAAGGTGGTGATCTTTGATAGGGCATATCTTAGAGCTCATGCAAGGTATGGATTCAATTCTAGGTGCTACAAGATCATTTTTTCGACACCTACAATAACCTCTCTCTCTTTTTGGAGATTGGATTTTGTTTTGATTTTGCGGCCCTATCTCGAGTGATGCTGAAACTTGTAGTGCTGGCCAGTACAAAGTTGCCAACTGGTGAATCTCTCTAAACATTTTTCATGGGATTGAACTATCTACTCCATTAGCTTTGTGTGGCTAGGTAAAGCCTAGTTCCAAGATCATCCTATCCCATTGACTACTAGAACATTCTTGGGCATGCCAAACAAAATTGATTGTAAGAGTCACTAAATGCCATAGGGCATCGATCTTTGACGAGGCATATCTCATAGCTCATGCGAGGTATGGATGCAATTATGGGTGCTATAGGATAATATTGTCAAAACCTAAAATAACCTCTCTCTCTCTCTCTCTTTGGAGATTGGATTTCATTTTTATTTTTTTGCCCCATCTTGGGTGATGTTGAAACCTATAGTGTTGGCCAGTACAAAGTTGCCAACTAGTGAATCTCTCTAACCATTCATTGTGGGATCAAACTATCTTATCCATTAGCTTTGAGTTTCTAAGTAAATCCTAGTCCCAAGATCATCCTATCTTTTTGACCATTTGGACATTCTTGGCCATGCCAAATGGAAATAACCCTAAGAGCCACTAAATGCCAAAGGGAAATGATCTTTGATGGGCCATATCTCGGAGCTCGTGCAAGTTATGGATGCAATTTTGGGTGCTAAAGGATTGTGTAGTCGACACCTACAATAACCTCTCTTTCTTTTTGGAGATTGGATTCCATTTTGATTTTGCAGCCCCATCTTTGATGATGCTGAAACTTGTAGTGTTGGCTAGTACAAAGTCACAAACTGGTGAATCTCTCTAATTGTTCATCGTGGGATCGAACTATCTACTCCATTACCTCTAAGTGGCTAGGTAAAACCTAGTCTTAAGCTCATCTCATCCCATTGATTGTTCAAATATTCTCGAGCATGCCAAATGAAATTGACCATAAGAGTCACTAAATATTGTCTGTTAATACTTGGAAGAATGAAAAAGATACAAAAAGTTAAACAATTAAAAAAAAGTTTAATGGAAGAATGAAAAAGATACAAGAGGTTAAACACTTAAAGAAAAGTGTAATGAAGCAAAAAATTCTATAAAAACATGAAATAACTTAATCCAAGGTAAAAATTCAATGTGCAATCCATTATCTCAAGATTTCTTTGCAAAATCCAGAAATTGTTAAAGGAAATGTATGAAAACTTTTGTATTCAAATTAAAGAATGAACTCTTCCAACATCCAACCAGTAGATTTTTCTTCTTCTAGGTCTTATAGAACCTCCCAAGGTGCACTATCAATTAAACCAACCATATTTTCTTCCTTCCATGTCATAACTAAAAAGTTGCACAAAATGTTGTGGAGCAACTTTTAAAAGTTGTCGACCAAATTGCAATTTTTGGATTTTTGACATCTAGACCCTTGAAACCTTTTTGAATGGAACCAAATGGGTTCAATAAATGTGTTTAGACATAATGTGCCCCCCTAGTAACCAAGATGCCTCTTTTACTCCCTTAGACCCATTTGAGAAACTTCTTGACAACTTAGCAACTTTTGGAATTTTAGATCCTAATCAACCAAAATTACATTTTATGAGTTCCAAACACTTGAACAAGGTGCAAAATCACTATTTAGGACTTAGTTGGGTAATATCCAACTTACCAATGACTTGTAAAAACTTTGACCCACTTTGACCACCTAGTGTCACCCCTAGTGTTTATTAGCTTGCACATACCTAAACAAGGCTTAGTCAAACCAACTTGATTTAAGCACACTAACACACCACCTTAACTTGGCTAGAGTCACAAAAAGACTCAAAGCAACAACAATACAAACAAAGCCAAAACATGGGTTGTTAGGTGCCTTGTACCAAGATAATGATAGAGAAAAGATATCCAAGAAAAAATGCAACTATAGCTATAGGATTCATAAGAAGAACATATATAATGTGTTTCCATGAATGAAGCTCTCAAAGAGATGGATAAGCAAGAAATATTGATATCAAATTCCATGAATAAATTAAAAAATTTATTTCAAGTCTTCTTGTGTTCTAAATATAAAGCATATATAAACTCTTGACATGTTTATGATGACACTAAGATTCAAGCTTAGACATTTACATAATGCAACCAACTCAAGAGTCAAACTTCAATGTTAATTGTAGAAAAGTAACAAGAATTCAAGTTTCACTATTCTCATCCCAACAAAATCTCCAAATAAGTTACTCATAATTAAAAGTACTCATAACTTGTACAATTTGAATACAAATTAATATCATATCCTTATTCACATGTCAAAAGATACTATCAAAGTTTATTATAATGATTCCTATCGTTATTTTGGATGCAAATAACATTAAAATGAAATACATGAAATAATTAAAATGTAAACAAGAAAAATAGAATATATATTATGATAACCAATAATATCATACATGAAAAAATTGATGCATCAAAGTTGTAAGTCTAATAATTTCATGCATCAAATATATGTCATACATCAAATATAAAATGTCATATATACATCAAATGTATGTCGAATACATCCACTAACATAAAATCCAATATATATGTCCACTAATGCCTATATATGTGTCCATCCCTATATCTTTTCCTTCCCATGAGGAGATGGAAACAAATCCCCAGAGGTCTTTAGTAGTTGCGTGAAGGGAGATGATGGGGATGATGGGGTCTTCCTCACACATTTGCTCGTCCTCTTGTTTAGGATCCTCTCTAACTGGAGCTGATACAAGAAAAGTCTATATGAATCAATAATTATTATACATTAAAATCAAATATATGTACACATAAAATTAATTATTTTCCTACCACCATCAAATAGTCACTTTGTACATCCATCTCAAATGCTCACAAATGATTAGGGGTAACACGGCCTTACAACAATTCAATCAATATAATCACTCGATCATACTTATAAATACCATTTTAAATTTCAATACTAACTATTATAAATAACAACTAAAACTATAAAAAGTATTTCATACCTCGATCAATGGCTTTGAACTAGCCATCATGGTAGCAACTCCATGATCAATGGATCGGTGAAGATGAGGAGTCTTGGACATCAACAATTGCAAATCATATAATACAATTTACATGTTTTTTTATAAAATATAATATAATAAAATGAATTAAATTAACATTGAATAAATGTACCTCTATGAGCCTCATATCATGCCTAGGCTCAAAGTCCCTTGTGAATGTCGATGGTCCAATAGAGAACTAATGCACATGGATAATTTTTTTTGTCAATCCTTCAAATGATTACTTAATAAATGTATGTATTAATTTAAATGATTAAATCAATACATACTTGTCAACGCATCAATGGGACGTAAAATGAGCTCATGGAATCTATACTAGGGCCATCAACAATCTTACCCTAAATTTTAAACATTGTCAAGACATGCTAATTAATTAGTCATTCAATGTACATATGAAATGTGATAAAATTAGTTTATTATAATTGTAATTTATCTATGTGTCAATGCCAAATGTGTCACTCAGGAACTCATTAGTGACTAGCAAATCATCCATGGTGTCTCCAACATGACTGCCAAACATGCATAAGGATCAACATGATGTGCACATGTGACCATAGAATGAAGAAGGCTCCTCATCAACTAATGGACTGACACAATGAATGAGTGTCAGTTTCAAAGCATTTATAGTCCCTAGAGTACCGGTCTCTACATGTTCCTTTACAAATGAAGGAATAATGACATACTCACCCCGTGGCTTGATAACAATTGTCCTAACTACATTAGGGTCATGACATGCCCTCAAACTCTCAAATATGACTCCCCACCTTTATCCTGAGAATCTAACATGTCAAAATAATTGGAGATCTCCTCCAGAACAAATTCACAATATAGTTTCTTTAAGAAATACATTGGAAGCTCATAATTATTGCGAGGGGCATCAAAGATCATCCACCATCTATCCAAAAATTTATTTCTAATATCATCATGTATGCACCAGTGGATGAGAAACCTTTTAGTTGTATGTTTAATAGTGTCTTATTCTCTTGACTTTTTAAAAATGTACATATGTTACCTTTCGCTATGTCCTTTTTTCTTACATCTTTATAAGATTATTTTTTTTCATAATGTCTTCTTTTTTCTTCTCTCTTAACATGCCAAATATCCAAATGAACACTAACAGAAGCTACATGGCTCATAATGCACTCAAGGGAGTATACCAAGTGTGCTCTCATAGGATTAGTTTTCCCACAATATTTCAACCTACCAATATTGCTTCTAATTCATTTTTCCCTCTTTCTATTTCATTCATTATATTGTCTTGGGTGCTAGGAGGAGGTCTTTCAATTGGTGGAGGTCACAAAAGTTCTTTTTCTTCCTCACAAGGGTTTTCATTTTGATCTTGTGATGGGTTTTCATTTTGGTTTTGTTGATCAAGCTAGGGATTTGGTGGTTGATTATTCATATTTATTGATAAGAAACCAATTGTATTTAAAAATAAAATAAAAAAATTGAAGCAAAAAATAAATAAATACAAAACAATGCTAAAACATACAAAACAATGCAAAACATACAAAACAATGCAAAAGAGAGAGTAGAAAACATACTTGATGATCCTGATCTTGACCTCCAATGATAAGGAGGCATTTTAAAGAGGAAAGTGAGAAAATTCTTCAACTTCTACAAAATGTGTGTGCATTGTTGAGGGAAAAGAAGGTACCAACAAAAAAGAAATAAGCAAAAATGGAATGGGCCATGGGTCTGCATCCCATATATAGGTTTTCAAAAAAGTGTGCAAGCACTTTGGCTTGGGCTAAGCCAAAGTGCATATGCGGTTTTAAAATTTTCAAAATTTTAGTTGTGTGTCAGCTTTTTAGCACCACAACTTGGTGCATTTTTCCCCAAGGGAAAAATGTCCTTACACAACTTGAATTTCTCATCTAACTAGCTAGCTCTATGTGTATGACCTATGTAGTCATAAACTATTTTCTCTTGAAATAATTTCATAAAATCAACTACACATACATCACTTTTCACTAATTCACACCTCTTTAAGTCTTTTCCATTTTAACACCATATATAATTGACTTGTACTTTCCAAGAGAAATTAGTGTCTTACCAATTTCATGTGTGCTATCTAGATGTAGGCATCTATGCAAATTTTGCAAACCACCACATTAAGGGCAAAAACCTTTCAAACACATGGTCTTATAATAAATGCACCGATCATCTATTTTACATAGTACACTTGCAATAAATTCTCTTGGTGACTTGGGAGACAATTGTAGATCACATTCTTTCTATATTTTGTTAGTATGCAAAGTACAACATATATAACAATAAACATCATAATGCATAGAAAACTCAACATGAACCCTACAACAACATGTAGTGTGTGTATGATTTATCTTAACATATAATGGCTTTGTCATCACAAAAAACCTTTTGCTGATTTTAATTTGAGGAAATCTTTGAAGAAACATTTCATAAAATTATGTTTGAGTCATATCCAAAAAATATTTTTCATGTGGCTCACAATTTGTTTTTCCAATTCATCTTTTAGCAACATCTTTTTGGTTTGGTGAAGCTCTTGTGTTTTCATGCCAAAATTTTTCTATTA